>OZ036005.1:624633-733581 GCA_964035015.1 Corallium rubrum | reverse complement strand
GTGCCGTGCATATATAATGGTGTGCCTCTTCCTTTTCATACGCCTCCAATTTCGTAGACGTCTGATATTTTCTCTTACTGAGTGCATATGGCTATCAGACTGTTCCACGTTATTCGATAGTTTTGGTGTCAAAATAATGAAAGAGAACGTCCGAAAGCCAGCTCGCGGAAGTGCATTAGAATTTCAATTTCGTCAGTGGTCATGGTCATGGTCATGCTGAATTTCCAATTTATTAGTTAAATAGATGTTCAAGTTTCGTTTTTTTATTGATTGTAACATCGTTGAGCCGATGTTTCAAAGCGTTGAAACAAACCTCGGTTTTCGGGTCTGGCATACTCTGAAAAAGGCACTATTTCAGCACGGGTTTTTCTCCGAAGCACTCGGTTTCAAAAATAGAAAAACAAATACATTAATCATTGCCGACTGCGATTAACATTTCAATGGCGCCGTGGGAGACCTTTCAGTATAAATCGAATATACTTACATACGGCAAATCACAAACGGAAGCTTTCAGTCTGAACATACAACTTGTCCTAACTTCTAACGGCTAACTGCTGATTTCGAACTGCAGTTTGCGGTGTGCCGTAAATGTGCGATCTATTCTTTATTATTTAAGGCCCCTAATACCGTCTTGGGCAGTAATTAGTAGGACCCTTCAGAAATATATATTTTTTACTTTTAAAAAGTTTTGTCCACATTACACGTATATCAATTATCCTGTAAGGAATCATTCTGAGTGGAGGGGGACAAATTTCCGAAGAGGGGGACATGTTTCCTAGGAAATGTGTCCCCCTGGAGGGACATATTTCCTAGGAAATGTGTCCCTAGGGGGACACATTTTGGGAGGGACACATTTACTGGGACACTGGTTTGGTCTTAAAATGTAGTATATTCTACACTCGAATTTTCCGTCACCCAAAATCCTTAGAACATGCTATGTAATCGAGTGAAATGCCCAATACCACTTATAATTGACATTATTTAAGCTTTTTTTGGAAAGGTTAATGTGTTTCGATATAATATATTATTTATAGACCTTTCGCTAGGGGAATTCGATGAAATATTATCCCTCGGGATGATATATCCCGAGGGCTTCGCCCTCGGGATATATCATACCTCGGGGTAATATTTCATCGAATTCCCCTCGCTCCAGGTCTATAAATGATAATAATTTTATTGTTCATGTTCTGTTATTATTTGCGCGACGTTTGCGTTAAAACTATTGTCGTTGAATATTGTTCGTGTGTAACCATAGTTAATAGAAAATATACATGGTTTGGAAACCCGGCAAACTTCAAAGCGGTTAACAATCAAGCTACGATTCATCTTGAAAGGTACAGGAAGGTGCCAAATCCTTTGTTTTAGGTTTATTAATATTTAAACAGTGCGGTTGAGTGATTGAAGCCAAACGTTGCTATTGGATGATTGCTTCATTATACAGAAAACACAATATGTTCAGTAACCATGAAAGTGCAAAAATTTCCATAAACCTTAACAAAAACGTAAAACAATGACTTTTGTGAGCTTCCAAACCATGTATATTTTCTATTAACTATGGTGTAACATCCTTGTCGCCTTTAACGAGCTAAGAGTAAAGCCGGTTTTCCACTAGGTGATTTTTTCGCGCGAAGCGACTTCCTTTTGTTCGAATTCAATAGATTTCTGATTAGTTCCAGCTCAGAACTCATGAGACAAAAGAAAAAGTTGCTTCGCGCGAAAAAAGTGAAAACCGGTGTCACGGTCTCAGCGATCCCCCAGTCTGAGTTATCCCCTGCTTTTCTGCATCGATATTGTCGTTATTCTAACTCAAAAAATATACGTATAATCATGGAAACCATACTTTTATCACGTTCGTTTAAACATTTGGTCGCAAGGTAATCAATATCATAAGTATAAATATAAAACGTCTGTGATTATTACGAATGGCAATACCATGTAACTCATGTAAATAATAGTTCGCTAAGCTTTCGTCTCGCTAAACTCGATACTTCATCATTCTAAGAATATGTAAATTTAATAAGACATAAGTAGTCTTCGATGCTCTGAATAGCGAACTATTATTTATATGAGTTACATGCATGGTATTGCCATTCGTAATAATCACAGACGTTTTATATTTATACTTATGATATTGATTACCTTGCGACCAAATGTTTAAAAGAACGTGATAAAAGTATGGTTTCCATGATTATACGTATTTTTTGAGTTAGAATAACGACAATATCAATGCAGAAAAGCAGGGGATAATACGCAGTTGGTCTTAGGGGATAACTCAGACTGGGGATCGGCTGAGATGGTGACACCGGCTTAAGGGCCTAACTTCAAAATAATTGATTGTCTTAAAAGTATTAAAAGTTTAAAACATGCGTTTTGAAATTTATAACTATAAACATGTCATAATAGAGAGAACCGGATTTTGTCTGATGAATTTTTATTGCTGCGTATATAGCCGAAGTTTGAGAGAAGTGTCCTAAAGCCGATTATAAACTAGGTGACTTTTTTCGCGCGAAGCGACTTTCTTTTGTTCGAATTCAATAGATTTCTGATTAGTTCCATCTCAGAGCTCATGAGACAAAAGAAAAAGTCGCTTCGCGCGAAAAAAGTCGCCTAGTGGAAAACCGGCTTAACGCGCGAATTAAATAACATATTTTCACGCAAATCAGCAAAACCCAGAGTCAAGCGACACAAAAGTACTACCAAAGTACGAATGTCAGTGAATTCTTCAGCGACGTCTTTGTAATTAACAACACGAAATTAATCGGCTTTGGCCGATTAATCGGCCGATTATGTGCCGTGATCGGCCGCCGATTAATCGAATCGGCTATCGGCACTTTTTAGCGATCGGCTCATCCCTAGAATAAATCAACAATGGCTGGGTGTTTCATTTGATGCTAGAAGGCATGAAGGCGTGAAGTATCATTATCACAAGTATTTATTCATACACTACTGTCGTGAATGCCCGTTCAAAACAGATATCCACGACAAATCACAATGTTTTAACAAAATAAGAACTTAACAATCACAGTATAAGGTCAATCCATTCCCTGCATTCTAAAGGTGATTTTTAAGAACACTGAAGGTCATGAAATGTCATAAAAACTAGTTAAAATACAACACATTTCAACAATTTTTCGATGTTGCAATTGTGTTTACTGGATTGACTTATCATGACTGTAATGGGTGCTTTTTGCTGACAGGAATGAGGCTGTAACAGTTACTTTAGCCTAACGAGTAACCTATAATTTGTCAATGGTGATTGATGAGTCAGTTGCTGTAAAATTTCTGGGGGGCTCAGCCCCCTCATTGAGATTTCTCCAGGGGCTAAATATTATTATTATTATTATTATTATTATTATTATTATTATTATTATTATTATTATAAACATATTTTACGAGGGTGCCACAGTCACCCGAAAGTGTTTTTCATGCAGGCTATTTATAGCAAGCTATGATGACGACGGCAATCTAAAGTTCAGTATCTAGCAGAAACCACGAATCATTTACGTAGTATTGGATACTTAAAGTATGTTTTTCGACATCCAAAAGCTTTAGAGCTTTTAAAGATTTTGTCGCATAGTTTAAAGTCAAACTCAACTAACAGGTTTCGCCGTTTCACGAGTTAACGTCGTCCTGAAGACGTGAAAATGATCTGAATAATATACACTTAATGTCTGCTCCCGAGGGAAACAGTTAGTTTTGTTTTCCCTCGAGTCTCGATGTTTCCCTCGACTTCGTCTTGGGAAATATCAAGACTCTCGGGAAAACAAAACTAACTGTTTCCCGAGGGATCAGACATTAAGTGTTTTGTTATATAGCTTGAGTTTCGCTGAATAATTTCGACGTTTGTCAAGGAAAGTACACGAAAGACAAACGCTAAGACTTACCAAAACATTTCGCCTGGCTCCGTAATTTCACTTCAACCAAACAAATATGAGTCTCAGAACAAAAGAACAGCAATACCTTTCTCCAGTTAATCTTCACACATGCTTTGAAGACCTATAAATATTCTTTTTTTCGTACCAAACAAGCTTTAATTGTTTATAGGATGCCGTGAAGAGTTCAAAGTTCTAGCGGGCAAGTGGGCAACAATTGAAAACTTATTGACGGAGCAGGCAATAAGTTCTCAATTATTGCCCGCTCGGTAGACATTGAAATTTATCAAAGGTCACGTGACCACAAACCAACCAATGACAGTCATCGTTGCATCCAGTGAAACTCTAGCTATATAACAACGTTGTATGTAGAACCAGGACGGCGTTAGGATTGCTCTTGGGACTAACATCGCTCGTGAAGCTTAGGGACCGGTCATTATTTATGGGGACACCGGGTCGGGAAACTTGTAAATGAAATTTTAAAAAAATTCGTGACCCGCTCCATGTGGAAGTACAAAGTTCGAAGTCCGTCCAAACAAACGCAAAAATTTTCATGGCCCGGCATTTTGACGTATAGCGATTTCACAGCAAAACTTTATTTTTATAATATAGCAAAACTGCAATTCAAAAATTGCAATCAATGTCTTCTTTGAAACAATAACAATTTATAAACTAGAAACACAATTGTAGATCATTTCCAAATATTTACAAAATGTTGCAGATTCGAGTAGAGCATCGAATCTTGCAAACTTTATTCTAAACAAAATTTCAAATCTAACACATTAAAATGTACATGATATGTATTAACGCAATAACAAATTCAATCAATCTTTATCATTATCTTCCTATAATGCAGGCTAGCGTTCGCAGGATAATCTGCTTCCTGCCAACCATGGTCTGAATTAGCGCTTCGCAATAGGCCGTTGCATGAACTATGATAACAATAATGTATTATATAAGAAGGTGTCCTCTATATGATTTGAATATTCTTTTATGTGCATCTTAATCAGCCTTTCTGGCCTCGTTTGTGTGTTTGTAATTCAAAAGAATCTTTGCTTCATAACGAGGCCAGAAAGGCTCATTTAGATGCACATAAAAGAATATTTAAAACGGTGAAGGGCCCATAGACCACTTTCATAATGGAACTTGGTGGAATTGCATTGACAACCGTTGCCACAGCATTAACAGGTATGGTTATTTACTATTTGCATATTATAATAGTGTATTGTGTATATCCTGTCAAAACCCTTGCTAATAGTCGATAACTTATAATTAAAAACTAAAAAATATATGTGTTGCAAATAATATTAAATTTTGGGATTTTCCAGCCTTCTTCATAGGAAACTCTGTGAGCTCTGAATGGGAAGCAGGTGAGAAAACTCATGTGGGCGTTTGTCAAGCTCAGTTGGACCCCAGACAGGGTTCGAACCTGCAACCTTCTAATGACTGGTTAGACACTCTAACCATTGAGCCACCTTCTAACCAGTCATTAGAAGGTAAGGTTGCAGGTTCGAACCGGCCTATCTGGGGTCTCAGAAATCTCAGTTCTGAGTAATTGAGCTTGACGAACGTCCACCGAACGTCTGTTATATTTAGAAATTGTTGCCACGAAAGTGTTTATAAAGAAAAAATGCTCTCATTGTGTCTCAACACTACGCAATCACCCTTTTAATCAAGCTTGTTACCCTGGATGGACCACAATGCAAGCTGTTAATTGATGTAAAAACTATATCATGGCCACATACCCTATAGGGATCCCTTATATACGAGAGTACTCCCTCCTGGGTGAAAAGGTAGTAAGCTGCTGGTTAGGAACAACATGGCAGAAAACCAAGCGATTCGGAGAGGATATCTCTTCGGATTTCTTCTATTTCTCCTGAAAATGTTTTGTTTTCGGTACAAGTGATGAATGGGAACCAAGAAAAGCTGACAATCTTGAATAAGGTATCAGTATTTTTTTGTCAATAAAGATGTAAACATTAGTTTCGTACATGCGCAGAACGGGAAAATCTCGGTTTACATTGAGCTGAGTACTTCATGTAATTATCTACGAATGTCTGTTTTGGGGGGACCACATTGCGTTCATGCGCAGAACGGACTGTACATAACCTTTAATATTGACCATAGATAATGGAAGGGGAACTGGATAGGAAACTTCAAACGAGGTTAAAGAACCGGAAACGTTTGCACAACTTGCTATGGTAATTACACACTTAAAAGCAGCTAATTGCACCTATTGCTGAAATTAGACAAAAGTGTAATATCACTTGAATGAATGAATGAATGAACAACTTTATTTCACGAGGGTGACACATGACAGCGATTGGCTGATAAACTTGTGGCCCTCACTTAAGTTCAGCAGTGTCTGATTTTAGCCATGTGGGACCACCCGTTAGGTGCATTGCCCGCTTATAAGCGTAGAATTACCATAGCAAGTTGTGCAAACATCGTTTCCAGTTCCCCTTCCATTATCTATGTATTGACGTTCTCTTCACAGCTTGATAATTAAATTAAATCCTAATTTCTGGTTAAAGACAGCCAAATGAAAAGGTGTTAAACTCACTGTTGAGATTTTTTTTACTAACAAAATACGTTCACAGCACTCAACTTTTTTACACAGCATAATAGAAAGATCATAGGCGCAGCAGGCGGGGGGACAATTGCCCTCCCAAAATATTTGAAAAAGGAAAATTCAGGCACTTTCTGCTACGAATTTCGGGCAATTTTGACGTGTATTGCGGTGAAATGTTCAAGAAATTCATACATTAAGCTAAGCCTGAAAACTACGGCTCAAAAATCAATATTTAACCCTAAATTGTTCAGGCAAAAATCTCTGCTCCCCCCCCCCCCCCCCCCCCCACCCCCCCCCCCCCCAACAGAATTGGGCTGCTGCGCCTATGAAAACGACGGCGAGTTGTCTAATTGTTTTCGTATAAATTTACCAAGAAAAGTTAAATTAATTCTCGACCATCACGTATTCTTTGAGGCTCGTTTACTACATTTTCCAACAACAAGCGTTGAACAGTCATTTCGGACATTTCCTTGTCCCATACGGTAACTGATGGAAAAGTAAAGTTTTCTTGCATAATTTAGCATGGGTTTTCATGTACAAAATTGATGAATATATTTTCACTTATTTGATACGAAAAAGACATTGAAAGAGACATTCTTTTAAAATGTAGTTCACATCACGAAATCTTATCAATAGCAAACTACGTAATTTTGAAATGTGTTTGTTTCCAGATATTTCGTTTTAAACGAACACAGATAAACGATCTTACCATTAAGAATTTCCATTCTAACCACTTGGTAGCCATTTTTGTTTTCTGTAGAGCTTATTGCTTCGCGTAAATGTTCAATTTCTTCTGTCATTTACTATACCCACTCATTATAAATTTCGGTTTAAACTTTAAATTCGGCGCCATTGTTGCTTAACAGAACAACCGCTGGCTCTACTGATCGCTCAATTTAGTTAAAAGAAGGCTTGTCATTGGCTTTTCGCCAGAGGTTTCTAACTCCTGCGATACCCAATGAGATTCAAGGATTTGTGATAGGAACTTGTAAATTTATATTAATGATATAAGTACATGTACATAATACCTAATTATTCAATTAGAAAAATGCAATTATAATTACAATGTCACAGTCACAATTGCAATTACAGTTACAATTACAATTATTCAATTAGAAAAATACACTTATGATTGCAATGTCACAGTCACAATTACAGTTACAATTATTCAATTAGAAAAATACACTTATGATTGCAATGTCACAGTCACAATTACAGTTACAATTACAATTGGTCTTATCAAAACTGATGGTAACTTACATTTAATTTTAACCACAATTTTTTGCGTGCACTAAACATTGTATTTTGTAGAAATATTAGAAGTTTAAAAAAAATTACATTTGGTAAAAATAAAGCTCTTATTTTAATCTCAATTCATGTTAAGCTGCTAAACAATGTCTATATCTGTTGTATATACAAGCTAATTCATGTTCAAGTGTGATGATGATGATGATGATGATGATGATGATGATGATGATGATGATGATGATGATGATGATTCAAATAAGACAAACTTAATTTTCGTTTCATAGGGACTTAGAGATTTTTATAGAGATTTTTAAGATGCTTCAAGAAAACGTACGTGAGCTAGATATTCTCCTTATCGGGATTAAAGTTTCGATATTCCACAAAGAACCATATAACTTGGACCATCCAGACAAACATAAGTCCCATACAAGTGAACGTCATTGTTATCTTACTGAAGGTTAAACCTGCTATCACACGGCTGGAAATAATTGCCAAGTGAAGCACAGCCAAAGCTAGACTTTGATAAAAAGCAGTATGGTTCGGGTCCGATAATCTGGAAACCAGAGAACAACAAACAGAAAAGTTGATAGATAGCATACCCAGACAGGCGAAAGGCAGAAGAAGATAAGCCCCAAGCAATGAATCTGCGGCATCGTTCCACGAGAGAGCAAAATAGAGCAGTAAAACTTGTGGGAAGAATTCCAAAGTAATCGAAAAAACAATCAGGTTCCTTTCAGAGATGTACACCGAGAGAATGGAACCAGAAAAAATATAAAGGACAAAGACAAACAATGACCCGTTTAGGAAAAACAATTTAACGTGGATGAGCTGTAAGTAATATAGTTTTACAGCAAGTAATGGCAGATAAAACCCAGTGACACAATAGATAAAAATAGTCACGAACATAATGAAATATAAACAAAAGATTTTGTGATCGAACACCTTCCGTGGACTTTCTACCTTGGGTTCCGATTCGGCATATTTAGGATCGTTTTTGTCATCGCTTGTCGAATCAAACTTGATTTGTTTATAGGATGTGTTGGTTGCCATATTTCTTGGTAAAAAAAGTGAGAAAGTGAATAAGCCCAGATGCATGATCACCAAAACGAACCCAGGAGAGTTTCCAGGACCAATCTTCCAACCAAAGATATCTAAGTTGAACGTGAGAAAACTACCAATTGCTGGCGCGAGCGCTGTTCCGAGAAAATACAATCCTTCGAAAAGAATTAAAGCTTTCGCGCGGTTTCTGTCGGCTGTGCTTTTTATTACCACACTAAGCAGAATTCCAAATGATGCCGAGGCTATTCCAGTTAGCAATCGTCCAAACAGAGGAAAATATGCGTTGATTGGAATTGAGTAGAGTAGATTACCAAAAAATTTAATGAAACCAGAAATGACGAAAAGGAATTTGGAAGACTGAAATCTGTCATCCAGGCGCCCGAACACTAGAGAGAAAAGCAGCGCACTGATGGAGTAAGCTGCCAATGTAACGCCGAGAAAGAAATGTGTTTGCCCCAATGAAGCAATATAATACCAGGCAGTTGGCATGATTAAGAATTCCTCCATACCATCTACAAGGGTACGACTAACCATAAACAGGAAAACCCCTGTAGGCATTGAGGTAAATTCAATATTCAGACGATTTCTTAAGGCTCTATACACAAAGAGAAAAAAAAACACGTTAAAAATGTTAGTTTTAGTGAGTGATGGGATTAATTAACGTCATAAAATTGGTTATGCCTTAAGCCCTGCATATAGTAACAACACTGAAACAACGGTTCCCGAAACAAGTTTCTGAAAAACATTTTCGAAAAAGTTTCCGAAACTTGTTTCAAAAAATAGAAGAGTGTTCTAATCAGGGAAACTTGGTTTCTGAAACTTTTCAATCAACATTGGGAATTTTTGTTTCTGAAACCGTGTTTCGTTATTAGTCTCCTTCGCAGACGTTAATGGCTCGTTCGCTCGTTTCAGCAGACGTCGGTTGGGGAGTATGAGCGAGCAATAATAGTTTAGTTTAGTTTAATAGCTTAATCATCAAATCTACAAATAATCTGATGGAAGGTGGTCCAACAGGGCATAGCCCCAATTGAAATGGACTACCAAAAAAATACAACTACAGTATATACAATATTAGGGTAAAACATACAACCATGTGCACACGGCAACTCCCCCGAGCGCCCTCGCACTGCTTACCGTTCTCAAGGGAATCGAAAACAATCACCTAATTACTTGAAACAGTACGAGAACACCCAGAAACGCCACCGCGCGCACACAGTGTACATCTATTTACAAGTCGGTAATTCGTAACTATTAAACTTTCTTAAAAAATGAGCTCTAATTGTCCTTTTAAAAGTTAGATTAGTGCCTATCACTTTGATTTCCCTAGGAAGGGAATTCCATGCCCTTACAACCCTAGGAAAGTATGAATGATAAAAAAAATTAGTCCTACATTTGAATTCAATAAAGTTATTTGGGTCATGTGACCTAATTGAGTATCTAGGCTCACGTCTTCTTTGAACAAATTATCTAAATTTAAGTTATATTGTCCAAGAACGTCTGCGAAGGAGACTAGTGTTTCGGTAACTGATCAGTGTTTCGGAAATTTTCTCTAGTGTATGCCGGGCTTTAGTGGAAGGATGTAAGATGAAACCAGACTAGTTCCTAGTCGTCTTTTCTCTCGAACTTATTTTGGTGACGTCACAGAATAGGGATCGAGCGAGAGGACTAGCGGAAACTATCATGAATCCTGCTGGAGCTCGGATTCTTTAATCCACTTAAACAAACTTCTCCTTGAGAGCAGACAGCAAACGAGTATAGGTTTCTTTGTTTTACATTACGTTAAAAGGTTGTTATATACGAGGCTTTATAAAGTAGTGTTCGGCGTAGGAAGTGATTGTGTTGAAACACCTTTATACAAATCGAAATATATATGCTATTTTAACGTTTCGGCAGTAGACCAACCTTGCTATATGATGTTATAAAGAATTGTGTAGACCGACGTGAGTGTTATCTGCCTTGGTTTTCCGCCAAACGGCCGTTTGGTGCCTGTATAATTTGGGGCCAAGCAAAACATTTTATTCTAGGCCTCTCACAATTTCGGTCTGCCGCTCGACGTTAAGAATAGAGGCCTGGGAACAAGGCTGAGATGAAACAATGTTACCAACTGACTCTGTTGATCAACTATACGCGAACATGTATATATGCAGAAACAATCAGCCTACCAACAGACCGTTATTTGGTTTATGAATTTTGGGCAGAAAATATTCAGCTTGGATTTGAAAATGATGGTTTTCACGGGGATTTTTTGGTGAGATTATAGTAAGAACTGTGTTTACAGTTCTTACGATTACTTGATCTATATTATGAGTATGACACCAACTGCATCGTGCAACAGTGCTTTGTCAATAGGACATTTACAGGATGACGTGAGATGGCATTAGGTGACTACAACTACCAGAATGCTTTGCCAGTTCGCCTGTTCAGGCACAATTTCTGTGTCGGTGCGCCGCTCCAATCTCGAAAAAGGCACATCTTCTAACGGATAGCTTTTTGAAATCGTTTCGGAAGTAAATTAATAGAATAGAGCGTGGTGATTGGTTGTGTCACGGGTTGTAACGTACGGCTTAATTATGTGCCGTTTCGTGCCGAGTCTGTTCACACTATACCGGGATAGGTTTTTTGTGCCGGCACGAAAACCTATCCCGGTATAGTGTGAACGGGGCCTTAGCCGACACAGCATTCTGGCAGCTGTAGCTCACGTCTTCGTGCAAATGGCTTATTGTGCTTACATGCAGTTCCGTTGGTGTATTTTATGACACCAGCTGATCATGTACCTCACAGTCTTTTTATACTGAGTATGCCCCAGACTGCTAACTTTGTTGCGCGCGAAAGTGCGCGCAATTTTTCCTCGTGTTCACGCGCACACGCGCGATTACCAACGTGCTCCACCAAAATAGCGGACGAATAAAATTATATCCAAAAAATATGGATCTTTTGGTGGTCATGATTTTTCCACAATTTGTTATTTTTTGGTAATAACTAGGATAAGCCAGGTACACGCGTAAAAACGCACAAGTTGTTCACGGTTGTCAACAGGCGTGAACAATCGGTTGTGCTGCTCGCCGTGAACAAGTTGTCAACAAGTTGTTCACTTATGGTTCAAATAACCTGTTCACGGATAAATCAACAGTCATGAACAAGTTGTTCCAACAGCACATTTTTATAGCCAACAACGTTGTTCGCACATGATACAACATGTTGTAACAGCATGACGAAATAACAACGATGAACAACAATGTTACAACAATGGTGAACATGGTTAATGTATCAACACGTTCTTCGGTTGTTACAACATGCGTGGACAACGGTTGTTGTTTCATCAAGCAGTAACAACTTGTTGAAACAATGATGAACAATGTTGTTCATTTATCAATGTTGTTCACATGTGGCAACAAGTTGTTACAGCATTGTTGCAAATTGTTACAGTGCTGTAACAACTTGCGAGATTTTTACGCGTGTAGTGTCCTCTTTCCCTCTTCCTAGTTATTACCAAAAAATAACAAATTATGGAAAATGGCCATTTGGATATAATTTTATTCGTCCGCCATTTTGATTTTAGTTGTTCCCGTCCCCTGCAAACGCGCATTTTGCTTCTAGCTAGACGGTATTTAATATGTATTTTCAGCTATGCAAATAGTAGTTTAAGTGCCCTGGGTGCCAGAGGCCCTCTGGCACCCAGGGTATAGTTTAAGTAAAGAAATGCTGAATTTCGGAAATAAATATTCCGAAACGTTTGCAAATTGCTCACGGCAAAACTTGTCAATCAAACATTGCAATGTTGCGTGGGAATATTGCAATGTAGCTTGCGAGTTGCGAGCTACAACATTCCCAGGCAAACAGAGAACACCCGGTTTGACTGTATTCCGTCGACGGGTTTGTGTTTATCTGCATATAATGAAAGAGAATCACCGAAATATCATTCTTCATAAATTCGGTGTAGTTCTAAACTATACATTTCGAAATATTCGTGATTCCCAGGATCTCGCCGTGTGTCAACAATATTTATCTGAACATCTCTTTGCATGGTCAGAAAAAACATAGTCAAAAGACTATTCTTTGTAACTTTTGTAAAGTTCTAAGCTAAACTTTTCGAAATATGAGCTTTCGATTAAACAAGTTTCAGTACTCGGTGCACAGTTTCCACTGTATTTCCACCACACGCAGCTCGTTGCGATTAGCCGAGTTTTTCTAACAAACTTCGAGGTGTTTGGATATCCTGATGAACGATGCAAGTTATGTCAACATTTCAAACTCATTAGTAATTCACGAGGAAAACTGCACAAAGGAAATCATTACCGTGTCGATGGTAAATTTGCATGGATATATTGAAGGAAGAAATTACATAAATTAATTAAACTTTCACCTCGAATTTCTCATAAAATATCGATTCGTTTGAGATGCTATATCAAACACTCAGAAGAGTGCTAAAATACTCGCAGCGTGCTTGCGGGTGCTCGATTCGTGCGAGGAACCGCCTTTAAACAACAACGCTCGGCACGGCTCATTCTGGCGCATATCTCGAGTCGTCGTTATTCAACAGTGATCAATACTCAATACGACCTTTTATATGGGGCAAAATAAGCTGCGGCTTAAATAAGTCTCAAACAGCTCGTATAAATGCATTAAATGGGCAATTTTTTAATAAGCCGTGGCTTATTTTGAACTAGCTTCAACCCTGGGTTTATAGTCGCGACTTATTACGGACCTTTAAAGCCGGTTTTCCACTAGGCGACTTTTTTCGCGCGAAGCGACTTTTTCTTTTGTCTCATAAGCTCTGAGCTGGAACTAATCAGAAATCTATTGAATTCGAACAAAAGAAAGTCGCTTCGCGCGAAAAAAATCGCCTAGTGGAAAACCGGCTTAAGGCGGTTTTCCACTAGGCGAAAAATGTCGCGCGAAGCGACATTTTGTCTCGCAAGCTCTCGAGTTGAACTAATTAGCCAAGACAAAAGAAAAATGTCGAGTCGGTCGACAAATGTCGCCTAGTGCAAAACCGCCTTTGAGCAATCACAACGTGAACGTCACGACGACGAAATAGTATTTTTCAACCAAAACAAAGCGTTGAATAATTTACAGTCCCAAGAGTAATCCCAACACCGTCCTCGTTGCACATACAACGCCAACTGAAGCGTTTTCACGTTTTCAAGACGACGTTGTGGCAAGCAACAGCAAAAGTTGTTAGTTTACTTAGGCGTTAATCTATCATACGTTATGTTGTCGAAGCTATGGCTACCCTTAAAGATCTTACAAAATACATAAGCATACAATATACGATGTCTTGATCCATAGTTTCTTTTAAATGCAGTAACTTATTTGCTGTCGTTGTCCTAGCTTGCTTAAGGTCCCTATATTGATTTCATGACCGTCAACATACGAGCTGTTCACGACGTATTTAAGCCGCGGCCCTAATGCTCCAATTTCATCCTTGTACACAAAGTGGAATGGAATGTTAAGAACGTATAGAAACAGTAGGCACCTTAGGCCCGTTTCGAACGTCGAGCTTGCAGTTCGACCGGTTCGATCGCGTAGAACGACCAAAACGCGACAAAACGGTTTCAAACGTCGAACTTAACCATGTCGCGCTTTGGTCGTTCTACTCGACCGAAAAGGTCGAACTTAACTTCGCGGTCGAACTTAATTTAATTGTTTCAAACGTCGAGCTTATCATGTGCTTAATTCAAACTATTACAGTGTATGAACAGCACTAAGATAATGAAAAATTAAGTTTACATAAAATTGTAATAACAAAAGTGAACTTGTTGCCTTATTTTAAACCGGCTTACCTTGGAGAACCTTTGAGGAAAGAGAGGACTTTCTCCATGCGTGTCATTGTGTGATCATTCATACGCAGATAGATGGCCACTGACTTCAGAAGTTAACCAACCATAGCGGTAGCTGCCAAGCACAAGTGCAGAACCAACCGTATACATAGGCACTAGTGAAGAACTGCTAGTGACCACTGTTTTACAGAACTGAGCACTTGTCAGTTGAGGCTAAACTATTCAAACGAACAAAAATCCGTATAAAATTTGTGAACATTTGAAACTGAAAGTTGCATGGTCTCTGAAGAATCGTCCA
This sequence comes from Corallium rubrum, assembly GCA_964035015.1. Taxonomy (NCBI): domain Eukaryota; kingdom Metazoa; phylum Cnidaria; class Anthozoa; order Scleralcyonacea; family Coralliidae; genus Corallium; species Corallium rubrum. The sequence goes on along the minus strand of OZ036005.1, from coordinate 718,752 downwards.
AGGGAATGCGTTGGCCGATTAACAGAGCCAGAGCCGGATGAGCCGATAGTGAACAGATTGTATAGAAATATACAAATGAATACTCACACTTTCCTCTCAATTTCTTAACTACAATATGGTATAGAAGAAGCCTCGGAAGAAGACAGTGTCAACTCAAATGCGGCTCCACGCTTCAGTGTTCATTGAAAAATGAAGAATAAATCACAATGTCAATGGGTCGGGTGTTTAATTTGATGCTAGAAGGCATGAAGGCGTGAAGTATTCAAATATTTATTCATGCCCTAGTGTCGTGAATGCCCGTTTAAAACAGATATCCACGACAATTTCACAGTGTTTTAACAAAATAAGAACTTTTAATCCCAATCCCAATCACAGTATAAGGCCAATCACAGTATAATCTCAATTACAGTATTCACAAATCACAATCCCATCACATTCAGTACTGATATAGGGCTAAAATAGCAAGCCATATCTTCTTCCGCCCACGCGCTCTTCCGCCCGCTTTTTCTCCCTCGCCCGCTTCTTCCCCATCGCCCGCTTCTTCACAAAGACCCAGTATTGAATACTTAAGGTATATTTTTCGACATCCAAAAGCTTTAGAGTTCTAAAAGGATTTTGTCGCATAGTTTGAAGTCAAACTTGGCTAACAGATTTTCCTGTTGATGAGGGAAAATATATGTAAGCGGGAAATTTAGAAGCAGACAAAGGATTTCTTTGTCTTCTAATTTTCCCTATCAACATTCACAAATCTTCCCTCGGCGGCGGGGAAATTTAATCACTAATTTCCCTCAAGTCATGTTATTAAATAATACCTGATCGCCTCGGATTCTTTTGTTCTCCAAGGGAATGTAAACCTCGCTAAGAAATCCTTTGCCTTCTTCTAAATTTCCCGCTTGCATATATTTTCCCTCATCAACATGCACGGGAAAATTATAGATGCAACTTCTCTGATCAGTGATCAACCGTGTAAATTTCCTGTCGGTAAGATTCTCAAAGTTTTCCTCGGCGATCATAATATTACAAACTAGTGCGGCCCTCGGACTTTCACAAATCTTCAGGCCGAGGCAAAGGGGAAATTTAATCGCTAATTTCCCTCAAGTCATGTTATTACTTATAAAAATTTTACAAATTCAAGAATATACTTACGTTCATAAAACCATAGTCAATCGAGAAATGGTCTGGAAACTCGGCAAACTTCAAAGCTCCTATAATGAGCTGTGATTTTATGTTGAACCGTACCTTACACCGTGCACAACCTTTGCTTTAGGTTTATTAATATTTAAATAGCACGGTTGAGTGATTGAACTGAAACGTTGCTATTGGACAATTTGTTCATTATACTAAAATACAATGTGTTCAGTGACCGTGCACCGTGCACAAAAATGCATAAAGGCGAACAAAAAGATAGACCAAAGACTTTAGCTGAGTTTCCAGACCATATCTCGATTGACTATGATAAAACAGGGGCGAGTTGTCTAATTGTTTTCGTATAAATTTACCAACAAAAGTTCAATAAATTCTCGACCATAACGTATTCTTTGAGGCTCGTTTAATATATTTTTTAACTGCCAACAACAAACGTTCAACAGTCATTTCGGACATTTCCTTGTCCCATACGGTAACTGATGAAAAAGTAAAGTTTTCTTGCATAATTTAGCATGGGTTTTCATGTACAATATTGAAACAATATATTTTCACTCATTTGATATGAGAAGTGATAAAAAGTTCAGGAAAGAAACATTCATTTAAAATGTAGTTAACATCACGGAATCTTATTAATAACATTCATTTAAAATGTAGTTCACATCACGAAATCTTATCAATAGCAAACGTAATTTTGAAGTGTGTTTTGTTTCGTGTTCAAGAAGCATTGTAAACCTGAATTAGAACACATCTTTTTAATCACAATTACAGTTACAATTACATTAATTAGTATACATGCAACAGGAAAACGATCTTTACTTTCAGACAAATAGTTACAAACTAGATACACGTTGTACGCGACAAACGTTCGCGAAGTTATGATTGTAAAATAATGCAGTGTAGACGCTATATACTAAAGACTTTCAACAGATATGATATATATTGAAAAACCTAAAAAGGTTCTACTGTCAATATTTTAGAGAAAGAATTCCTGACGTACAAGAGTCTTTCGCACCAGTATTCTATTTTAATATTACACGTACAACAAAAAGAAACTGACGAAATAATCCTTAAACCAAATCATTAAAGTGACTACAAACGAAAATTATGTCCATCTTATTTGAAAGAACACTTAAAATGATAGCGTAACATCTTTTGAAGTTTTTCCTTTCCTTGCTTCGTTTTTGAGATATTTCAGTTTGTTTGAAAAGTAAATTAAACATTTTGACGTCACATGTGCATAATGAGTTATTGAAAAAAGTTATATATATTTGCTAGTATCAAACCAAAATAATTGGAAGGAAGCAAGTGCTTGTATTTCGCCCAGAACACTAAACATGTAGATTTTCAAGTGATTATATTTGCCAGTATAGCAAAGATATATATAACTTTTTTTTCGATAACTCATTATGCACATGTGACGTCAAAATGTTTAATTTGCATGTCAAAGAAATTGAAATATCTCGAGAACGAAGGAAGAAAAGGAAAAAACTGCAAAATATGTTACTCTATCACTCAGTGTACTGATGTATGGAGCGGAAACCTGGGCACTGAAGAAAAAAGAAGAGAATGCATTGGAAAGAACAGAGATGAAAATGCTACGGTGGATTTTAGGAGTAACTTAACTAGGAGAATAAAAAGTGTTGAAATCAGGAAGAGGTTAGGAGTTGTGAATATTTTGGAGAAGATAAGGTACAGATATATCTTGAGAGGCAAGGAAGAAAAGTGGAATAAGACAAGCAATAGACCGAAATGTTGACGGTAGTAGAGGTAGAGGAAGATCAAGGAAGAGATGGAGTGACACACTGTGACGTAGTACAAAAGGACATGAGACTTAAGGGACTACTCCCAGAAGACAGTAGAGACAGAGATCAATGACGAAATATTATCCAAGCAGCTGAACCCACACCAGTGTGGGATTAATCCAAGCCGGAAAGTGTGCAATGATGATGATGATGATGATGATGATGATGATGATGATAATAATGATGATGATGATGATGATGATAATGATAATGATGATGATGATGATGATGATGATGATGATGATGATGATGATGATGATGATGATGATGATGATGATGATTCAAATAAAACAGACTTCATTAACTTCACAAACCCAATCATTAGGATTTTTAAAGTGCTGATTACATGAGCCCGGGCTAGCCGGCCTAACCAGGCTGACTCGTCACCATTGCACCGCGCAAGATTCTCCACAATCCATAGTGTTGTCGTGCGTGTGTCGTAAAGTAATAAATCTCCCATGCATCATGCTGCATGTCACACACTAAATGCCATACATCAAATGATCTACATACACTACGCATTCTACAAAACCCGACGCACAACTAAACCTTTATATTCATATATCCTTACTTTCTTATTTCAAAACACATTAAACAAGTCATCTAAACATCAGTCGAGTAACGAGTCGAGTCGTACTTTAGTTTTATTCTTTTATGAAATAACACTACAATACTTTGCAAGAAAACAGTATTTACCTACTTATTATTGTAGTTCAGCAATAGGTGATCCTGGCCATGTAGAAGGTTGCAGGTTCGAACCCTGTCTGGGGTCTCAGAAATCTTTTCTGAGTAATTGAGCTTAACGAACGTCCACCAAACGTCAGTTACTTTTCGAAATATTCGTAATTCCAAGTGCCGCATGCAAAGTGCGCGGATATATAATTTTCACTAAAAGTAGCGTGCTGCGTAGGCAGTGTAGAAACAACAATCGAAATATATAGATATACTGCTAAGCAGAGAACGTAGGAGTATAACGTTTTGTCAGAGAGAAACGTGAAGAGTGTAAACAAACAATGAGCTTATATACGCACAGTGCCCAAGCTTAAATTGTGGCAATTTTAATGATTTGGTATGCAAAGATCAAATTTAGTTGAACTCTGAACGGGAATTCATTCGAATTGTTAAAATGCTAGAATATTTGACCAATGAGAATGGAGTGTGCATTTTGAAACTCGCGAGGGTTCAACGACCGTATTGAAGGTAATGTGACCACGGACGAGCAGACCGACAATTTAACGAATGTTATTCAAATTTTATCTCACTAAATCTGTCGTGGGACTGCCGTGGACGATGTATCTGATGGGAAATTTATTGGGCTTTATGGATTTGTTGATTTCTTGACGATTGGGCGTACAAAGCGGCTACGCGAGAGAGATTTGTCGAGTCGATACATGGCCGACGTGAGCGGAGTTTCCTGCCTTCCCTATTTTATGGTGGAGTAGAACATGGCCAGATACGGAACTCGTTGTAACGACTACTACGACTTCAAGTAGAGGTAAGTGATCGAACTTTATTTCTAAATTTACGGCAATATTCTAGCATTTTGACAATTCGAATGAATTCCCGTTCAGAGTTCACTAAAATTGATCTTACATAAAGTACCTCTCTTACATATTGCATATATAAGCTCATTGTTTGTTTAAACTGTTGACATTTCGAAATATTCGTGATTCCCAGGATCTCGCCGTGTGTCAACAATATTTATCTGAACATCTCTTTGCAGGTCAGAAAAAACAGTCAAAAGACTATTCTTGTAACTTTTGTAAAGTTTTAAACTAAAGTTTTCGAAATATGAGCTTTCGATTAAACAAGTCGCTCGTAACGGCCCTGTAGGGTGGCGTTTGGGCGTTGGAGAGAGATTAAAAACAGTAGGGAGGCACCTTATTTTAACCAGTCAACAAATAATAGTAATAATATTTAATATTTATAATGCGCAAATTAACATGCTAATATATGATCAAATGCGCTGTTCAACAGTGTGTGAACAGCACTAAGATAACGAAAAATTAAGTTTACATAAAATTGTAATAACAAAAGTGAACTTGTTGCCTTATTTTAAACCGGCTTACCTTAGAGAACCTTTGAGGAAAGAGAGGACTTTCTCCATGCGTGTCATTGTGTGATCATGCACAGATAGATGGCCACTGATTCAGAAGTTAACCAACCATAGCGGTAGCTGACAAGCACAAGTGCAGAACCAACCGTACATAGATAGGCACAAGTGAAGGACCAACCGTATACATAGGCACTAGTGAAGAACTGCTAGTGACCACTGTTTTACATAACTGAGCACTTGTCAGTTGAGGCTAAACTATTCAAACGAACAAAAATCCGTTGAAACTTTGTGAACATTTGAACTGAAAGTTGCATGGCCTCTGAAGAATCGTCCAAGGGAATGGGTTGGCTGATTAACAGAGCCAGAGCCGGAGGAGCCGATAGTAAACAGATTGTATAGAAATATACAAACAAATACTTACACTTTCCTCTCGATTTCTTGACTATATACTATATGATATGAGAAGAAGCCTCGGAAGAAGACAGTGTCAGTGCGACTGCAACGCTTCAGTGTTCATTGAAGAATGAAGAATAAATCACAATGGGTCGGGTGTTTAATTTGATGCTAGAAGGCATGAAGGCGTGAAGTATTCAAGTATTTATTCATGCCCTAGTGTCGTGAATGCCCGTTTAAAACAGATATCCACGACAATTTCACAGTGTTTTAACAAAATAAGAACTTTTAATTACAATCCCAATCACAGTATAAGGCCAATCACAGTATAAGGCCAATCACAGTATAAGGCCAATTACAGTATTCACAAATCACAATCCCATCAATACTGATAGAGGGCTTATATAGCAAGCTATATCTTCTTCCCCCCACGCACTCTTCCGCCCGCTTTTTCTCCATCGCCCGCTTCTTCACAGTTAAAGACCCAGCTGTATCCAGCAGAAACCAGTATTGAATACTTAAAGTATATTTTTCGACATCCAAAAGCTTTAGTTCTAAAAGGATTTTGTCGCATAGTTTGAAGTCAAACTTGGCTAACAGTTTTTCCCGTGCAGCATGTTGATGAGGAAAAATATACGTAAGCGGGAAATTTAAATGTATATATTCTACACTCGAATTTTCCTTCACCAAAAATCCCTAAAACACGCTATGTAATCGAGTGAAATGCCCAATATTACTTCTAAAAAAGGATTTCTTTGTCTTCTAATTTTCCCTCATCAACATTCACAAATCTTCCCTCGGCGGCGGGGAAATTTAATCGCTAATTTCCCTCAAGTCATGTTATTAGTATAGGATAACGCCCAAGAACGAGGGATTTATGCTATATAAAGACCCGAGGACGCGAAGCGTCCGAGGGCTTTATATAGCATAAATCCCGACGTTCGAGGGTTTTATCCGACTTAAATGATTATTGAGGAGGTTTTCCAACAAAGTTTTGTCTATTTTTTCTACCTTGGACAAAGATTTTCCTAGTTTTTTTCTTCATTTATTTTCTAATTAGTATTCATAGGGTTGTATGCTATTACAACCCTCGCAAGAACAAAGAAAACCGACTCAATAATTATTTAATTTATAATAATACCTGATCGCCTCGGATTCTTTTGTTCTCCGAGGGAATGTAAACCAGGCTCATGCAAAAGGTAATTTATCCTTTGTCTTCTAATTTTCCCGTGCATGTTGATGAGGGAAAATTAGAAGACAAAGAAATCCTTTGCCTTCTTCTAAATTTCCCGCTTGCATATATTTTCCCTCATCAACATGCATGGGAAAATTCGATGCAACTTCTCTGATCAGTGATCAACCGTGTAAATTTCCTGTCGGTAAGATTCTCAAAGTTTTCCTCGGCGATCATGATATTATAATATAATATACAAACTAATGCGGCCCTCGGACTTTCACAAATCTCAGGCCGAGGCAAAGGGGAAATTTAATCGCTAATTTCCCTCAAGTCATGTTATTACTTATAAAAATTTTACAAATTCAAGAATATACTTGCTGTATGTTCATGAAACAGGGGTGAGTTGTCTAATTGTTTTCGTATAAATTTACCAACAAAAGTTCAATAAATTCTCGACCATAACGTATTCTTTGAGGCTTGTTTAATATATTTTTTAACTGCCAAGTTCAACAGTCATTTCGGACATTTCCTTGTCCCATACGGTAACTGATGAAAAAGTAAAGTTTTCTTGCATAATTTAGCATGGGTTTTCATGTACAATATTGAAACAATATATTTTCACTCATTTGATATGAGAAGTGATAAAAAGTTGAAAGAAACATTCATTTAAAATGTAGTTCACATCACGAAATCTTATCAATAGCAAACGTAATTTTGAAGTGTGTTTTGTTTCATGTTCAAGAAGCATTGTAAACCTGAATTAGAACACATCTTTTTAATCACAATTACAGTTACAATTACATTAATTAGTATACATGCAACAGGAAAACGATCTTTACTTTCAGACAAATAGTTACAAACTAGATACACGTTGTACGCGGCAAACGTTCGCGAAGTTATGATTGTAAAATAATGCAGTGTAGACGCTATATACTAATTTTATATATATATATATATATATATATATATATATATATATATATATATATATATATATATATATATTGAAAAACCTAAAAAGGTTCTACTGTCAATATTTTAGAGAAAGAATTCCTGACGTACAAGAGTCTTTCGCACCAGTATTCTATTTTAATATTACACGTACAACAAAAAGAAACTGACGAAACAATCCTTAAACCAAATCATTAAAGTGACTACAAACGAAAATTATGTCCATCTTATTTGAAAGAACACTTAAAATGATAGCGTAACATCTTTTGAAGTTTTTCGTTTCTTTGCTTCGTTTTTGAGATATTTCAGTTTGTTTGACATGTCAAGTAAACATTTTGACGTCACATGTGCATAATGAGTTGTTGAAAAAAGTTATATATATATATATGCTAGTATCAAACCAAAATAATTGGAAGGAAGCAAGTGCTTGTATTTCTCACAGAACACTAAACATGTAGATTTTCAAGTGATTATATTTGCCAGTATAGCAAAGATATATATATATATATATACTGTATATATATATATATATATATATATATATATATATATATTTATAAAATAAGGTGCCCTGTACGCACGCTATGATTGGTTGGACTCCGTGCATTTATAAGAGAACATAGATCATGAATGACGTAAAGTGGCGTAGAATGGCGTCAACTGGCCGGAAAAGCCCGCCAAATTCCTAAACTACCTCACTTTTAGTTTGATTTTTCCTCTTCTTATTTTATAAAATAAATAAAACATACTGCTCCTGTGCATATGTACTCTTGCAAAGGTACATTTGACGTGATTTGAACACGAAAGAAGTGTAAAGGCACTCGGCTATCGCCTCGTGCCTCTACTCAACTTCTTTCGTGTTCAAATGACGTCAAACGTGCCTTTATAAGAGTACATATGCACGGAGCTTTATGTTTTATTTGTTAAATATAACTTTTTTTCGATAACTCATTATGCACGTGTGACGTCAAAATGTTTAATTTGCATGTCAAAGAAATTGAAATATCTCGAGAACGAAGGAAGAAAAGGAAAAAAACCTGCAAAATAGATCGTTTTCACTCACGTGATCGGTGGGCCCATTGGGGTGGCGAAACAATACGAAATATTTGAATAAGAAAGAGCTAATTCCCATGCCGTACACCAATATGGCCGCCATTTCATTGTTTTGGTACACCAATATGGCCGCCGTGACGTCAGATGAAAACGATCTATATATTACTCTATCACTCAGTGTATTGATGTATGGAGCGGAAGCCTGGCACTGAAGAAAAAAGAAGAGAATGCATTGGAAAGGACAGAGATGAAGATGCTACGATGGATTTTAGGAGTAACTTTAATGGACAGAATAAAAAGTTTGGAAATCAGGAAGAGGTTAGGAGTTGTGAATATTTTGGAGAAGATAAGGTACAGATATATCTTGAGAGCCAAGGAAGAAAAGTGGAATAAGACAAGCAATAGACCGAAATGTTGACGGTAGTAGAGGTAGAGGAAGACCAAGGAAGAGATGGAGTGACACACTGTGACGTAGTACAAAAGGACATGAAACTTAAGGGACTACTCCCAGAAGACAGTAGAGACAGAGATGAATGACGAAATATTTTCCAAGCAGCTGAACCCACACCAGTGTGGGATTAATCCCAGCCGGAAAGTGTGCAATGATGATGATGATGATGATGATGATGATGATGATGATGATGATGATAATAATAATAATGATGATGATGATGATGATGATAATGATGATGATGATGATGATGATGATGATGATGATGATGATGATGATGATGATGCTGATGATTCAAATAAAACAAACTTCATTAACTTCACAAACCAAATCACATTAAGATTTTTAAAGTGCTGATTACATGAGCCCGGGCTAGCCCGCCTAACCAGGCTGACTCGTCACGAAACTCTTTCCTCGGTCGCAAAAGGAGATTTGAATTAACGTTTAGATTTGTTTACATCTTAACTAAACCAATTCTTCTTTGTAAATTTAGTTTATGTGAGTTTTAAAACCACAGTAAGATCCGGCTAATCAATTGCGTGAGCCCAGTTAACCGGGCTAGCCCGGCTCATGTATAAACAGCACCTATAAGGTGCTTCAAGAAAACGTACGTGAGCTAGACTTCTCCTTATCGGGATTAAAGTTTCGATATTCCAAAATGAACCATATAACTTGGACCATCCAGGCAAAAATAAGGCCTATACCAGTGAACTTCATTGATATCTCACTGAAAGTTAAACCTGCTATCAAACGGCTGGAAATAATTGCCAAGTGGGCCACAGCCAAAGCTAGACCTTGATAAAAAGCAGTATGGTTCAGGTCCGATACTTTGGAAAGCAGAGAACAACAAACGGAAAAGATGATAGATGGCATACCCAGACAGGCGAAAGGCAGAAGAAGATAAGCCCCGAGCATTGAATCTGCGGCATCGTTCCACGAGAGAGCAAAATAGAGCAGTAAAACTTGTGGAAAGAATTCCAAAGTAATTGAAAAAAGGATCAGGTTCCTTTCAGAGATGTACACCGAGAGAATGTAAGCAGATAAAAGAAGGACAAAGGCAAACAATGAGCCGTTTAGAAAGAGCAATTTAACGTGGATGAGCTGTAAGTAATATTGTTTTACTGTAAGTAATGGCAGATAAAACCCAGTGACACAATACATAAAAATAGCCACGAACATAATGAAATATAAACAAAAGATTTTGTGATCGAACACCTTCCGTGGACCTTCTACCTTGCGTTCCGATTCATATTTAGGATCGTTTTCGTCATCGCTTGTCGAATCAAACTTGATTTGTTCATAGGGTGTGTTGTTTCCCGCCATATTTCTTGGTAAAAAAAGTGAGAAAGTGATCAAGCCCAGATGCATGATCACTAAAACGAACCCAGGAGAGTTTCCTGGACCAATCTTCCAACCAAAGATATCTAAGTTGAACGTCAGGAAACTACCAATTGCTGGCGCGAGCGCTGTTCCGAAAAAAAACAATCCTTCGAAAAGAATTATAGATTTCGCGCGATTTCTGTCGCTTGTGCTTTTTATTACCACACTAAGCACAACTCCAAATGATGCCGAGGCTATGCCACTTATCAATCGCCCAAACAAAGGGAAATATGCGTTGACTGGAATTGAGTAGAGTAGATTGCCAAAAAATTTAACGAAACCAGAAATGACGAAAAGGATTTTGGAAGATTGAAATTTGTCATCCAGGCGTCCAAACACTGGAGAAAAAACCAACGCACTGACGGAGTAAGCTGCCAATGTAACGCCGAGAAAGAAATGTGTTTGCCCCAATGAAGCAATATAATACCAAGCAGTTGGCATGATTAAGAATTCCTCCATACCATCCACAAGGGTACGACTAACCATGAACAGGAAAACCACTGTAGGCATTGAGGCAAATTCAATATTCAGACGATTTCTTAAGGCTCTATACACAAAGAGAAAAAATACCCCGTTAAAAATGTTAGTTTTAGTGAGTGATGGGATTTCTTAATCTCTAGAATTAACTTCATTAAATTGGTTATGCCTTAAGCTCTGCATACACTGAAACAAGTTTCCGAAACAAGTTTCCGAAACAAGTTTCCGAAACAAGTTTCCGAAACAAGTTTCCGAAACAAGTTTCCGAAACAAGTTTCCGAAACAAGTTTCCGAAACAAGTTTCCGAAACAAGTTTCCGAAACAAGTTTCCAAAACAAGCTTCCGAAACCTTTGGTTTCTGAAACAAAGTTTCTGAAACTTTTCATCATACACTGGAAACTTTTGTTTCTAAAACCATGTTTCGGTAACTTGCTACGGAAATTTTCTCTAGTGTATGCTGGGCTAAGTGAAAGAATGTAAATAAGATGAAACAATGTTACCAACTGACTCTGTTGCTCTGTTGTGTAAATACGAACAGGTATGCCGCAGAAAAAATCGGCCTACCAATCAGGGTTATTTGGTTTATGAATTTTGGGCAGAAATATTCAGCTTGGATTTGAAAATGATGGTTTTGACCAGGATTTTTTGGTGAGATTATGTATTATTGGAATTCAACTGAGTGTAAATTTTTACCCTTAAAAATGTGTGTCACTGACTGGCGGAGAACATCTTGCAGATACAAGACCTCTAACTCTTCAGACAACAACAGCGTAACCATTTCAAAGAAGTTCCTCTATTGGGCTCTTACAGACTTGGCATAAATGCGCGGGAAATTGCATGTTACATGTGTCCACATTTTTTTCGCAGGCGTCAGCGTTTTTGAGGAGCCTGGTAACGAATTTAAATTTGAGAAAATGCGCTGTCTTTCAAGTGCGTTAATGCGCTTGGGGTTCCTATGTTTAATTCAATATTTTGGGGGTTAGTAGGGGACGTCAAGAGGATCACAATTGTACCAAGATTGCCATGGTGATCTCTGTTCTCGCGCGATCGTGACTTGATCTTTGTGAGCATTTTTACCAAAATGGCGTTTTGGCTTCGACACCAGAAAATGTTCACTTTTTCCCTTGTATAGAATTTTTGTTTGTGAGAGATCGGATATTTATTTTTCGGCTATCGGAAAGCCAAATTGTTAACTTAGAATCGTATGTTTTTTGTTTATCGAATTTGCTCGTTGTAAGTTTGTTTGAAGCGTCGGAGTGATGCGTGCGTTTGAGATGTCGAACCATTTGTAGAATGCTACTTTTCAAGGACTTTATCTTGTTGGTGCAATATATGAAGGGAATTCGGGAAAACGCCTGGAATGGCATATTGAAAATAAATTTCAAAAGACCAGGAGAAATACAGAAATCCAACTTGTGTTTTGGTGACTGGAACGAGAAATTATAAGGTAAGAATGGTGATATATTTGTAGAGTACAGTAGTCTGAGTATTTAACTAATTAGGCAGTGAAACATTTGAACTGCTGTTGAAAGGTTTGCATGTGTATAGGCTTGATGGATTTAATTGCTTTGAAAAGTAGGAAGAGTAAATGACAGAGTATAGTTATTGCTTATTTGTTCTAATGTTTTTCATATAGCATTGTGTTTATGTATTGTATTATTTCACTTCATGCAGTTTTTAAAATCCAACAAGACGCCTGCTTAGGCGTTCACTCGGGCTACTGATTTCTGCAAATATTGGCGCAGTCTTCGCACATCTAGAAAACCTGAGGAACAGCGTGTGCATATTAAGTGTTTGTTAAGAAGTACAAAACTCTCATGATCAGAAGCGCTCGACACAAATTCTCTACATATGGTCTTATATGAAGTACTTGGTTCGATGAAGCGATTTGGCGTAAACAACAAGCGCGTTTAGCCGAATAATTAAACGATCTTAATACTTTCAGTTGACTAGACAAAACCTACAGTGCTGAATTCGGCATATTCAAGCGATCGTTGCGATATAGAATTCATTTAAATCGTACCAACAGAAAATATTTAAACATGCATTTTTGAAACACGTTTCCGAATGTAATACGACACCTTCATGATAACTGATGTCAACACGGCATTTCTCGTCTATTCTGTCTTGATGGACAAACCTTGTCAGCAACATTACTGATCAACTATTGATGAATTCACTAATACCGCGGAAATCATCTCAACCCAACTCGATCAAAGGCAAAGCTGTCGAAAAGAAAAGCATGCAATAATTGCCAATTCGGGACATCGACAAAATAAAAATAATAAAATTTAACCGCCGTCATCGTCCTAGAAAATCGTATAAGGTCCCTTATATTAGGCCAATTAAAAATAATTTTCAGTTTTTCATCGCCGCCCGCCCCTGAAAAATTGGCCGCCCGGAATAATTTTTTTATTATTATTAAATCGGAATTGGTCGGAAGTAGTCGGAAACCGAACATTGGCGGCCATATTGTTTCAACATGCCTTTCGTTGTCGTTCAAATACGAGCTGGAACACAAGTTTTGAAGCCCTGGATAGGCGTACGAGTTCCAGACAATTCTTCTTTAAATGATGTTTATAATGATCTGGTTGCAGGGATCCTTGATCAAGGTTTGTATGTAAATGTTTAAATATGTATAAAAATATGCAAATTTTATTTCGATATTTGGCGCCAAAATAGTGAGGTCCAATATATTCCGGCACTATTTATATATTGCCAATTTCAAAGCAACAGCACATCTACGGCGATCTATGTTATTATATTAAAAATATAAAGTTTTAATAACAGCATTTCTAACAATTTTTTTTTAATATTTTAATAATTAATAATATAAAAAAACATGATTTTTTATATGGTTTTTGAATAGGTGAGCCAATTGATGATAATTCTGCAGTTCAACTAAACAATGTTCATGTCTATGTTGGAAAGAGCAAGAAAGACCTAACCCGAGTAGACAGCCAGTGCACAGTGGCAGAGGTAGATTCATTGTGTTGTATATTTTAAATATTTTGTTTCTGCAATTCTAGATCTGTGATCATATTAATAACGAGTGTACCTGTGTACGGTTTATAACATATAAAGAATCTGTATTTTTATTGATTTAATATTAAAAAATAGGTGGTTGGAACTCTTGGCAACTTCATTGAGTTTACACATGATGCAAATATAAATCGTACCGAGCCTCTTCAGTGTACCAATGCCTTCCACATTCTTACTGCTGCTGCCCGTACATTAACTTGTGTTCCAAGCAATGTAGTCGTTCACAACCAGAAGGATAAGTTAAAAAATGATATAGTTTCCTGGTTGAAGAAAAATGGTGTTGGGTGGTCTCTTCAATATGTCGAAACACTAGGTATTAAATAATGTTATTATTTATGTTGTAAAGCTTTTATTTATACGTTATCAGTTAAAACATATACAGTGTATTTTAATAACTAAAGACGGTGTATGAAGTAATAAAATCGTGTGATATTAATAAATGTATGTATATTAACAGTAAATATTAAAAATAACTTAATGTGTGGTTGACATATAATTCTCTGCTCTTGTTTAATTAGGAAACAAGTTTTTGAACACACTTGCTGACGTGATGTGGTACATCGATGGCAACCATGTAACTCTTAGTTCCCGTTCATGTGCCGTACCTGATTCTTTTGCTCATTTTCAAGGGTACAATACACCCGAAAAGAGAAAGAGAAAAAGGATTGCAGCAGAAAATCTTAAACAAGCAGAACTCCTTGCATATTCTGGGACTTTATTCGAGCTTGCTACAAATTCATTTATGAAAAGCGATGCATGGAAATGTTTGTACAATGCCATTCTTCGACTAGCAACAAACCTCCGCAAATATGCAGATTTTTTAAAGAAGAGCAGCGTGAACATGGCAATTCATCATAACAAGATTCTGAAGGGAGCTGACGAAACTGATAGAGTGCAGTTGCTACGAAGTACGGCAGTCATTAAGCCTACATTTCAAGCAAGATATAAACAATTGCACACAGCAATTGCGCATGCTGATAAATATGAAGTTATTTGTGCTAATGATTATTCACCAGTGGAACCAACAAAAAAATACTCATTTTTCAAAGAATTACAAGTGCCTGTGAAATGTGTATTGTTCACATACACTGGTGCCAGAGAACATCTCTTTTTTATTTGGAAGGTACCCTTAGAGGGTGATGAAGCACCAGAATACCTTGAAAGGAATAACAAAAACATTGCTGAAATAAAGAAGAACCTTCCGCATTACCACACAAGAGCAATGAGGCGAGAATTCGTACATAGCTTTGGTCAAGTTACCAACAGTAAGCCTGCCCTTCTCAGAGAGGCATACAGAAGATTAACAGGAGACAGATCAGCAGCTTCAAGCTTAACTGAAGCGGAAGTTGACGCACGTGTTGCCGAGATGTTGGAACTAGAGGACCCAGATTTAATATGTGACCTTCGTGTTAATAATGCAGGACGACCGCAGGAGTACATAGTTTTTCTTGAAAAGTGTCAACAGTACATTGAAAGACAGGTGGAGACAGCTGTTGATGATAGACGCCACGACCCAACTACAAGTGATGGTGATGTTGTTACGCATCTTGCCACCGCGATGAATACCAGGCATTTGTATGACTCGGTAGTAAAGGACTGTGGCGATGGTATACCAACACCTTCAATACAATGGTTACGTTTGCAGTTTTGGCCACGTCGTTGCAATTCCCTCAGTGCCACCAGGCAAAAAGGAACTCTTCGCATTAAATTCATGGTTCAAGCGCGTCAATTCAGGAAATCACATGTAGATGTGCACTATGCTTCATCTTTATTTAGGTACCAGAAAGAATTCGCCGTCAAATTCCGAGAATACTGTTCCTATATCAGTTGTGATGATAAGCACACGATTAAAGTAGGAGAACCCGGATTTCCTGTTGCTTCAGCGGAACGTGGGAAACAAGTGTTGGTCGACATGAACACAAAATTCCAAGTTGGAGACCATGACTTCACAAAATTTAAACTTATACCAAGTGTACATCTTGACATTGCTATCCCGGAAGATATCCAAGGCTCGTTTTACAGAGGTAAGGTACATGTTGGACTAAAAGATAGTTGCTTTGAGTCGTCGTCTGGGCTGCGCCATATGACCGAATTAAGGCAGATCATGGAACATTCAGACACAATCAAACCAATGCTTTTGATGTACACCGATGGTGGGCCAGACCATCGCACAACATACCTTTCAGTGCAGATTCCCTTGATTGCATACTTTCTTGACAAGGACCTTGACTTTCTTTGTGCAGTACGTACACCACCTTATCATAGCTGGAAAAACCCAGCAGAGCGTATCATGTCTATACTTAATTGTGCTTTGCAATCTGTTGGACTTATGAGAACCTCGACTGACAAGGAAGAGCTACTCAAGAAGTGTGGCAATACCACAGAGATACGAAAACTTGCTGAAGATAATGTATCCGTCAAAGAATCGATTCAAGACTCGCTGCAGGCTCCAATGTCCATGCTCGAAGGACTGATTATGAATTTAAAACTTAAAGAAGATCAGTTTTCTATATTCCAGGCGTCAAAGAGCGATGACATGGAAAACCTGTGGGCAAATATTTTGAAGATAGACCCAACCATGACCCGACAATGTACAACAAAGAAGTCAATAGAGAAGAAGCAGTTGTTTAATAAGTTTCTTGAAACCCATTGCAGAATACGACATTATATGTTCAGCATAAAAAAATGTGGTAAAGATAGCTGCACCATTTGCAAGGCACCCAGACTACCAGCTGAATTATTCAACGAGATACACCACTTACCAGATCCAGAACCAAGTCGACCCGACCACTACAAGCCATTTGATGATGTGTACGGCCAGAAAACCTCGGAAAAGCACCGTCCGTCGTTAGTTCAGAGAAACCAAAGCAATCATGGAATGCCCTTTTCACCAAGTGCTCAGTGTGCCAAGAATGTCGGAATTGTGGTTCAATGTCAAGATTGTGACAAATGGAGATGCCTGTATTCCAAGAAAAGATTTCGCGTAAACTGCATGGTAAAGTTGAAAGTGCGTTGGAGGATTTGTCCTACACATGTGGCAGTGTGTTCTCGGATTTGGAGGATGAAGAAATGAGAGGGGTTTTTGATTCAGTGTTTGTGAAAGCCAGTCTCGATTGCAGTCAACCAACAGAAAAGCCGTGGTATGCAGCAGGTTTTGAAGACATTTGCTTCTTTTGTGGCGTTGAAGACGATCTTAATACCAATCCCGAAAGCTATCCACTATGTGAAGAGTGCAAGAAAACTCGCAAACCAGAGAAGCGATTATCAAGAAAGAAGTTTAAAAAAACTTGAAATTTGGCTACAAGTGACAAAGGCTATAAAATTGTGTTCAGTAAATTATTAGTCATATACTTTATGGTTCATATTATTAAATGTTTTTATTTCTTTAATAAATGTTTCATTACGCATCAGTTCTGCGCTATCAGAGTACAACATGGTCTCGTATTTAGGCGTAGAAGTTAAAATGGCTCTTGACTGTGACTATTTCTTGCGTAGACAAAATGTGTGAAATGGAAGACAACCTTTTAATCCGTTTTTTAATAAAAGGGGAAATATACTACTTACGCTATTAAAAAATAAATAATAAAAAAAATTAAAATCCGCCCGCCCGCCCCCCGTTTTTCAAAAAATCTGATGAAAAACTGAAAATTATTTTTAATTGGCCTTAGGGCTAGCGCGCCCTTAAACCTGGCCTTGCTGCTTTAGTCCAACAACTGCAAAATACAAGTATAGTAATAAGCACCGAATAGAGCAAATAAGATATCAACAAATTGAACTGTTTGTATGTATGACTACTATGATGATCCTTATCACCTTATGTCACAGGCTAGTCTGCATTTCTTTGTTTGCATGGCCTTTTGTTCAGACTCCTTATGATTATGCTCTTGCGTACGTGTGAACCAGGGCCAACCTGTTTCGAAATAGTGAAATAAAAGTAGCGTGCTGCGTCGGCAGTGTTGAAACAACAATCGAAATATAGTTACGAGTCTAACGTTTCAAGCGAAGGCCCTTCGTCAGAGAGGAACGCGAGGAGAAACGTAAAGAGTGTAAACAAAGTCTTTACGTTTCTCTCTGACGAAGGGCCTTCGCTCGAAACGTTAGACTTCTACGTTCTCTGTTTCAACAATAAATCTAACCTTACTATATTTCGATTGTTGGAGTTCGAAATAGCTCGTCATGTTCTACCTAGGTCTACCGCGATCGGCGTGTGCAGTTGCAAACATAATTTGTAAGCACATTTATAACGAAGACAATTGCCAGCCGCGTTTACTCAGTCGTGCCCGTCATAACAGCGCAGCCACCCCTCAGTTGAGGAAACTTTCGTATTATAGCGTTTCTACACCTTGGTTATCTGCGATAATGGTCTAAAATCAAAGAACGAACATACCAGCCCACAGAAAAGCGATGCAAACGACGATTAAAGACGAATTCGACAAAAAACCGAAGCGATATCCTTCTTGCTTCGCGAGTTTCGCCATGATTTTAATGATTGCATCATCTCGGTCACGTGTCTCCACATAGAAAAAAAACGGAACCGAAACCTAGACTCGGCGCTACCACAGTAGCCCGAGTAATTAATGAGAGCTGTGTTTACACACAGCAAAATTGAGAATTCTTACCTAGAACATTGATTCTCATTTTAAGGCCAATTAAAAATAATTTTCAGTTTTTCATCAGATTTTTTGAAAAACGGGGGGCGGGCGGGCGGATTTTAATTTTTTTTATTATTTATTTTTTAATAGCGTAAGTAGTATATTTCCCCTTTTATTAAAAAACGGATTAAAAGGTTGTCTTCCATTTCACACATTTTGTCTACGCAAGAAATAGTCACAGTCAAGAGCCATTTTAACTTCTACGCCTAAATACGAGACCATGTTGTACTCTGATAGCGCAGAACTGATGCGTAATGAAACATTTATTAAAGAAATAAAAACATTTAATAATATGAACCATAAAGTATATGACTAATAATTTACTGAACATAATTTTATAGCCTTTGTCACTTGTAGCCAAATTTCAAGTTTTTTTAAACTTCTTTCTTGATGATCGCTTCTCTGGTTTGCGAGTTTTCTTGCACTCTTCACATAGTGGATAGCTTTCGGGATTGGTATTAAGATCGTCTTCAACGCCACAAAAGAAGCAAATGTCTTCAAAACCTGCTGCATACCACGGCTTTTCTGTTGGTTGACTGCAATCGAGACTGGCTTTCACAAACACTGAATCAAAAACCCCTCTCATTTCTTCATCCTCCAAATCCGAGAACACACTGCCACATGTGTAGGACAAATCCTCCAACGCACTTTCAACTTTACCATGCAGTTTACGCGAAATCTTTTTCTTGGAATACAGGCATCTCCATTTGTCACAATCTTGACATTGAACCACAATTCCGATATTCTTGGCACACTGAGCACTTGGTGAAAAGGGCATTCCATGATTGCTTTGGTTTCTCTGAACTAACGACGGACGGTGCTTTTCCGAGGTTTTCTGGCCGTACACATCATCAAATGGCTTGTAGTGGTCGGGTCGACTTGGTTCTGGATCTGGTAAGTGGTGTATCTCGTTGAATAATTCAGCTGGTAGTCTGGGTGCCTTGCAAATGGTGCAGCTATCTTTACCACATTTTTTTATGCTGAACATATAATGTCGTATTCTGCAATGGGTTTCAAGAAACTTATTAAACAACTGCTTCTTCTCTATTGACTTCTTTGTTGTACATTGTCGGGTCATGGTTGGGTCTATCTTCAAAATATTTGCCCACAGGTTTTCCATGTCATCGCTCTTTGACGCCTGGAATATAGAAAACTGATCTTCTTTAAGTTTTAAATTCATAATCAGTCCTTCGAGCATGGACATTGGAGCCTGCAGCGAGTCTTGAATCGATTCTTTGACGGATACATTATCTTCAGCAAGTTTTCGTATCTCTGTGGTATTGCCACACTTCTTGAGTAGCTCTTCCTTGTCAGTCGAGGTTCTCATAAGTCCAACAGATTGCAAAGCACAATTAAGTATAGACATGATACGCTCTGCTGGGTTTTTCCAGCTATGATAAGGTGGTGTACGTACTGCACAAAGAAAGTCAAGGTCCTTGTCAAGAAAGTATGCAATCAAGGGAATCTGCACTGAAAGGTATGTTGTGCGATGGTCTGGCCCACCATCGGTGTACATCAAAAGCATTGGTTTGATTGTGTCTGAATGTTCCATGATCTGCCTTAATTCGGTCATATGGCGCAGCCCAGACGACGACTCAAAGCAACTATCTTTTAGTCCAACATGTACCTTACCTCTGTAAAACGAGCCTTGGATATCTTCCGGGATAGCAATGTCAAGATGTACACTTGGTATAAGTTTAAATTTTGTGAAGTCATGGTCTCCAACTTGGAATTTTGTGTTCATGTCGACCAACACTTGTTTCCCACGTTCCGCTGAAGCAACAGGAAATCCGGGTTCTCCTACTTTAATCGTGTGCTTATCATCACAACTGATATAGGAACAGTATTCTCGGAATTTGACGGCGAATTCTTTCTGGTACCTAAATAAAGA
Source organism: Corallium rubrum (assembly GCA_964035015.1). Lineage (NCBI taxonomy): Eukaryota > Metazoa > Cnidaria > Anthozoa > Scleralcyonacea > Coralliidae > Corallium > Corallium rubrum. The sequence goes on along the minus strand of OZ036005.1, from coordinate 698,281 downwards.
TGAAGCATAGTGCACATCTACATGTGATTTCCTGAATTGACGCGCTTGAACCATGAATTTAATGCGAAGAGTTCCTTTTTGCCTGGTGGCACTGTGGGAATTGCAACGACGTGGCCAAAACTGCAAACGTAACCATTGTATTGAAGGTGTTGGTATACCATCGCCACAGTCCTTTACTACCGAGTCATACAAATGCCTGGTATTCATCGCGGTGGCAAGATGCGTAACAACATCACCATCACTTGTAGTTGGGTCGTGGCGTCTATCATCAACAGCTGTCTCCACCTGTCTTTCAATGTACTGTTGACACTTTTCAAGAAAAACTATGTACTCCTGCGGTCGTCCTGCATTATTAACACGAAGGTCACATATTAAATCTGGGTCCTCTAGTTCCAACATCTCGGCAACACGTGCGTCAACTTCCGCTTCAGTTAAGCTTGAAGCTGCTGATCTGTCTCCTGTTAATCTTCTGTATGCCTCTCTGAGAAGGGCAGGCTTACTGTTGGTAACTTGACCAAAGCTATGTACGAATTCTCGCCTCATTGCTCTTGTGTGGTAATGCGGAAGGTTCTTCTTTATTTCAGCAATGTTTTTGTTATTCCTTTCAAGGTATTCTGGTGCTTCATCACCCTCTAAGGGTACCTTCCAAATAAAAAAGAGATGTTCTCTGGCACCAGTGTATGTGAACAATACACATTTCACAGGCACTTGTAATTCTTTGAAAAATGAGTATTTTTTTGTTGGTTCCACTGGTGAATAATCATTAGCACAAATAACTTCATATTTATCAGCATGCGCAATTGCTGTGTGCAATTGTTTATATCTTGCTTGAAATGTAGGCTTAATGACTGCCGTACTTCGTAGCAACTGCACTCTATCAGTTTCGTCAGCTCCCTTCAGAATCTTGTTATGATGAATTGCCATGTTCACGCTGCTCTTCTTTAAAAAATCTGCATATTTGCGGAGGTTTGTTGCTAGTCGAAGAATGGCATTGTACAAACATTTCCATGCATCGCTTTTCATAAATGAATTTGTAGCAAGCTCGAATAAAGTCCCAGAATATGCAAGGAGTTCTGCTTGTTTAAGATTTTCTGCTGCAATCCTTTTTCTCTTTCTCTTTTCGGGTGTATTGTACCCTTGAAAATGAGCAAAAGAATCAGGTACGGCACATGAACGGGAACTAAGAGTTACATGGTTGCCATCGATGTACCACATCACGTCAGCAAGTGTGTTCAAAAACTTGTTTCCTAATTAAACAAGAGCAGAGAATTATATGTCAACCACACATTAAGTTATTTTTAATATTTACTGTTAATATACATACATTTATTAATATCACACGATTTTATTACTTCATACACCGTCTTTAGTTATTAAAATACACTGTATATGTTTTAACTGATAACGTATAAATAAAAGCTTTACAACATAAATAATAACATTATTTAATACCTAGTGTTTCGACATATTGAAGAGACCACCCAACACCATTTTTCTTCAACCAGGAAACTATATCATTTTTTAACTTATCCTTCTGGTTGTGAACGACTACATTGCTTGGAACACAAGTTAATGTACGGGCAGCAGCAGTAAGAATGTGGAAGGCATTGGTACACTGAAGAGGCTCGGTACGATTTATATTTGCATCATGTGTAAACTCAATGAAGTTGCCAAGAGTTCCAACCACCTATTTTTTAATATTAAATCAATAAAAATACAGATTCTTTATATGTTATAAACCGTACACAGGTACACTCGTTATTAATATGATCACAGATCTAGAATTGCAGAAACAAAATATTTAAAATATACAACACAATGAATCTACCTCTGCCACTGTGCACTGGCTGTCTACTCGGGTTAGGTCTTTCTTGCTCTTTCCAACATAGACATGAACATTGTTTAGTTGAACTGCAGAATTATCATCAATTGGCTCACCTATTCAAAAACCATATAAAAAATCATGTTTTTTTATATTATTAATTATTAAAATATTAAAAAAAAATTGTTAGAAATGCTGTTATTAAAACTTTATATTTTTAATATAATAACATAGATCGCCGTAGATGTGCTGTTGCTTTGAAATTGGCAATATATAAATAGTGCCGGAATATATTGGACCTCACTATTTTGGCGCCAAATATCGAAATAAAATTTGCATATTTTTATACATATTTAAACATTTACATACAAACCTTGATCAAGGATCCCTGCAACCAGATCATTATAAACATCATTTAAAGAAGAATTGTCTGGAACTCGTACGCCTATCCAGGGCTTCAAAACTTGTGTTCCAGCTCGTATTTGAACGACAACGAAAGGCATGTTGAAACAATATGGCCGCCAATGTTCGGTTTCCGACTACTTCCGACCAATTCCGATTTAATAATAATAAAAAAATTATTCCGGGCGGCCAATTTTTCAGGGGCGGGCGGCGATGAAAAACTGAAAATTATTTTTAATTGGCCTAAGCAATAATTTTCTTAAAATAAGAAAAATGTTCTTGCCTAGAACTCATTTTACTTAAAACAAGAAAATTATTTCTAACCAAGAATATATCTTACTTAAAGCAAGAAAATATTTTCTTGACAAGAATAAACCAAGAATTGATTTCACTTAAAACAAGAAAATATTTTCTTAACAAGAATAAACCAAGAATTGATTTTACTTAAAACAAGAAAATATTATTTGGCAAGAATAAACCAAGAATTGATTTCACTTAAAGCAAGAAAATATTTTTTGGCAATATTAAACTAAGAATTAATTTTGCTTAAAACAAGAAAATATTTTCTAACCAAGAATAAAACGAGAATTTGTTTTACTTAAAACAAGAACAAATTTTCTTACCACGAATAAAGCAAGAATTGATTTTACTTAAAACAAGAAAAGTCAAAAAATACGCACCGCGCTTCCGGGGGGACCGGGGGAGCGTCGAGGGGCAGTCAATACTTTCTTACCAAAAATTGATTTTACTTAAAGAAAGAAACTATTTTCTTGCCATAAATAAACAAATAATCATTTTACTTAAACGTAAGAGAACATTCTCTAATCACATGCGTACAATGATACAGAAATAAACCAAGAATAAATTTCTGAAATTTATAGCAACGATGATTTTGTTATTCACTTGTTCTAGAGCATGAAAATATCTTAACTATTCAACAGATATTTAGTGCAGCGTGCTACACACTATTTATTTGATTAGACACAAAACTGTCAATTGACCTAAATATTCTAGCCCATAAGTAGAAATATTGATTTGCAATGTCCTTATTAAGACCACGCGAGGCTAACGCGGGATAATTATCCCATGATGACGCGGGAACCCGGTGACGGCGTGTTTTCGAAGTTCGTTGGCCGTTGGCGATTGTTTGTCATTATGGCTTTGTAATTTATTGCTTGTTTTGTAAATGGTTCTTCGCTAGACGTATACAGACGATGGATGCGATCACATTATTGAAGGTAAGTCATAGATTCTTACCTGTAAATCAGCAATTTTGTATACTGATTGGTGATTCAGCAAATGTATGTAGCTTCATTTATTTATTCGCTAGTCGCTACGGAATAGAAATGTTCTTACAAAGATTTGCCGTTTGATCCTTACAAAATATGTTTATTTTCTTAGTTTATAAGTATTACAATTGAAGGAGTTACTTATGATTTGTTTTGGGAATTGACAAATTGTTTGTGTTGATCAACAATTAACGGCGGCAATTTTGAATACATAACAATGCATAGGTAAAATTCATTTACTAAAAGTCGACCATTTGGTTCCCCTTTTGATGCATACAACTGTTATGTTTCGATATTTAATTTAAGAAAAGGCTCTACTGTGTTAACAACACAGCTTGACAACTAGATATTCCTAGACAGCAATGTTCTTTGTTTGGAATCTGGGGGCAAACTTATTACAGTATGGATTGTATGCTATAAACCAGACTGCAAAGAATATTAAACATGTTACCTTTTTGTTTGCATGTTCAGAGTTAATTAAACAAATGTTCAGCAGTTAATCCATGGTATTGTTGAGAGTTAAAAAAATAAGGCTTTTCTTCTGATATATTTGTATTGTTTCAGAAGCACTTGCCTGATACAGGCTGATCATAGTAATACACACAAGGTTACACAATCTTTAAGTAGCTAAATGTTACTAGTCACATGGTTTGCATGAAGCTTCAGCTAGTGCCAGGCTAAACTTTCTATAATTATTTAATTTTGCAATGTATCAGTGCAAACCAAGAAGGGGATGCACAGTGTATGTGTTTGGCTGTATACTAACATAATCTTTGTCTTAGTTTATTAAAGGATTATCAAGACCAAAATCGTATACCTTAGACTGGAAATGATGATAGTACTGGAACCACAATTCATGACAGAACAAAATAAATAAAGAGAACATTGTTCTTTGAGTTTAGACATGTGTGAAAAGATATCAATTGATTTATTGGTTAGTATCTAATGTAAAGTTTTATTTCTTAACAGTTCTGTAGTTATCACATTCATGCACACGTTTACAAATGATGGTTCAAAATTGAAGCTTTCAACTGTTTTGGATTAAGAATTTGTTAAAAAATTATGTGTCTAGTAGTGCAATATATAGTTTTCATACTAAAACTTTAATCAATTAAGGCCACTATTTGTTGCATATTAGTTTCTCATTTTCCCACTCACATTTTTGCCCAACTATTCCAGCCCAACTCAAGTTTTATTATTATTATTATTATTAATGTTATTATTATTAACACAACCATGAGGAAACCTCGGCTCAGAAATCACAAAGGAGCTTGGGTGTCATTTGGTGTAGTCATGTTTTTTCATGTGCATGTCATATGCCTGTATTTTTAACATACTGCGGTACTTAGTTCTGCTTTTCAATGTACTGTACTACCCCAATAATGGGTTAATGGTAATGGCTGCCCTCCCGCATGAACTTTTGGTAAAGTCCTGGATGAGAAACTAATATATATGCAACAAATAGCTGCCTAACATGAAATTCATTACTTAATCCTGGGGGTATTTACATATGCTGAAAAAATTAAGAAACATGTAGATGGACTGAGATGTGCTGTGTAGGCTTGTAGCAACTACATGCAAACTTTATCCTACCAGTGTCAGCACATTTCTCAATAAAGAGGTTATAATAATCATAGTGATGAAATCACATATTAATTAGAGGTGCTACATGTATTGTTACCATATTTTAGTTAAAATATCTAGTGTGGAAAGATTATTAGATCTTTATTCAAGAATTTTCACACCATAGAGCTTTTTCTTTAAAAATTGAAAACTAAAAAGGTTTCCATAATTTAAGTTATACTTATAACTGGACTTAAGTATGCAACTTGTTATATGATAGACTGGAGTATCACTTCTATCTGTCAGGGACTGATCATTTTATTTATTAATATGTGATTACTGGGTCAGGTAAAATTGAGCCTATGCCGGGTTCCAAATTACTTGTTGCTTGATTGCCCTGGAGCCAAAGTTTTACTTGGGCAAATAGATTTTGGCTTTTGGTTAATCATGGAGAGATTTTAATAGCTCATGAGTTAACCACCCAATGCTAAATATCAAGAAAAAAGACATGACTCAGTCAGGCATATGAATAAAAAATATGCAGTGCCTACTGTATTTGCATATGTTGCACAATAAAATACATTTTAAACAGTTCTATTTTGTGAAAGATAAGATTTTGGTCAACCAACCAAGAATTCTATTACAGCCTCACATTACCTACAGTATCATTTGTTTGCTGGTCTTAATTTTTCCAGTTTGCAGGCTGCAATTTAGACCTGCCATATGTATTTACCACTAACACTTTTATCTGTGCTTCCCACTTGAGTTAAACCTTTATTTTAATATTACTTTTGACTTTTTGTAATGTTAAGATGATGAGCAACTTGACAGGTGGCTGTGGAAGCGGTCCAGCTTTACCCCTGGTCTTATGGTGTCTGGTTGTGGAAGGCAAATCCTGTGTATGTTCAAGAAAAGCAAACTGTTTGAAGCTGTTGTGACATTATTCGCAATATTCTAGTAATTGGATTTGGCATACACTGTACTGATCTGTATCTTCAAGGATGGTGGATGTTGCTGTGAAAGTTGCAAGACCTAATCTTTGGTGACAAGTGTCATCCTGGTGTGATTTCAAATTGGATGTTACCAAAACCCTGAATGACTTGTAAAAGTATTGCTCTCCTGGAGAATGTTAGAACCTTCGTATGTATAATGTCTGCATGTTTTTTAATATAATTTCTATTGTTAGTATTCTTAAATTTAACTTTCTGTAGACACTCTCCTCCGCAGAGGCTTCTTGAGCTTTTTAATGGCCTTTTCTTGAGCTTTTTGAGGACTTTTCGATGTCGGCGCGGGCTTGGTGGGTGCGCGGGCTGGGAGGGGTTGCGCGCGCGGGGAGCGATGGGAAGAAGGAAATTGAGGAAGCCTCTGCCATATAATGTGTTCAAAATGGCGTCTAATTTCCGAGTGGAGACTGGTACGCACGATGGATAATGCAAATGATAAACTTGAGAATATTAAAAGTGTTTTGTCCTTGACAAATAGACCGTTTCAAGAGGCGAAAGTGGTTAGCAGGACAATCTGTTCAGAGTGTTTTAGTGAATATGGAGACATTAAATTCTTTTTGGAAGAAGCAGGCTTAACGCAGCATTTCAGGATGAAGCATGGTCACTTGGCACTGGATAACACTATGAATAAACGTTGTAAAATACTTTTCCAAAATCTCCACGGTCAGGAAACGGCTAAAATGTTAAAGGAACTATCCGAAATACGACTTAAGACGGTAAGAATGTCCTGCATTATATTCTTAGTTGGCAAGTTTAATAACTTTCTGTTTGTATACGGTAGAATATATATATATATATATATATATATATATATATATATATATATATATATATATATTGTATACTCTCCTCCACAGAGGCTTTTTTGTTCTTCAGTATCGAAGTCTTCATGTTGGGGTTATTCTATTACTAAGTATTATGGTTCTCCCAAAATAAACAAAAAAGCCTATGCGGAGGAGAGTGAATTATTGTATACAGCTGAATATTTTGAACAGCTCAAATTCATTTATATTATTATATTATATTAACTCATTTTTGCATGAAATATTTACAAGTGCCTGATCGACTGCAGTCAAGATTTGGCCTTAAACAGTTGCATCTGGTTGTCAATTGCAAACCATCTGTATAAATAATGAAATTTCAGGAATAAATGTGGGATTGACTGGGAATAAATTTAAGATTTTACAGTTTAAATACCTTTATATCCATATTAAAGCATCAGATTAAAACTGTGGTTGTAATCCTGAAATATTGAATAAATGTTGGGTCATCATGACATTTAAAACAATGTGCTTATTTTATTCTCTTCTGATAGAATAGTGACAGTTCCAGTTCAGAAACAAAATACCAAGAGTTTAGTGTCACACATATCAATGTGAGTGAAAGCATGGATGATGCAATGCAGGCAAGCCACACCATGGAAATTGTAGCAAGTAGCAGAAGAGAAGCTGCAAAATTGTATGGTTTAATTAATACTTAAACACCAGGGCCATCTCAAGTATTTAGGAGGGATTCCTTGTCAGGTTCGAGTTGAACAAAAAGGGAACGACAATGATCACACTGGCCAATGTTTCAAGTTGTGGGATGCAAGAGAGAAAATATATGCCGAATGTTACATTACTCCTAAAAGGGTAAGTTCTAATACAGTATTTTACAATGTAAGCAACTTTATTATGATGACACCATGGAAATGAAAAATTATATTATTTTTGTCTTTTTATTATTTTTTTCTTTTTATTGTTTTGGTTGGGGGTGACCCTTAAGCCTGGTGTCTCGGGACTGATCATTCTTGAACACAGAACCACCAAGCATATATTTACCACACACACAACCCTTTCTGTTGGTATACATGCAAAAATAAAAAACCACATAACTGTAGTGTACTAAAATACAAAACAACAAATACTAACAATACAGGTAACATTTTAATATTAAAATGTCAACTGTATTCATGTATCCATTGGATCTGGTTTGTATTTCATTGAAATACTCTGCACTTTGTAAATGTAAATTTTATTGTAATGTCCAAACATAATACTAGAAATATTTTAACCCATTCCTCGACTGTCCTAAGACAATCATTGAATTACCCAACATTTACCATTCTTTATTATATAGTACATGGTGCTGCCAAGACAACACGCCCCCATGGTTGACCAAGAGATGTTGCATGATGCATCCATTATGAAAGATTCTCTTGAAAGTAAATCCCCATTGCAGGTGCTTCGAAGAGTTTTTGGACACCATGATTTTAGACCTGGCCAAGAACAAGCAATCAAGCATTTAATTTCTGGAGAAGATACCATTGTCCTAATACCCACTGGAGGTGGGAAAACAGTGCCATATGCACTTCCATGTATTATGACTCCTGGAATTGCTATTGTGGTTTCACCACTCATAATGTTGATGTGTGACCAAGTTTCAAGGCTGCAAGGACTTGGTGTAAACACATGTTACTATAACACTATGCAGAATGACAGTGAAAGACAGAATATTTTGCACAATTTGAAACAATCCAATTGTCAGTACCAATTTGTGTTTGTTAGCCCAGAAGCTGTGGTAACTGACAATTTCCAAAGTTGTTTGAATGCGCTTAACAGTGATGGAAGATTGAGCTTTTTCATTGTTGATGAAGCCCATTGTATCGACACTTGGGGAAATGAATTTAGACCAGCCTACCAGCAACTAGGTATTCTACGGAAATTCAATGTTCCAGTTGCTGCACTTACTGGCACTGCAACTGCCCAAACTCTGGATGCCATTAAGACAACCCTGCATATGAACAATCCACATATTGTCAGAATGCCATGCAGAAGGGGAAATTTAGTTTATTCCATTGTTGAAAAGAAAGAGACAAAAACTAAGCAGCAGATATGCAAAGTTATTGAGGATGAATATCCAGATACATGTGGCATAATATACTGTGCAACCCAATCGGACACAGTTGAAATGGCATTTGTGTTAAAGCAACTTGGTGTGTCATCAACATTCTATCATGCTGGTGTGGAAAGTGTTGACAGAATGAGAAATGCGTCCCTTTGGTTAAGTGATCACGTGAAAGTCATGTGCTGCACTAATGCTTTTGGTATGGGGATTGTTCCCTATGGTTGGAACTGTCAATACATTTGTCTACGTTCTTTTAATATCAACAACAAACTATAAATAACAAAATATATGCCTTCGAAACAAACAACTGTCAAAAAAAAAGTCAAAAAAAATCCAACGTTCGTCCTGCGTTTCTGCGTTTACATTGCTTTTGTCCAGCGGTCTCTAGTGCTTCTCAGTCCTTCACGCGTACGATAACAAAAATAGATATTTACATAAAATCAAACCGAAACATCCCCCTTCCGAATGTGAAAACATTCGATCCTTATTTACAAGATATATTGCCAATTAGCTTCCATGGTCATAATCGTTCTCATCGACTCTACGATTCCTATGAACTTTCTCCGACATATTCAAGGGGACACAGACGGTGCACTGGACGTAAGTACTCATTGTCCTTCGTTTTTATTCTCACTACCCGTATTAACCCATCACTTCCAGGAAATACTTCTGTAACTCGTCCGAGAGGCCATTCTCCCCGTTTTGCATTAGGTTCCACTATCATTACCACATCGTCTTCTTTCAGGTTATGTGCGGGATGAAACCACTTCTTTCGCGCATTTAAACTCGGAAGAAACTCCATCCTCCAACGCTTCCAAAATTGTCCTAATAACTGCTGGATACGATGCCATCTCTTTCGTGGGTTGAAGACCTCTTCTCGATCAGCTGTTTCAGGCGCGAATTTACCTCCCAACTGTCCGATGAGGAAATGACTTGGGGTTAGTGGAGAAAGGTCAGCTGGGTCCGAACTGACAAAGGTTATTGGTCGTGAGTTCAATAAACGTTCCGCTCCACAAATAGCTGTGTGAAGTTCTTCATCGGAAATATCTGCATTCCCAAGGATTGCTTTAATAGCTTTCTTAGCACTCTTGATCATTGATTCAAAAACACCTCCGAAATGGGGGGCCGAAGGAGGGTTGAACTTCCATTCGATGTTATATCCCTGGGTTGTCTTGTGTATTATTTTTTCTTGATCAAAGGCTTCTACCAACTCTCGCAATTCCCGTTCCGCCCCGACAAAATTAGTGCCATTATCAGAAAGAACGTACGCTGGCGTCCCCCTCCTTGATACCATCCTGGTAAACGCATTTATAAACGAGTCTGTATCCAGTGAATACGACATCTCCAGGTGAACGGCGCGTGTAGCAAGACAAGTAAAAAGGCACAGATAACGTTTTGCTCTTGTCTTGCCCCGTCCTTGTTTCGTCATGTATGGACCACCATAATCCACACCGACACGTTCGAATGCTCTTAGAGAATGCTGCAATCTTGATCTTGGTAACGGGGCCATCATCTGAACGGCTGGTTTCCCCGTAAATCTTCTTCGACACCGAGGACATTTCTCTATGACGTTTCGCACAGTGCGTCTTCCTCTCACGATCCAGAATCGGGAACGTAATTCAGTCAAGGCATGTTCAACTCCAGAACCGTGTCCAAGATTCTCGTGTGCACGGGTGATTATAAGTCGTGTCACGTCATGATCTTTTGGCAAAAGAATAGGGTGCCTAACGCTGTATGGAAGATCATCTGCATTTCGCAACCGTCCGTCCGCTCTCAATACACTTTCGTCATCCTTCTTTGGGTTCAATTGAGCCAGAGATTTTTCTGCTTCACCATTGGCAAACGCTTCAGCTTGTGCGTGTTTGATCCAGAATGTTTCTGCCCTTTTTGTCTCATGTGGTCTCAACGTATGACTTTTTTCTCTGTTTTCGTCAGGCAGTCTACAGTTAACCAAGAACCGTTGCATCCATCCGGTGATATGTATTAAGCGTTGGAGATTTGAGAAGTGACTTGGTTCCAAAAAACAACTGCCTTGGTCTTCTTTAGTCACGTGTGTTTGTTCAGCCTTTCTTCGTTCGTTTTCGTCAATCTTCTCTTCAATTTCATCGTTAGGAAGTTGAGGAGGCCAGGTCGATTCATCTGCTTTCACTAGCTCTGGTCCTTCCATCCAAAACTTACTGTTGGCTAGGTCTTTGGCTGAGAGTCCCCTTGTCGGCAGGTCTGCTGGATTCAACTCTCCCGGTATATGTCTCCACTGTTCAGGATTAGTAGATCTGTGAATCTCGCCGACCCGATTGGCGACGAACGGCTTAAACTCACGGCTCTGGTTTCGTATCCAATGTAACACGTTTGTGGAGTCACTCCAGAAGATAGTTCTATCAACTGTTAATGTCTTGGCAATGTTCTTGGCCAACCGAGTGGAAAGAACTGCACCCATAAGCTCTAATCGTGGTATTGTCACGACTTTTGTTGGCGCCACTCTACTCTTTGATGCGACCAGTCGTGAGGAAGCGGTGTTATCTGGATAACGACAGACTAAATAAGCCACTGACGCATACGCTTCTTTTGACGCATCCGAAAAGACGTGTAAACAGGTTTGGGATGGACTTGGTTGGCGAAGACAACGAGGAATGGTGACATTTGACAATTCTGGAAGCTCCGAGATCCACTTCCTCCACTTTGCGATCAAGTTATCTGGTAGAACATCGTCCCATCCAACACCAGCTATCCAGATCTCCTGCATTAAAACTTTAGCTCTTACCGTAAAGGGAGATAAGAATTGTAGTGGATCAAACAAGGTTGATATTGCACTGAGAACATTTCTCTTCGTTGGCTTCATGTTGACATCTGGTGGTTTGACGCGGAAGGTGAAAACATCATTTTCTGCTTCCCATAGTATACCAAGTGTCTTGATCTTGGGGGATTCTTCTTCTTGAATCTCAAGGCGTTGTAGTCGATCTTCTGCTGGAACATCGTTAATGACGGCTGGATCATTAGACGACCATTTTCTCAACTTGAAACTGCACTTGGTTAACATGTCTGATAGTTCACGTCGTAGGTGTAGCGCTTCATCCACAGTCTCACACGAGTCTAACACATCATCCACATACATAGAGTTGTCAACTGTTTCAGCAGCTTGCGGGTAGTCTGTAGCATGGACTTTGGCATGGGTATGCAAAACGTGTTGTGAGCAAAATGGCGAGGCTCTATTGCCAAACAATAGTCGTTGAAACTCGTAGTGGTCTGGATCCTTTGTTGAGTCAAGATCTCGCCACAGGAACCTGTGATACCGACGGTCTTCTTCATGGAGGCCAACTTGTAGAAACATCTCTGAAATGTCTCCAGAAAGAGCTACTGGGGCTCGGCGAAAGCGTGTCAACACATCCGTTAATTCTCTCTGGAGTTTTGGACCTGACCGTATAGCATCGTTTAGACTTTTCCCATTATTTCTCGCGGCGGCGTCAAAAACCATACGAACTTTAGTCGTGGTTCGATCTTCTCTTATCACCGGGAAATGGGGAAGAAACCACTGGTTTGATTCTTCACTCTTGGGCACCTTGGTGACGTAGCCTTTTTTCTCGTAATCCTTGATGATCTGGTCATAGGATTTTGCAACTTCAGGGCCTTTTTTCAGCAATGATTTTTCTTGATTCTTGAGTCTGCCCAAAGCCATTTCAAAATTGTTGACTAGCTGTGGTTCTCCTCGTTTCCATGGAATACCAATCGTGTATCGTCTGTCCTTGAATTCTAGAGTTTCTGTCACCTGGGCTACTGCTGCTTTTTCATCTGGTGTAAACTCTCGATCGGTTTCGTCTCGAATACCTATGGCTTCCAACTCCCAAAATTTACGTAGGATGTCATCAGAGGTCTCTCTCTCTTTGACTTGACTACTGCGATAAGTGCGCGTGAAATGTGATCTGGATGTGCGTCGAAACTCCTCAGCAAGTGTTGGTCCAAAACAAACCCAGCCGAGCCTTGTCAACCGTGCGATAGGATCTCTTGCTTCACTTCCTTGTATTTCCTTCAGAACTTGATGGAATACAGGACTGTCGCTGCCAATTAGAACATCTATCTGTCTTCGCTTTGCCACGTTTTGGAAAGGGATTGACTCTAGATGAGGCCATTTCGTCTTCAGTTTGGACCATTCAAACGCAGGGGTGTCACCCGATATGTTGTCAAGAACACTTGCTTGTAAATTTGCTGAAAACTTGTTATCGAGACTGCTTACATTCAGTTCAACTTGACGTGAATGTCTCTTTACCTGTGATCCTCCAGTTCCTGAGATAATGAGGTGCTGACTTTTACCTTGTAGCAAAAGCTCTTCAGCTGCTGCTTCCGACACGTATGAGCCTGTGGAACAGTTGTCTAACATTACATTGACTTTTAATCTTTTGTCGCCGTTGGTGATTATTGCTGGCAGAACCATCAGTGATACACATTCAGCTTGACTGGTTGCATGTGAGTTTGTCTTGGTCGTTGTATTGTCTTGATCACCTGCCCCATCTGTTTTTGCACTTGTTTCTGGAGGAATGTAATTGTCATTATCAAGGCGTTCCTTTCGCTTATGTTGGTCAGGGTCATTCTCAGGCTGTCGTTGGTTAGGGTCATTCTCTGGTTGTCGTTGGTTGTGCTCATGAAGATATCTGCTATGTTGATTACTACTGCATCCATTGATCCCACACCGTCTCGCGTTAGGACATTCCTTTCGTTGATGACCAGCTGCTAAACATCTGTAGCAACGTCTAGACTTAGAGATTAGTACCTTTCTGTCAGTTACTGACAATGCCTTGAAGCCTCTACAAGCCCATGGTGGATGGTTCTCTTTGCATGATGTAACGATGCATCCTGTAGGTCTGAATGTGCTGCTGTAACCGCTGTTATGCCTCCTTTCTTCTCGTCTGTCACTTCTTCTGTCGTCTGGTTTGCTATTTCTTGTTAAACCATGGCCACTCGTCTCCTCCCTGGCTTCTTCCATAATTTGAACTCTAAGTTCAATCCATTCAACAAGGGTGTTAAAGGTGTCTTCACGAGAGTGTTCAATAAGCCAGTACTTATATGCTTGAACATCCTCTTGTGGTAACTTCTCCTTTGCAGTAAGATTCAAATTCTGACCAGTCAGTTCCTTTCCTGGACCACTATCTTGTAAGGCAATCATAACTCGTTCTAAAATGACCAGAAAGTGTTCCATGTCCTCTAGGTTTCGTGATCTAATCTTCTGCAATTCACGTAAGGCTGTTAGATGCTTTATCATTAGTCGTCTTTCTCCTCCATATTTCTTTTCCAGCTTTGACTTCGCTCTCTCATACGCATTCAATGAATAACCAAGATCTTTAACCATGGTCTGTGCTTTGCCAGATAAACTATTTTGGAGTCGTAACATCTTCTCATTCACAGGAAGGTCTGCTCGGTCAACAATAGACATGAAGGCAGCTTTCCAAGATTCATAGTCAGTTTTATCTTCACCTGAAAACTTTGGTAACTCCACACCTTTTAATTTAATGGTTGTAATTCTCTGTGCTGGAACTTGTACGTTTTTTCTTGGTGGGTTTGGGTTAATCGACTCAATCAGGTCATCGACATGTTGCCCTTGAGTTGGAAGAAAGTGCAAATCTCTGTTTTCTGAAGTATGACTCACATCAGCATGCAAACTCGTTCTTTGATATTTTGCAACGTCTGCCCTGTATTGGTTCAATGCTGCAATTCTTCGTGCTTCTTCAGTTCGTTGTTTTGTCAGTTCAAGTTCCTCTGCTAGTCTTTGCAGCTCTTCTTCCTGTTGTTTTTGCTCTAGCTCCATTTGTAAGCACCTTTCATTTGCTGCTTGCACTTCTAAACGTCGTTGCTCTTCAACTGAAGGCGATCTACACGCAGACTCTTCTGACAACGTTAGAGATGCTGTTTCTCCTTTTTCTTCCCTTTCTTTTAAATGATCGTCTGCTGTCTTAATACTCAGGTCAACTTGAGCTCCAATCTCTTCTAGCTCTTTATCAAGGGTCTCAATTATCGTGTCATTGTCTATATTCTCGTCATGGGCTGTACCAAAAGTATAAACTTCTCTCAAAGCGTTGATAATCTTCTCGATTAAATTATACTCTGACTTTACCTTGTTCGTAGCTCGACGAATGGTGTTCTTACTTGTAAGTGGGCCATCTGGATGGGTCGTCAGAAGATCTTTTAGCTGATTCCGTGCCTTCGTTAGTCTTCCTTTTGCCGATTTCTTTCGTTCCCGAAGGCTAGTCTCGTTGGTTGCCATCTTGCAATCAAGTCGGTCAAATTCGTAATTTGTTGTCGATTCTTAGCTGTATTATCCACTCTGGATCCGGCTCGAAAGGACCAAATGTTCCCTATGGTTGGAACTGTCAATACATTTGTCTACGTTCTTTTAATATCAACAACAAACTATAAATAACAAAATATATGCCTTCGAAACAAACAACTGTCAAAAAAAAGTCAAAAAAAATCCAACGTTTTTCCTGCGTTTCTGCGTTTACATTGCTTTTGTCCAGCGGTCTCTAGTGCTTCTCAGTCCTTCACGCGTACGATAACAAAAATAGATATTTACATAAAATCAAACCGAAACAGGGATTGACAAAAAAGATGTACGGTTCGTTATTCATCTTTCAATGCCTTCATCACTTGAAGATTATGCCCAGGAATCAGGGAGGGGAGGTCGTGATGGTTCAAGCTGTTCATGCCTATTGTTTTTCAGATTTGCAGATAGAACATTTCACCTTCGCAACATATCACGAATGGCTCTCGAAGAAGTAAAAGAAAGTAAGATGCAGCTGCTAAACTCACTGACACATTTCTGTATGGAACAGTCAGTATGCAGACAGCAAGTCATTGCAAAATATTTTGCTGAGGAGGCAGGGGAACCATGCAAATTGTGTGATGTATGTCAGAAGGGAGTAATTCACGAGGTTGGCGATTACACACAAGAAGCCAAGAATGTGATGGAATGTTTGGGAAATTTAGTTGCTATCCATTCCAAGGTCAAAACAAGTCAACTGGTCATGACTTACATGGGTTCCAAAGCAAAGGATATCATTGATAATGGATTTCACAATGTTCCCCAGTATGGTAAAGGTAAAAACAATTTTCGAAACAGTACAGCTCTAACGAAATTTGTGCAGCATCTAATTTTTAAAGGATTTTTAAAGGAGAACTTACGGAATGTTGAAGATAGACTTTCGCTAACATACCTAACATACCTAACTCTTGGAAACGTTGCTAACTTACTCAATAATACATGTACAGTAATATTTTAATATATAAACTACCATATTTTAATATATATACAATACACCATATAGGTGGGTTTCACTAAGCTTTGTGACACCATAATTAGTGGTCAACTACAAAAATGATGACAGTTATAGAAGCATAAAAATGATGTTAAATTTTTGCAGTTTGTATATTTGTCACCAAATACAAGGTTACAGTATGATGACATGTAAAATTAAATTGATTTAGCAGTATTTGTACTCCCTCCGACAGCTGTCAGCATTTTTGAAGTTGACCACCAAGTGTGACATAATAAGGCTTGGTGAAACCAACCTATACTGTACACCAATTAACAAAATGCAAAAATGACTCTAAATCCAGAAATTTGTTGCACTTACTGTATATACAGCATGTATAAATATGCATTTCTCATTTATGTTTCAAGATTGATTGGTACATAGTAAAATATATGGTTAGTTATCCAGTTAAATATGCATAGCAAACATTCTGAATTTACAATCATTTTTGCAAATGGTTACAAATCTAATTAGCAAACTGGATTATACACATGGGAATTTAAGACAGCTTATTACTAGAACCCCTTGAAAACCCAAGGAAAGTGAAAAATTGTTCAAGTTAGTGGGGATTTTGTGTTAAGCAAGTTAGAGTAAACTACTGTAAAAATTTGGGTTAAGTAAGTTTAGAGAGGTTATACTGCATATAGTTGTATGTACATAGATTTTAAACAAATACTTTGACCATGCATATAATGAATACACATCATTTGTCAACTTATCTTGAATTGCAAGTGTATATCAATGTGTTTTATTATTGTATGCATAGCAAAGTATTTTGGGCTTTAAATTAACAATATTATGTCGATTTCTAACGTTTCTGGTAAAGACTGGTACTGTATACTGTATGTACACAAGTGCACAACTTTACCTACAATGACTAATAACATAGAAGGCAAAATGACTTGTTGACGATAGTGACATTTTGTCTTACAAGGGAAAAATGCTTTTATCAGTACTTCATCACTCGCTACACTATATCAACATTCTAAACATTTTGCCATGTATATTATTCACCAAAAATAAATAGAGCTAACAACACAGTAATCTGCATCATTAGAGAATGGTAGTTACAGTACAGTGTACTGTGGTCACACAATGTTTGTTTTATTCCATTAAGATGGTATACCTTAAATCAGGGAAACTCTCATACAGCTTAGCTGTAAAAGAGTCCTCGATCTTCTTCTTTCCTTTCTGCAGCACATCAAGAAGATTTTTGGAGACTTTTCCAGCAGCACAACCTTTTGCATCAAGGGGGTAGCATTCCACGTCTTTCCGTTTCTTGTCTTCAAAAATCCCTTCTGAAGACAAAACCATGCGCCTTTCAGTTGGTCTGGCAGTGGTGACTGGACAGAATGTCTGGAAGTGGAGTGAACATCAAAGCCGTCTTTGCCCATGTACGCCCTTCTTGTGGACTTCAGCATGTCCAGATTGGACATCAACCGCTCACACATGCTGACTGTTGTATGACCAGAAACATACTTCTTCAATGGCTGCACAACTTCAGCTTCAACATAGCCATCAAGCTCAATTCCATGACCTTTCTTTCCTACAGAGAGACATTATACATTCTCAAGATACAAAAACAAATTTGTTTGAATTCTTGACAGCCTGAAAAATGGGAGCAAAGGCCCTTCTTAAAAGGATTAGTAGACAGAGAGAAACTTACAAGGTGCTTTTATAGCAAAACATGCACAAATCTAAACCAATCACACCAGTTTGTAAGTTTCGTTATCCACTAGTACTTGATAAGCATGCAGGTGATACTATTTACAATGTAATAAATTAGCTCAAGCGCATTTAATAAAAATAATACAAAAACACGCATAGCTTACCTAGGAGATTAATGCAACAGTTCTTCTGGAGCAGCATTCTTGTCGCAATTGGCCATTTTGTTTTGAAATTCACAATATGGCGAAATACTTCGGTATAGTAGTTGCGAAATCCGAGCTGTGCATACATTGGGACTTGAGCTTGGTAGACAGCTTCACGTGCAATACCATCACCATATGCGATTGCATCATCGTACAACTGCTGGAGGGGGCCATAATATAGAATTGCTGTCGCCCTGTGCTCAAAAGCAATATCATTTTTGGATGATATTGAAAGCCACTGTTTAAATCTACGAAGGAGCAGGAGGCTGGTGTCGTCTGCCTGGGAGAGCTCTTCACTTGAAGGAAATATGCTGCTATCAGCAAACTCGAGAGCAGCAGCAATACCGTAGGACCTACACGCATCATTTATGGCCTCTCTAACTTTCACCAGATTGCTTTCCTGGAATTTCTTCTTCTTGAACACCTCGGATGTAATTCTTCTTCGTTTCAGTACTTCATACCACAGGTAGTGAAACCCCGAGGAACCATGTACTTTAAATACTGCTTCACAAAAGTACCCTTTGTTGTGAAGATCCCCTGGGCAAATTCCAACCCAGTGAGAGGATACTGATCTGCCCATTGCTGCGTTATTTGTCTTGCATGTTCCGACGTCTCCAACTACTGGTGTTACAAACCCTGAACATGTTCTATTACACTCCTTCACCTCTTGTGAAGCAGAGACGTGTCCAGTTGGGTTCTTGCAAAATGTTGCATCAATAGCTTGCACTAAGCAGTCCTCCTCATCAGATTGTGCCCCGTCCTCATCGAAAATGTGCTGAATTTCAGTCAACTTTAATTTTTTGGCCATAAAAAGTGGTGAAGGGATACTTGTGAACAAGGGTCCAGAATACTGTCCACCAGACTCAACCAAAAATCTACAGAGAACACAGTTCTTGTGAAGAACAGCAAGACTTAACGGTGTAATGCCACACCCCTCTCTTGCATTAACATTCACGCCAAGATCAACAAGATATTTGGCAAAGTTCACATGATTTTCTTCGACTGTCACATGCAACATACTCCTCTTCAGATGATCCATAATTGTTGCATCTTTTCTGTTTTTCTGGTTCTGTACAGAATTCATGTACGACTCTTCACTGTTAGTAGAAGCCACATTTACCAGTTCCTGTCTCAGTGAATTGTAAGTTTCCCAGAAAGGCTTGTCTTCAACTTCAAATCTTTGTTTCTCGTGTTCAAGTGGGATTGTTTCTAAAATTGAAGTATCTTCATCAACGCCATCGGCATTTTCTTCATCATCAACATTGTTGCCATCATTATGATCCAAATCACCTTCAGTTGAGCCGTCTAATGCTTTGTCATTTGACCTCATTCGAATCTCAGCATTCCTCATGTAGTTGATATGACTTTTCTGACTGAGAAGGAGTTCGAAATGCGACCGTGCAGAAACTACATCAAAGTTATCATTTAAACAGTCAAATGGTAAGTATTCTTCACTTCTGTTTTCATGTGGCATGCTGAATTCTTTGGATAAATTGTCCAAGATAGTCATTGTGCCAAGGACAGTACTGTTATCTTCCAAAGACAGAGGTAGAATGTGCACATTGCTCTTAACATTTGGAACAGCATTGGTCAGCACTTTATCTTTAGCTGGTACATCTATATTGTATTGGTGTGATTGGAAGGTAGCTTTCTTCAGGTGGGAGTTTACCTGCAGTTCAGTCATTTCCTTAAGCTGCCCGGCAGTTAGTGGAATTTTGTTCAGACTTAAATCTAACACTTCTAGTAAATAATTATCAACAGCTTTGGAAAATAATGCAGCCTTTTCAAAATCACTCTCAAGGAATATCTCTTCTGGTTTCATTTTGGTGGCTGAACCTTGGGGGGAAAGACAGGCATCTTTGTCATTAAGAATTTCCTCCATACCATCAACGTTTGGAATGAGCACAGCTTGGGCAGTAAAATTCCACATTAATGGACTGAGAGATTTAAATAAACGTAAATGCTTCCTCTTCCCTCGATATATATTCACGTTATCCATCATCAAAATTACTGGAATATCTGCTGGAGATAAACTGGCTACATCCTCCTTATGCATCATTCTTCTGCTGTCAAAGAACTTCATACACTTTTCCCAACTCACTGTAAAGCCAAGATGATTTAGCATATTGATGAAACAGAGGCCTGCTCCAAACGATATGCACAAACATGTCAAAAACAACTTGAAGTCATTTGGAATTTTCTGGCTTTTTAAGCTAACCAGGATAGCAAGGGAATGTACAGCACTCTTGACACGCCTGTTGTCAACTTCTCTACCATCTTTCTTATGTAGAAGAATAGTATCTAATATGTTAAACAATAGAGGACAATTTTGTCGAACATTATCAGTTAGGGATGAAAACATGCCACTGAAATCATCTTCAGACAAATTCTTTGATGCAATGTTTGTATTCAAATTTTCAATGAAGACAGACATTTCTCTATTTAACTGCATCGTTTCATGGGCACAGAGAGTTTCACACTGAAACTGACTTGCAACAAGTCGGTGAACTTCTTTCTGGAGCAGTGTTGTCAAATTATCCTGTAGCTCTTTCATTCTTTCTTGGAGTTTGTGCTGCATCTGAACATAAACTTTCACAACATCCTTCTGTATTTCTTCTTGAGACAGATGATTATCAAGTCTTGTCGTCACAGAGTCAAGTTCACATGATGCATTGCTTAACAATTCTTTTATGTTGGCTATTTCAGCACTTTCATTAAGTTCCAAAAATGAAGATGTTCTTGCACTTGAAGATGCAGAAGAAAAGGTTTCTTCGCTTGGCAATAATATTGTTTTGGGACCAACATGGTTATACACAGTAACTTTATCTTTTCCCAATCTCTTTCTATCAACCACTGCTTTGGGAAATGCTCGTTTAACTGCATTTGTTGCTTGAATTTTTTGAAATTCATTTAGTTGTAGAACTTCCATGACTACATCTTGATTCAAAGTTGAACCCATTCTTTCCTCAAAGTTTTCTAATAACACATTCACATAGCTTTCTCTCCTCTGCTTGTAGAATGTACTTGATGGCTTTGGCTGATTGGATAAATCTAACATTCCACCTGCCAAAAGAGTACAATTTTATTTGTTATTGTCATGCAATGACTCCTTATTTGAATAGATTCAAGTGGATTTAGCTCAATCAAGCATGATTCTAATGCAACAGTGTACACCCTGAACTAATAGTATATATCTGATTACTATATGTTTATAACAATGGGTCATTCCAGAAAACATCCATACCTGCTATCAGGAACAAATTTCCCCTCCCTTCCCCTCAAAACATATGTAAGCTTGTTTTAATCAATTGATACAGTATGTAAATTGAAAGTCTTGGCAATTATTGGGGGGGGGGGGACCAAATGACCCAAATGGGTCATTTGGTGCCCCCCCCCTCAATAATTGCCAAGACTTTCAATTTACATAAGGAAAATCGATGGTCAAATGCCCTTACCCCTGGGTCATTCACTTATTCATACTGTAATTCTGTCAGTTACAGTTTAGAATGGTGAAAGCTAACAGTATCAGTATACAAAATTGATCTGTGCATTGGTCATTTTGCATTATATAAGCTCACACAGAAGCTTTCAAGTTCCCTTAACTTTTTCTTGTGTGTATATAAATGTATATTGGAAGATGCAAACACAGCAATCAATTTCTATTTCCTAATAATTCTATATAAAGTATTAAGTAGTCTGGTCACTTACCGCTTTCACCAGAAGGCCCAGATGTAGTCAGGGAGCTTTCAGATGTCTCAACTCTCTTTGAAGGTGGCTCGTTTTGCTGTTTGGACTCTGGAGTCAAGACATGCTTACCATATTCACGATCATATTTATCTTTCTTTGGAGTACTTGTCATAGGCATAGTGTCAAGGTAGTCAATATCGTCTTCATCTACAAATTTTATAGTAAATACAAATTATGTAAAATGCAGTGAGCAGTCTGATTTATATATTAATATCAACTATCAAACATTCAAGGGTCTTTTCACTTTTGTATTTATCGCCAGTAACAAATGTTCAGAATTGGTCAGTAAGTTATAGAGAAGGTCCAAGCAAATGAAGGAAAGCATAAAAGGGAGAAATATAAAATAATTCACTTGATAAAAACAATTAAATTGGCAATAAAACAAAACGATCGACAAATCCAAAATGGCGGACAAATTCACAATTTGACGATGTAAAAAAATCATGTATTTGGCTATCAATTTCAATCAAATTTTGTACACGTACCTTCTAGACTCATATCATGAAGAGACCATTCAAGTTCTTCCATTTCACTATCGTTTTCCTCCATGTCCACAGAACCGCAAATTTGTCCACAGAACCGCACGTTATATGGCAGAGGCTTCCCTCGTTTCTTTCCGTCTTCCCGTCTTTCCCCGCGCGCTTGCAATTTTGCGTCCCTATGTTTCCCAATGTGTCTCAGTACATCCCCCCGCGCGCCCCCCTAGCCCTGCCCACAGAAAAGCCCATTAAAAAGCTCAAGAAGCCTCTGCGGAGGAGAGTGTTCTGTAGACATGTTTCGGTAAACTTATGCCAGTACAAGATATGAAAGAATTATTTCGATAAATATTTAAATAATTATTCTTATATGCTATTAAAGATGGCATAAGTTCCCAAAACATTTCTACATTAAAAAAATTTGTCATTTACTTGAAGTATATAGTAACTTTAGTGCTCTTAAGAACACATGGAAATAACTAATAAATAATGCAACTCAGTACGTGTACATTTAATTTTTTCTTAAAATAAGAATTTTCTTGTTTCTTAAAACAAGAATCCATTCTAGAATCAGTGCTAGAAAATTTTACTTACTTGCAGACTATTTTTACTCATTTTAAGTAAAAATATTCTTTATGAAATTCTAGTCTAGAATAATATTCTTACTATACTGACAAGAATTATTTTGCTTGTTTTAAGCAATATGTTACTTAAAACAAGTAATTTTTTGCTTGAAACAAGAATTGCACGAGAATATTATTTCTTATTTTAAGTAAAATTATTCTCGAAAAATTCTAGGTAAGAATAATATTCTTGACAAGATTCTTGACAAGATTCTTGGTAAGAATATTATTCTTACTATACTGACAAGAACAATCTTATTTGTTTTAAGCAATTGTTTGCTTAAAACAAGTATTTTTTTTCTTAAAATAAGAATCAGGATTTTGCTGTGCATATCATGTTACTTTCTCAAAATGTAGATTTCAGTTCACTTACTTTTGATTTGCTATCTCAGTCTAGTGTTGTAGAGCTATATATTAAGCAGTATCAACTCCTACAATACAGTACTTCTTTTTATAGTTTATAGTGATGTACATAAAGCTGTGTTTTAATATTTTCCTGCAAAGATGCACAGCTCTTATATTATTGCCTTAGACAATTTTCCTATATTCAGTGTACAACATAGCTGTGTTTGCTTTTTTATTATTAACCGATGGTGTAAATAACAGCTAATAGCTTTATTGTGACACCCTTATTGAAACATGGCTCTCCCAACACACTATAATTATATACTGTATTACTTTCTGAAGATGTAACCTGTAGCTCCATATACTTACAATACATGTACTGTATCTCTATTTATTTTTATTTACCTAAAAATATGCACAGCTGGTTTCATGTACATGTACCTCAGTGCAGGGATTATTTTTAATCATAATTTACCTTTGTTTATAGTGCTACAGGGGAATATATCTGTTACTATAAAGTAACAATGGTGAATGACAGCCCATCTCTTTTCTCTCTGGCAGAGGATGCAGAGCTGTATTCTGGTATTTTAAAAGCCATACCAGAGCACTGTCTACAATTATATTTAATGATATATTTGCTTTCTGAAAACCGTCGGATAAGATAAATGTTATGTGAAAGCTTAATCTTGAATTTAAGTACACTAAATCAGAGTTTTATTTACATATCACTTACTGTATACTGTATGTAACTACAGTTATTTTATAGTAATTGGACGATAATAAATTCATTATCTTTCTTTTGTATCATTTGTTAGAATTTGTGTAGTGAATGTGTAAATACTCAATTATTTCCTGTGTTTACACATTGAAATTAAAGCAAATTTAAAGATGAATTTCATCAATTTTCATTGGCAATTGTCATTTCAATTGTTTACTCCACCACAGGGATGACTATATTAATAGGTTGCTGTTTATTTAATAAGAAATAGAAAATGGGCGATCATGTTCACATACTGTAGTTTCACAGCCTAAAGCAAACATAAAGATGTAGTTCATTGGGAGAATTTGGTTTATGTGAAGCCAAGGTTTTCGCCTCAGGGCTTTCAGGTTATGCTGTATAAAACATTCATTTTCTATTTTTTGAGAACCCTGACACTGTATATCCATACAACTTCTTCACTGGTAAAATACGAGTCACCTTGTGTCCCATTGTTGATGTTGTGAAAAAAAAAGAGATTGCCACAGTGCCGAAACTCATAGTATTTACCCTCTTGGCACAAGTCTTTAGTTGTGGATTATTTCGGCTTGAAAAAAGCTTGCTATTTATAGCGACATATCGCTTTATAATCAAATAATACATGGTACAAAAACTATCCAAGTATTACCAAATCATTTTATACACAACTGCACAACAGAGCAAATCCTTGTTTCACGCAATTACTGTACAACGAAACAATTTGAAATTCGAAATGCAATGTCGCGCATAGAGATCATATATAAACTAGAGGGGGCATTGGGGGATAAATCAGGTAACCAATTGAAGGCTGCCATCTTGGATAAATTGGTTGGCAAAACAATGATACCCGGATGAAATTTCTTGGTTCCAGGCCTTTTTTCTGTATCCGAAGCTAATTTTACATTTCTTGTTTATCTCGCCACATTTGTTTATGGAAAAAGAAGGTGGAAAACTCACGAACTACGTATTGTTAAAATACATCGTGTACGTATGTTGTCACCAATTTCATAAGCTTTTGTTTCATATATAGTTGAAGTTTCTTCGTTATCTGTAGCGTTTTAAAACGTTCAAAATGTTCACACCTTTGTTCGTCAAATGATGAGAAATGGACTTATCACAAGTGCTTAGAATTTTGGCTATTGTTTTTAAAATACTTATCACACTGTCACAACCCTGAGCAATATATCAAACAGAACGTATTGTAAAATGCAATTTCTGGTAGAACTTTTAAGTTCTTATCTGAATCAGAAGTGTTCTAAAATTGTGAAAACATTTGTCATTTTGATCTGGCCTGGGTGAAGTTGGTCAATGTGGGAAGCCGTTTGTTTTGTCTTTTGCAGTTTTGGTGTTTGCTTTCATCTATAACTTTTGGAATACTTTAGGTATGAACTTTAGATATATCTTAAACAAAATCTAATTCAAATGTGAAGGTGTGGAAAAGTGTCTAGCGTTTTAGTTGAAGCATAAGAAGTTTTAGTTGCGAATTAATTGCCAAAACTGCAAAAGACAAAACAAACGGCTTCCCACATTACCAACTTCACCCAGGCCAGATCAAAATGACAAATGTTTTCACAATTTTAGAACACTTCTGGTTCAGATAAGAACTTAAAAGTTCTACCAGAAATTGCATTTTACAATACGTTCTGTTTGATATATTGCTCAAGGTTGTGCGATAAGTATTTTAAAAACAATAGCCAAAATTCTAAGCACTTGTGATAAGTCCATTTCTCCCGCCATTTCTCATCATTTGACGAACAAAGGTGTGAACATTTTGAACGTTTTAAAACGCTACAGATAACGAAGAAACTTCAACTATATATGAAACAAAAGCTTATGAAATTGGTGACAACATACGTACACGATGTATTTTAACAATACGTAGTTCGTGAGTTTTCCACCTTCTTTTTCCATAAACAAATGTGGCGAGATAAACAAGAAATGTAAAATTAGCTTCGGATACAGAAAAAAGGCCTGGAACCAAGAAATTTCATCCGGGCATCATTGTTTTGCCAACCAATTTATCTATCATTTTTGCCAAGCGTGGATATCAAAGTCGCCATGTTGCGTATACAATAGTGCTTGGTTAACCGTGCTGCTGCCTTAGACCCTGTTTACACGATGCTAGTACAATATGAAAACGGAACAAAATCATGCCGTTTAGGCCTTGCGTTTACACGATACCGGCACAAAAATAACATGAAATGTTATATGCTGTATTTGCATACCGGCATGATTTTGTTCCGTTTTCAAATTGCCTGGCATCGTGTAAATGGGGTCTTACAGTCTTTTTATTCTGAGTATAGGCCATATGTAAACCATAGAGTAAGAGTATTGTACAAATTTAACTGTTGATATTGTTTAGCTATACACAATAAATTCTACAGAGTGGATTCAACTCCTTTTGGCATTCTGTCATCGTTTGGAGTAAAAAAGGTGACAAAATGACACCGATTGGAGTTGAATCTGCTCCGTAAAATTTACTGTGTAGTCATCTCGCAGAGATCGCATTAAGGATCGTGCTGGTTACTGGGACGTAGCCTGGATTTTAGCCGGGAGCCGCGGCTCCCCCCTGGCTACGTCCCTGGCTGGTTATCAGTGCCTGCATTGCAGCATGTAATAAAGAGCTGTTCCTCGATCTCCAACACTGGACACCGGCAGCAGGGGCGTAGCCAGGATTTTGAAGGGGGAGTCCGGGGGCTACTCTGGATGCCAGAGGTTCTTGGGGGAAGGGAGGAAAAGAAGGAAGGGAGAGAAAAAAAGGGAAACATGGGGGAAGGGAGGGGGAAAGAGGGAAAGATGGGGAAAGGGAGGGAAAAGGGAGGGGGGAAAGGGGGAAGGAGGGGAAAAAGAGGGGAAGGGAGGGAAAAAGGGGGAAAGATGGGGGAAGGGAGGGAAAAGGGAGGGGGAAAAGGGGGAAGGAGGGGTAAATGAACCTTTAATAGCAAAGCGCACAGTTACTATTTATAGACCAAAACCCAGACAAACAAACCGAAATTGAGTCTCGTAGGGTTTCTAATGAGCCATTTTATTTTTTTAACGATGTATTCTATATTATTTTTCTTTTATAATTTCATATTCAGTATTTTGTTTGTCAGGAACCTTATGAAAACACTACTTGTGATGTACGTTTTCCTGAATAAATATTATCATTCGTTTTCTTTTGTTGGAAATGCAAGAATAAATTATAAACTCAGACAAACATGAATTCGATGTCCTCTGTGCGCTTCGCTATTAACAGACGTTTGTTTATTCATGCATGGATTCTTTTTGATCTGCAGTTAGTAACCTTGCATCAGGGGCGTAGCCAGGATTTTGAAAGGGGGGGGAGGCGAAATCAGAATAAATTTTTAGGGGGGTCTGGGGGCATGCCCCCCTGGAAAATTTTGAAATCGAGAGTCGCTGAAATGCCATTTCCTGGCTTTTGGAGAAAGATTTTACAGACTCTAAAGGTTAAAAAACGTCATATAAAATACTCAAAACATGCAAACGTCACATAGATACTCAAAATGCATACACGCAGTAGATTGCCTACACTGTTTAGTTTACTTCATGACATAATTCATATTGCATCAGTTTTGTAGTTAGTTACATGTCTGTTGTTTTATATCTAAAGGGGGGGAGCCGTGACTCCCACAGCTCCCCCCTGGCTACGCCATTGCACCGCAACAAGATTCTCCACAATCCATGTTGTCGTGCGTGTGTCGTAAAGTAATAAATCTCCCATGCATCATGCTGTCACACACTAAATGCCATACATCAAATGATCTACATACACTACGCATTCTACAAAACCCGACGCACAACTAAACCTTTATATTCATATATCCTTACTTTCTTATTTCAAAACACATTAAACAAGTCATCTAAACATCATGCAGTCGAGTAACGAGTCGAGTGATACTATAGTTTTATTCTTTTATGAAATAACACTACAGTACTTTGCAAGAAAACAGTATTTACTACTTATTATTGTAGTTCAGCAATAGCTGATCCTGGCCATGTAGAAGGTTGCAGGTTCGAACCCTGAGTGTCTGGGGTCTCAGAAATCTTTTCTGAGTAATTGAGCTTGACGAACGTCCACCAAACGTCTGTTACTTTTCGAAATATTCGTAATTCCAAGTGCCGCATGCAAAGTGCGCGGATATATAATTTTCAAAAGTAGCGTGCTGCGTAGGCAGTGTAGAAACAACAATCGAAATATATAGATATACTGCTAAACAGAGAACGTAGGAGTATAACGTTTCGTCAGAGAGAAACGTGAAGAGTGTAAACAAACAATGAGCTTATATACGCACAGTGCCCAAGCTTAAATTGTGGCAATTTTAATGATTTGGTATGCAAAGATCAATTTTAGTTGAACTCTGAACGGGAATTCATTCGAATTGTTAAAATGCTAGAATATTTGACCAATGAGAATGGAGTGTGCATTTTGAAACTCGCGAGGGTTCAACGACCGTATTAAGGACCTTACGAAGTACGACGGCAACTTCTACGACAACGTCTTCTAAACAAAAAAATTCTAGTTATGGAACAAAGAGAATGAATAATTTTTAGTCCCTAGAGTAATTTCAACACCGTCCTCGTTCTTTATACAACGCCACTTAGAGCATTTTCACGTCTTCGGAACGACGTCAACGGCCAAAAGATGAGAACTGTTGCTTAAGATTGACTTCAATACAGACACTACAATCATTTTAGCAGTACTGCGGCGTTTGGAAAGTCATTAAACTAGCTTCAAATATAAAATATAATAGTCAGTTATCCGTGACATTTTTTAATTATAAAGTTTATGTTGCTTTTTAACCGCCGTCGTCGTCCTAGCATCGTAAGGTCCCTAGTGAAGGTAATGCGACGACGGACGAGCAGACTGACAATTTAACGAATGTTATTCAAATTTTATCTCACTAAATCTGTCGTGGGACTGCCGTGGACGATGTATCTGATGGGAAATTTATTGGGCTTTATGGATTTGTTGATTTCTTGACGATTGGGCGTACAAAGCGGCTACGCGAGAGCGATTCGTCGAGTCGATACATGGCCGACGTGAGCGGAGTTTCCTGCCTTCCCTATTTTATGGTGGAGTAGAACATGGCCAGATAGGGAACTCGTTGTAACGACTACTACGACTTCAAGTAGAGGTAAGTGAACTTTATTTCTAAATTTACGGCAATATTCTAGCATTTTGACAATTCGAATGAATTCCCGTTCAGAACTCACTAAAATTGATCTTACATAAAGTACCTCTCTTACATATTGCATACCAAATCATATATAAGCTCATTGTTTGTTTAAACTGTTGACATTTCGAAATATTCGTGATTCCCAGGATCTCGCCGTGTGTCAACAATATTTATCTGAACATCTCTTTGTATGGTCTGAAAAAACAGTCAAAAGACTATTCTTGTAACTTTTGTAAAGTTTTAAACTAAAGTTTTCGAAATATGAGCTTTCGATTAAACAAGTCGCTCGTAACGGCCCTGCAGGGTGGCGTTTGGGCGTTATTCAATGGAATGTGGGAGAGAGATTAAAAACAGTAGGGAGGCACCTTATTTTAACCAGTCAACAAATAATAATAATAATATTTAATATTTATAATGTGCAAATTAACATGCTAATATATGATTAAATGCGCTGTTCAACAGTGTGTGAACAGCACTAAGATAACGAAAAATTAAGTTTACATAAAATTGTAATAACAAAAGTGAACTTGTTGCCTTATTTTAAACCGGCTTACCTTAGAGAACCTTTGAGGAAAGAGAGGACTTTCTCCATGCGTGTCATTGTGTGATCATGCACAGATAGATGGCCACTGACTTCAGAAGTTAACCAACCATAGCGGTAGCTGACAAGCACAAGTGCAGAACCAACCGTACCTATAGGCACAAATGAAGAACTGCCAGTGACCACCGTTTTACATAAAGCACTTGTCAGTTGGGCTAAACTATTCAAACGAACAAAAATCCGTATAAAATTTGTGAACATTTGAAACTGAAAGTTTCATGGCCTCTGAAAAGTCGTTCATGCACGTCATAAAAAACCCTGAAAGGAATGGGTTGGCTAATTAACAGAGCCAGAAGAGCCGATAGTAAACAGATAGTATATAGAAATATAAAAACAAATACTTACGCTTTCCTCTCAATCTTTTGACTATGGTATAGAAGAAGCCTCGGAAGAAGACAGTGTCAAGTGCGACTCCACGCTTCAGTGTTCATTGAGGAATGAAGAATAAATCACAATGGGTCGGGTGTTTAATCTGATTAGAAGGCATGGCGTGAAGTATTTATTCAAATACACAACACATATCCACGACAATTTCACAGTCGGTTTTAACAAAATAAGAACTTTTAATAACATTCCCAATATTAATCACAGTATAAGCATAGGATAAAACACGAGTACGAGGGTGTATGCTGTATCCGAGGGCTTTATATAGCATAAATCCCGACGTTCGAGGGTTTTATCTGACTTAAATCATTATTGAGAAGGTTTTCCAACAAAGTTTTGTCTATTTTTTCTACCTTGGACAAGATTTTCCTAGTTTTTCTCTTCATTTCGTTTCTAATTAGTATTCAAGGGCTTTATGCGATATAAAGCCCTCGGAAGAACAAAGAAAACCGACTCAATCATGAAATAAGTAATGTTTACAACACGAGCGGCCGTGTTGTATTGAATATACAATCACGAGCCGAAGGCGAGTGATTGTATATTTAATACAACCAGGACGCGAGTGTTATAAACAACTTGTGAAATGAATAAATAGTAAAAATCCCTTTGGGATATTGAGATGGTAATTAGTTACAAGCACTAGTGGTTGTATCAGAAGAGTATACATCCACTAGTGGTTGTAACTAATTAGCATCATTGGTTTTAGTTTGTATGGGGTTGCAGGGGTATACATGTGACGTAATTTCTGAAATTGGATTGGCTGCAAAACTCATGAATTAGTAATGAATTTCACAAGGCCAATTAACCAATCACAATATTCACAAATCACAATCCCATATATCATTCATATTAGGCAATATTTTTGGAGCGAAGCGACTTTTTTCTTTTGTCTTAATAGTTCCACCCACTGGTTCCACCCGAGAGCTTACGAGACAAAAGAAAATGTCGCTTCGCGCGACATTTTTCGCCTAGTGGAAAACCGGCTTTACGTAGTATTAAATACTTATTAGAGTATGTTTTTCCACGCGTTAATTACCAGTAAATTACGATCAATTTGCTACTGGACCTTTCAGCCCTAACTCGGTAAGAGTTAAGGCGGTTTTCCACCAAACGACATTTGTCGACCGACTCGACATTTTTCTTTTGTCTTGGCTAATTAGTTCCACTCGAGAGCTTGCGAGACGAAAGAAAATGTCGCTTCGCGCGACATTTTTTGCCTAGTGGAAAACCGCCTTTAAGCCCGTTCTCCACTAGGCGAATTTGTTCGCGCGAAGCGAATTCTCCGGCAATATGATTGGCAAGTAAGAAAATTGGCGCGAAAACTAGCATTTCGATTCGATTCGCGCGAACAAATTCGCCTAGTGGAGAACGGGCTTTAAGGCGGTTTTCCACTAGGCGAAAAATGTCGCGCGAAGCGAAGCGACATTTTCTTTTGTCTCGCAAGCTCTCGAGTGGAACTAATTAGCCAAGACAAAAGAAAAAGGTCGAGTTGGTCGACAAATGTCGCCTAGTGGAATTTGCTTGTTCTTTCCGGGAGAAGACTAGGGACAATATTAGAGCTAAATATGTTAATTATTATCATGCAACGCAATCAATGAGCCGTCAAAATAACGTAGATATACACATATTACAAACCAACTACTGACTCTGTCTTTCCATTTACCTTGTATTTGTCGCTTTAAACTGTAAAAGTGGGTATAGTGACCACAAAACTACGTTACTACTTTTTAAGGTGACATACATTATTTCCCCCAAAACTTGGGATTTAATTTATGCAGGAACAAGCAATCGCTGGAGTGCTCACAAATCTTAAGCTTAACGAGTTAGTACAGGCCGCACAAATAGCGGCGCCACCTTGATTTTGCAATGCATTGTGGTCTATCCAGGGTACGTAGCCGAATGTTGAGACAGGTAAATTTAACTTGATAAATACTTTCGTGGCAACAATGTCTAAATATGAACGTTGTAAATTTTAGCCAATACGATTATTGCTGCCCAGCGTCAGCCTTGACGTTCGTTTTGGGTGCCTATGTCCTTACTCGTGCCCGTGCCCAGTCGGTAAATAGAATACCGAACTATGCCATAGTCAAAATCTCGATTTGCGGCGCAGGCTATATCTCGAGCGCCTGGGTACGGGGGGGGGGGGCAGCAGGGGCAACTGCCCACCCCCCCACCTCCGAGAAAATCCAAAATATGATTTTTATAATGTCCCACAACACATTTGTTCCCATAGTCACAGAATAAATAACTAACTATGGTCGTGTAATATCATAACTCTGACAATGAGTTTTCGCGTTGTGTTCACGCTTTATCCCTATCAGTATTTTACAGTCATTTCACTTTTCACGAAAATGTTCGGAAGTTCGTTCCAAAGTTCACAAGTTCGTTGGGAAGTTCAAAGCTCATTTTATCACAAACTTCGTAACGCACTTCTGAACATTTTGGTGAAAAGTGACAAGTGAGTTGCAAATGACTGTAGTTTTAGACAAAACCTTTGGTAAAAATGAGAGAGTGTCTTAAAAAGTATGTTTTAAAATGTTCAAAATTTTGCTCAAATATGTCAGATCGCGGTAACTGCTCGAAAATTTTAATGAAAAAAATTATAAAATACAGAATATACTATTCAAGTATTCATATGAATTGGGTAATACTTCTGCTGTAAGGGAACACTGCGTATGCAAATTATGCCTACATAGACGCCATCCTCATTACCATTTTGGAAATACAAACCTCAATATAAGAACAAATAAAAGTTCAAATCAAAAATTATTTTGGCATTCAACTATACACATTAAATAGAATCCATACGCAGTAATATCATATTTGGGTTTATTTCAGCCCGTATTTCGCGAGCCTCGACAGCCGCCATTTCCGATCGTGACTGCACAGAGTTGCCTGCGGAGTAGGCTAAAGGTTTTCATTTCAATAATGAGGCAGCACTTCACTTACGATAGTAACTTCTAGTATTTAGACATTGTTGCCACGAAAGTGTTTATAAAGAAAACTAAATTACCTCATTGTGTCTCAACACTATGCAATCACCCTTTTAATTAAACTTGTTACCCACAATGCACACACACATAAAAACACGCAAGCTGTTGCAGACCTGCAAACAAGCCATTACAGACTGTTCTGACAGGCTGTCACCGGCACTGACTGTCACAGGTTGCTGACAAGTCCGTAACAGGTTGTTAACAAGTCTGTAACAGGTTGTTAACAAGTTTGTAACAGGTTGTTAACAAGTTTGTAACAGGTTGTTAACAAGTCCGTAACAGGTTGTTAACAAGTTTGTAACAGGTTGTTAACAAGTCTGTAACAGGTTGTTAACAAGTCCGCAACAGGTTGTTAACAAGTCCGTAACAGGTTGTTGACAAGTCTGTAACAGGTTGTTGACAAGTCTGTAACAGGTTGTTAACAAGTCCGTAACAGGTTGTTAACAAGTCTGTAACAGGTTGTTAACAAGTCTGTAACAGGTTGTTGACAAGTCTGTAACAGGTTGTTGACAAGTCTGTAACAGGTTGTTAACAAGTCTGTAACAGGTTGTTAACAAGTCTGTAACAGGTTGTTAAACAAGTCTGTAACAGGTTGTTAACAAGTCTGTAACAGGTTGTTGAGAACTTGACACAGGGTATAGGTGACTCCAACAGACCTGTGACTAAAGAAATACCAAATGGGTTTCCGTGTTTGGATACTCTGATCCAAACACGCGGGAAATTGCGAGAAAAGCATAACAAAACACGAGCCCTAGCGGAGTGTTTTTACCTTTTCGAAAGTCGAACAATTTCGCAAGTGTTTGGATAAGAGTCTCCAAACACGGAAAAAAAACATTTGATATTTCTTTTATAAAATAATCACAAGTGAATATGATATACTGTCCGACATTTTCAAAACATCATTTTGGCGGGAATTTAACGTGTTTGGATACTCTGATCCAAACACGGCAATTGACCAATCAGGGCTCGCGTAGTATACATGTTATTTTATAAAAGTTGTTCCAACATCCTGTTACCATGCTGCAACTAACAAGTTGTTAACAGGCTGATGCTAACAAGGTTGTAGCAGCTTGTTGAATGAACAGCATTGTTATGACCTCTTAACAGGCTTGCTACCAGCTTGTTGCAAACACATCCTGTTAACAAGCTGTCAAGCTGTGAGATTTTTACGTGTGCATAGACATGTTTACAAGGGTCAAAGTCTAGGTACCCGGCAAATTTTTACCATGAAATGCTGACCGTATTTGAGACTGCACGCAGGCTAACGAAACTTGGACCCTCAGCACCTAAACATTGAGCACCACAGTGTGAGCAGAACCTCGGGATGAATTTGCATCTGGATAAAAATCTCTAGTACAAGCTTTCTGCTTGTTTGTTTTTTTGCGCATTGAAAGAGAAGCACACATGTTTGTTCATGCTGAGTGCTGACATTCATAAAATCGTGGATAATAAATTGACCATGTCTTTTCATTAACTATATCCATGTTGCCGAAACAAAAAACAAAGAATTGGTGATGAGAAGACCCATCGAGGCAAACAGCACGATAGCTGGCCATTGAAGAAATTATAATATAAATTAAAGCAATAATGTGCTGGTAAAACGTAGTGAATGTACGAGCTTCATGATGTTCTGCAGACGTTCGTGGACGTCCATAAAACTGGATTCAGTGTAACCAGAAAGAATAACATTAACTTAATACTACATGACTTTTATATCATGGGTACTGGCGGCGTGAAATAACCATATGGGCTAGATGCACGTCTGACGAGAAGGGGGGGACAGCCTTGGTCGTTAACCGGGGGCCCATGGTCAAAAGGGCTATTTTTAACGAAACGAAGCAAAGGAATACGTTGACCTGAACTGATAAACAAGAAACTCAGTTCTATAATAATCAACAACTGAAGTTTTAGTATAATAATAATAATAATAATAATAATAATAATAATAATAATAATAATAATAATAATAATAATAATAATAATAATAATAACACTTTATTTAACCAGGGTAACTAGAATTACAAGCGTAATTTTCATCTAGGCCCCATAACAAGATTAAATAATTAGAGTTTTGCTATTTACACGTCTATCATACATTACTAATACAATTAAGATATTAGGACTACATATTAATTAAGTATATATACAATTAAGTTAGCGTTCTTCGTTGTGTAAAATAATAATAATAATAATAATAATGTAAGTATTGATCATGACATTGCATTGGGTTCCTAATGGATTTCTCACTGTCATGGTGGCTCTTGTATCAGGCTTTATTATTGCCATTGGGCTTTTTATGACTTTGTTATTACCATCATGGGGCCCTCTATAGCTTTTTCAGTTCACTACCATGGGTTCTTTTTATGGTTTGATAAAATATGACAAACACGAAGGGGGAGGGGTCCAAATATATTCTTGGCCAGGGACCCAGGATAGATAGATGCATCAGGTTGAAACAATCTAATTATAGACCTTGCACTTATTCCCTTGATCTTGGTGGAAGAAAAATGCTGTCGTCCACATCGTTTGTTTTATGCAAGGGGGTCGATTGAGCTACTTAGGACGGGCGAGGGAGCAACTTTTATTGCATTGGGTCCTCTAGATCAAAATAATTTTCCAGCGAGGTGAGATAGTGTTTCAAAAGAACCAATTTCAAGGAAGACATTCGTAATGATGTGGATTGATTAAGACCCCGTTCACACGATGCCGGTACGAAATGAAATTGTAACGAAATTGTTACGGTTAGGCCTTGCGTTCACACGATACCGGCATGAAATGACATGAAACCGTAATGCTAACCGTAACGATTTGAAACCGTAACGAAATTATTCCTTTATTGGCATCGTGTGAACATCTTACCGTATAACGACTTCATCACGGTTTTACGAAACTTTTTTCTCTGCTTAAAAAATACGGGGTAAAAGAAGCATGATGGCGGGAATTTAATAAAAATGGAGTTAACTAAACTGTAAAAATAGCAACGGAATGAAATGATACCGGTACCGTGTAAACAGTTTCCTACCATGATGATTTGATACCGGCACGATTTCGTACCGGCATCGTGTATACAGTTTGTTTTATCTTAAAGATGCAGTTCTGCATTTTCGAGTAATGAATTTTCAGGTCGATTTTGTGCATTGGAAAGGTTTGTGGCAGAACAGATTTGTTCAATATTTTTTTTAATAAAAGAGCAAGCCGAATATTTGTGCCAGTAGGATATGGGTAAAAGATTTAATGTGTAGTTTTTTGCATATGAACGATAGGTCCAACGTGTATTTGGTAGCGCGCAGTCTATACTCGTTTGGTGTTTTTGAGCTCTTAATTGGCTCATGATCAGTAAAGAGCTCTTTTAAAAAATTCTCCTACCATGACTAGCACTTACTAGCATTAATTTATTATTGAGTCGGTTTTCTTTGTTCTTTCAAGGGCTTTATATCGCATGAAGCCCTTGAATACTAATTAGATCAGAAGTGAAGAAAAAAACTAGGAAAATCTTTGTCCAAGGTAGAAAAAAAGACAAAACTTTGTTGGAAAACCTCCTAAATAATAAATTAAGTCAGATAAATCCCTCGAACGTCGGGATTTATGCGATATAAAGCCCTCGGACG
This sequence comes from Corallium rubrum, assembly GCA_964035015.1. NCBI lineage: Eukaryota > Metazoa > Cnidaria > Anthozoa > Scleralcyonacea > Coralliidae > Corallium > Corallium rubrum. The sequence continues at coordinate 661,453 of OZ036005.1, read as the reverse complement.
CTGCGCGTTCTTGGGTATTTATCTATTACGTAAACAACATAGGGTGTTTACATGAGGCCGGCGCGAACTCAGGCCAAGACTGAATTTTGTATTTTGTTTACATGAAGCCGGTCTTGAAAGTGTGGCCTTGGTTCCCATTACGTCGGTTAAAAAGCGGGGTTTTTTGTAGTCCGAATCGGTTCGATTAGACTTGTAGATTCTGTTTACATGGAAAGCCACCCTGGAGTTAGGCCAGCCTCAAAATTTCAGTTCGGTCTAGCAGGCGACCTGAGATTAATAGGCCGGCGTGAATAGGCGAGTTTCAGGGTGTTGCGCGCGCATCATAGTTTCCAAAAAAACTGGCAAGCTCCACTCACAGTAAACGTACTGTTTGTTGATTTTAAAGTATAGATACAGTTTCTGGATGTTTAACACTGTTATTCTGCTGTTGTTGGTTCGCTAGCAAGTCTGTTTGCCATTACTTACTTCGTGGAGAGCCCGCCAAGAGCCCACCAATTTCTTTGCAAAATTCGCCTATTGAATCGTAGGCCGTAAAAAAAACCCACTACAACCGACCGAGCAGAATATTTGTGCCAGTATAGGATATGCATGGGTATAAATAGATTTAATGGTGTAGCTTTTAGTAGAATTAGGTAAGAATGCATATGAACGCGATAGGTCTGTATTTGGTAGCGCGTAGTCTATAGTCGTTTGGTCTTTTTGATAAAGACTAAAGCTCTTTGAACAAAGTCTCCTCCCATGACTAGCACTCACAAAGCAATCTACAGTAGACATGCTGCTTGCAATTTATTCAGTTTTCTTTAATATAGTGGTAACTTTACTTAGGACAAAAGCTCGACGGGTGCGAGGTTGATTTTGACATGTTGGCGCCACTCCTGGCCGCGCACTCTTGACTTTGCACGGGTCTCAAAAAAGAAACCTCTAGAGTCATTATATGTAAATTTGGCCTTGTCTACAAAGCCAAGGTACCCGGCAAATTTTTCTCCAGATAAGTTAGTTATAGATAGGCTAAATTTTTCCAGTCATCGCAGAAGATGATTTGCGAGTATTTGCATCTATACCCTTATAGACTAGAAGTTTTTATCAAAAGTGAAGTGCTGCGAGTTGCTACCATTTACTATTTAGTAGTAAAATACTTGTTATCGTCCGAAGCATTTTCAATTAAAGAGCTTAAGCATGCGACGTTTTCCTCAACGTGGACGTCACGCGTATAAAATCGAGCCATTAAAGAGTGATGGCGTCAGCACTCTTGCTTGAAGTGAAGAACGGCAATCTATGCAGCTTTAGGTTGTTGATTTGCAGCAATAACGGCTGTTGCCATCTTTAATGGCTCAATTTTATACGCGTGACGTGAGTGTTGACAATAACGTCGCATGCTTACTGAATGTTAAGTGAAATCATCTGGCACAATGGTGTGGAATGTCACATAAAAATTAATGAACAAAGACTCTGTCTGCTCCTTGAAATGTCGCTTAGCCTTTTGTGGCCTTGATATATACTTCCAACAACAAATAGAGTTGCGTTTGACATAACAGTATAGTAGAAAAATACACTTCTCTTTAATAAATCAATATTTTCCAACGCCAAACAATGTCAGTTGTAACGTAGCGCACAATTTAATAATGCCTGCCGCTGATCGGTAGACATTGCGTATACCGAAGATCATCGCCCAGAAATCCTAAGAATTGTGAACGCAAGTGAGCTGCTCGCCTTACGGCTCGCAGCCATTACATGGAGACGTTCAGCCCCGGCTGAAATTCCATCCCAGGTAGCTCGGCGTGATGGAAGCCGATATCCGGTCTAAAATTCAACATTTTTATTTCTGTGCATGGAATGAAATTCTTGCCATGTTATAGCGCAAATTAATGTTATTAACCCACATTTATTCGTAAAGTCGTGCTTAAATCGCAGTTTTTCTAACCGCGGACTGACATTTCAGCCCAGGCTAAAAGTCTCCATGTAATCGGCCCCTAAAAATGACTTAGACCCCGTTTACACGATGCCGGTGTCCCAGTAAATGTGTCCCCCCCAAAATGTGTCCCCCCAGGGACACATTTCCTAGGAAATATGTCCCCCCCCGGGGGACACATTTCCTAGGAAACATGTCCCCCTCTTCGGAAATTTGTCCCCCCCTCAGAATGATTCCTTTCAGGATAATTGATATACGTGTAATGTGGACAAAACTTTTTAAAAGTAAAAAATATATATTTCTGAAGGGTCCTACTAATTACTGCCCAAGACGGTAACATCTATATTAGAGGCCTTAAATAATAAAGAATAGATCGCACATTTACGGCACACCGCAAACTGCAGTTCGAAATCAGCAGTTAGCCGTTAGAAGTTAGGACAAGTTGTATGTTCAGACTGAAAGCTTCCGTTTGTGATTTGCCGTATGTAAGTATATTCGATTTATATTGAAAGGTCTCCCACGGCGCCATTGAAATGTTAATCGCAGTCGGCAATGTATTTGTTTTTCTATTTTTGAAACCGAGTGCTTCGGAGAAAAACCCGTGCTGAAATAGTGCCTTTTTCAGAGTATGCCAGACCCGAAAACCGAGGTTTGTTTCAACGCTTTGAAACATCAGCTCAACGATGTTACAATCAATAAAAAAACGAAACTTGAACATCTATTTAACTAATAAATTGGAAATTCAGCATGACCATGACCATGACCACTGACGAAATTGAAATTCTAATGCACTTCCGCGAGCTGGCTTTCGGACATTCTCTTTCATTATTTTGACACCAAAACTATCGAATAACGTGGAACAGTCTGATAGCCATATGCACTCAGTAAGAGAAAATATCAGACATCTACGAAATTGGGCTTCGCAAAAAATGGAGGCGTATGAAAAGGAAGAGGCACACTATATATATGCACGGCACACTATATCAATATATATATATATATATATATATTTCTAAAACTCATTAATAATTCATGAGGAAAATTCAAAAGAAATTAATGTTTACTCAATGTCTGTTTACCCCGGTACAGAACTGATATCAGTGTCTGTAAATGTGATACAGAACTGTTTAATAAAACATCAGTTCTGTATCACATTTACAGACACTGATCATATCAGTTCTGTAGCAAGTGTACAGACACCTTGCATTCAACTATCTTGAGTGAGGTACGCTGGTAGCGTCCTCATACAAGATGAAGATGCAAACATTTGTTGCCCAACAACATTACGATCAGTATGGCCATTTATGCCACGTCACGTAGAATAGAAAATGTGGGACTAATATTAAATTAAAGCGCATGCTCGTATCACTAATTTAATATTCGTAGCCTATTAAACCTTACCTGGAAGGTTTATCAGCTGTTAACATGATTTATTTTTGTTTAGTTACCTTAATAGGCGTTTTAGAAGTCATTTACAGAATTCGTGTCCGTTCTGTATCGGGATACAGGCACTCGGCTTCGCCTCGTGTCTGTATACCCCGATACAGAACGGTCACTCATTCTGTAAATAGTACATATATATATATATATATATATATATATATATATATATATATATATATATATATATATATATATATATATATATATATATATATATATATATATATATATATATATATATATATGTGTGTGTGTGTGTGTGTGTGTGTGTGTGTGTGTGTGTGTGTGTGTGTGTGTGTGTGTGTGTGTGTGTGTGCCGAGAAAGAAAATTTCGAGTTTAAGAATATATGCAGCCCAGCAAACACACACACACACACACACACACACACACACTGTCACACACACTATATATGTGTGCATGTGTGTTTGCTGGCCTGCATATATTCTTACACTCGAAATTTTCCTTCACCAAAGACCCTCGCTATTATTAAAATTTGCTGTCTGCTTTACGCCAAGAGCGTGTTGGCTCGAGGTTAATGAAGGGTTCCGCGTGAAACGTTAGTATTTCGTTGTCGAAATTCTCGGCAGCTCACCATTTTCTTGCTTTGTTATTATTATAATAGTGTAGTTTGCCGTTTTTCAAAAAATGATATATACGGAAGTATTTATTATGCATTCACAAACGCAGTAGACGCCTTTTTTCAATGAGCGATGACTCTCAAAAGCGACCCGTATTGGTCATGCATACTGGTGTACGTAGTAGCTGGGAGATAGGTGATGCTGGCTTTGCCATGCATGTGCCATTCTTTGCCATTCTGGGGGTAGGTGATCAGGAATGGCTTTGCCATTCATGTGTTCCACCATCAAAACTTAGTGACAGTCCAATTAAGCCAAAGTTTTTATTAAATAAATAAGTTTATATATTGCAGTTTTTGTAAATATATATTTAGCTGTTATAATTTATCATTTAGAAATATATATTTTTTACTTTTAAAATGTTTTGTCCACATTACACGTATATCAATTATCCTGTAAGGAATCATTCTGAGGGGGGGACAAATTTCCGAAGAGGGGGACATATTTCCTAGGAAATCTATCCTTGGGGGGGACACATTTCCTAGGAAATCTGTCCCGGGGGGGACACATTCTTGGGGGGGACAGATTTCCTGTGACACCGGTACAATTTGAAAACGGAACAAAATCATGCCGGTATGCAAATTTCATGTTATTTTTGTGCCGGTATCGTGTAAACGCAAGGCCTAAAGCCCTAAACGGCATGATTTTGTTCCGTTTTCAAATTGTGCCGGCATCGTGTAAACGGGGTCTCAGAGCGAAAAAATAAGCACTGCGGGTTCTTTTTAATTACATGCAAGTACTTGCAGCGAGCTGGAGCTGCGATTTGATTTGCTTCGGGCGAGGACTGGAAATCCGCCTTATTAAACGTGTTAGCACCTAGCCATTGAGTGTGTAAACACAAAAATCGGGACGAATTTTCATCTGGATTAAAATTTCTAATAGATTAGAAGCTTTCCGCTTTTATTTCTGTGCATTGAAAAAGCATACGTTTGTTCATGCTGAGTGCTGACATTCATAAAATCGTGGATAATAAATTGACCATGTCTTTTCATTAACTATATACGAGACGATAAGACCCGTCGTGGCAAACCAGCACGATAGCTGGCCATTAAAGAAATTATGATAATAATTTAAAGCAATGCTACCGCTGGTAAAACGAATAGTAAATGTTATGTACGTATACGAGGTTGATTCTCATAGTTTGAAGTAAAACGAGTTAACAGCCTGACTTTTTAGATCGTGGCGAGCTCGATGACGCGCCTTAAAAACAAAGAATTCTTAATGAAAACAAAGTGAATGAATAATTTGTAATTCCAAGAGTATATATCAATACCCACTCTCAGCATTTTTAGCTGTTTCTTAACTTTAACGTTAACTTCAGCTCAGACACTGCGGCCGTTTTAGCAAGAACTGGAGCGTCTTGAAAGTCATTAAACAAACTTAAACATAAAATACGGCAGTTAATTTACCTGGTCTTCTTTTAAATATGCATTGCTTTTTAACGTTTTTAAGGCCACGTCGTCGAGTTAGCCGCGTCGTACATCTTAAAGTCCCTATAACATCGCCATGAAGACGTGGAAATAGTCTAAATAACCTTGTATGTAGAACGGGGGCGGCGTTAGGATAACTCCTTGGACTAAAAATATTCATTTTCTTTGTTGTATGAGAAAAATTCTATTGTATTAAAGAAGTTGTCCTTGACAGCTGTCATGACGTCAAGTAAAACGCTCTAAAGAGGGTTGCATAAAGTGGCAAAACCCAGTTAATCACGCAACACTCTATTGAAGCTTTCGGCTAGTTGTGTTGCTGCTACCAAGATGGATGAAGAATACCGAAAAAGATGCAAGACGTTCAAAATAAAAGTTGGACCCTTTCATCTCAACTTGAATCCAGTGGTAACGTTTGTATCAGCGTCGGTCATCTGGGGAATAACAATTTGGTGCATGGTAGATACAACAACGGCATCCAAAGAAATGGTAAAAGGGAAGAGCTGGATTACGGACACGTTCACCTGGTTGTATATTGGAACCCAAAATGCCTGGTTGTTGTTTCTTATAGTCGTTTACTTTTCAAAGTACGGTAAAATGAAGCTTGGCAAAGAAGACGAGAAACCCGAATTCAGTGATGCAGCCTATTTCACAATGTTGTTTGCTTGTGGGGTCGGCACTGGTCTGTTTTACTTTTCTGTAGCTGAACCCATGTATCACTACGAACCTGGAGAATATGGAAACCGATATTGGGCAAGGTATGTCAAAGATTCTATATTACGATAGAAATATATCTTAAACACCATTTCATTCGCCAAAATTGTATTTTACAAAATGGCGAGCACTTTGAAACAACGCCCAAATTTTGTGACTCTTTTTCACCTTTCCGATTAGTGACGTTATAATGTCATACATCGAAATGTAGAGAATTAAATACAGGGGCGCAATTAGAAAATTTCGAGGGAGGAAGAGTAATAGCTAAAAAAAAGAAACAAACAAAGGAACAACGAATAGCGAGATTGAAGCTTCTACAGCAGGGCAAAAAAATACATTTTATCGTATTAATACCACCGTTATTAATAGCAATCGTTTTCCAATCTCGTTGCGTTTACACGGTCAAGTTAAGCGCGATTAACTGATCGTGCTCAGTTTAATCAGATGTGGCTCAGATCCTGCTTAAATTTTGGCCGTGTAAACAGGGCTTAAGACTCGTTATGTGCAAACGCGTAATTCAAAAGTATATTGTGATTTGTGAACGTTATGATGTGACTGTCTTACATGACTAGTGTGAACATGCAGTCTCGCAGAGTTTTCAGACTGAGTTCAGAACCTTTGAGTTTGTAATACAGAACCCCTGCGCGAGTAAGTTTAAAGGCGGCGCTATTAGGGACCTTAGAAGTACGATGGCAATTTCAACGACGAAGTCTTTTAAACAAAAGGATTTTAGTTGCGAAACAAAGAGAATGAATAATTTTTCGTCCCTAGAGTAATCTCAACACCGTCCTCGTTCTTTATACAACACGAGAATAACAAAAATCCCAGGCTGGAGTTACGTGCGAAATTGATATTAATTAAAATACATTGTTTTCATGCAGGTTTTGTAAAATTAATTATTACACAGTTGGTGGGAGAATGTTGCAAATATGTTAATTTTTTTATTAGTCGTCAGCGGGCGGAATCCTTGGTATTTTTTCAATGTGATTGGGTACGGCGGCGGGCGGTATTTTACGATATCTTCGACCACGGTCCGAAAGGGTTTTTTTTTTACAATCTCTTATTCTCTTATTTAATATAAAGTTAATTGCCACTGGAGGAAAGCGATTCAGCGGAAATCTACGGCGATGCAAGTGAGTTTTTTTAGGCCACTCCAAATCCTGTCCACCAGCAGGGAACGTAGAAGACAACGTCCTAAAATTAATACAATAGAATTTTTCTCACACAAAGATGAATATTTTTTAGTCCCAAGAGTAACTTAAACGCCGTTCCCGTTCCACATACAACGTTATTCAGATAGCTTGACTTCAAACTATGCAACGAAATCCTTTTAGAACTCTAAATTGGATGTCGAAGAACAGACTTTAAGTATTCAATACCAAGGGACGTAGCCAGGGGGGGGCAATATACTGCTTTTTGAATTTTGATTGCCCACTATGTATTAAAAAGACAACGCGCCAAAGCAAAAGACAAAACAAAATGAATAAAATTAACTCACTATAGACGTAATATGTACTGGGGTTTAGATCTGTCATTACTTTTTATAACGGAATGATTAAAAAATATAAAATAATATAGGTGCTAGCTAATACATAGACGGATTTTCTGGGGGGTGCGGGGGGTGCTCCCCCCCAAATATTTGTTTTCACCCATGCACCCAAACGAAACGTTCACCACACGGATTCAAACAACACAGTAATTTGATAGAACCATATTTCGGGTTTACAGGGTCATTTAACTCTCTCAAAGGACCTGCCAAATTCATTGACTTGACAACTTCAAAAACCTTAGTTTTTTGCTTCGAATGCCTTCTGATGTGCTCTAGAAACCTTGATTTTTTTTCAAAATTTTCCGGGGTGCTTTGCTTTCTAGCCTCCCACCAGCGGCTTCACCCCTGGACCTAACTGGGGGATGAGCCCCGCAGCACAACGTTTGGTGACGCCTTGTGTTACCTCACCAGCTCACCCCCCTAAAATTTCTGGCACCCCCCTAGTAATAAATATGAAAATCCATCTATGAGCTAATATGCAAGACTACACATGTTACAAGATGAAGAGTATAGTCTGCTGCTGTTTCTGCAGATACAAAAACTCAGAAAGAAACAATGCTTAGGGGTGTTAACAGGGGCGTCGGAGCGACGCTGAAAGTGTGTGTGGGGGGGGGGGAGGGGGACTTTCTAGGGGGGTCGGGGGCATGCTCTCCCGGAAAATTTCGAAATCTAGAGTCTCTGAAATGCCATTTCCTGCATTTTAGGACAAGGATTTACAGAATTCTAAAGTCCACAAACGTCATAAAATACTCAAAAGACAATACTTTTCCAACATTGAATATCTGCATTCAAATTTCTTTATTATATCTTTATTCAAAGTCGAATACATCAAGATCTATCACGTTTGTAGGCAAAGCCATGTTCCAAACGAAAGATTCCGCTTGTAGTGATACAAGTGCAAGTTAGTCAGATCGTCCCTGATCAGTCCACAAATCAGTCGAGAACTACAAAGTAAAACGCCGCTAAACCAATCCGTGCTCTTGATAAAGAGCTATTGAAAAATTAAGCCAATCAGAAAGGATGATACAAGGGGTCTAAATCCGTCGAAGAAGCAAAGAAATCCGGCGAACACTCGGCAAACCAATCACAGGTCGCTATAAAGGCTAATTTATAAATTCAACCAATCACAGCGGCTGATACAATAGGCTCAAATCCGTCGAGAAAGAACAAAGTCAGCCGCGCGGCGCGGGTTGAAATGCCGGTCGGCAGTCTCACCACGTCTCACCTAATCGATTATCTCGGCGATCTACGATAATTATTTTTTCTTGCGGATTTTTTTAACCTTAGTCGTATGACTTATTTGACTAACGCTAAATCCGCCCCTGCATACTACCAAAAACTACTACAACAAAACATCACACTTTCCAACTTCAAGAAGTTACTATTCAACTACTACATTAACACACTTAATAATATACATGACAAAATTACTGCATCCTGATTGGTCGAGAGGAGTGCAATTTCAATGTAATACAGTGCAGAAAAGGTGTAAAACAGTGCAGAAAAATGAAATACAGTGCAAATTTCAATGAGTATTAAGCATTTTGATTGGCTAGTAAACAACCGTAATCTCTAACATTTTCATGTATATTATTAATAAGTAATAGCATGGTTTCGAGTGCAATTTTGAAAAAACACGTACTCGTTAGTTTTTCAAAGACCTCAAATAGCACTCGTCCTTTGGACTCGTGCAATTTTGATAGTCTTTGAAAAACTCACTTGTGCATGTTTTCTCCAAATTGCACTCGAAACCATGCTATTACCTATACTAACAGCACATATGACGTAGGTGACCTACGAACATGGAAAAACATATGTTTAAAATGCAACACAGCTCGAAGCCTTGTGAACCCACCATCGTGTTGCTTTTAGTAGATATCGTAGTAAATTAAAAGTATTTAATGTACGTTGTATATCATGTATTTTTAAAGTAACTGTTAAATCATAGTCAATCGAGAAATGGTCTGGAAACTCAGCTGAAGTCTTTGGTCTATCTTTTTGTTCGCCTTTATGCATTCTTGTGCACGGTGCACGGTCACGTCCTGAACACATTGTATTTTAGTATAATGAACGCATTGTCCAATAGCAACGTTTCAGTTCAATCACTCAACTGTGCTATTTAAATATTAATAAACCTAAAACAAAGGATGTGCACGGTGTAAGGCATCGCTCAACATAAAATCACAGCTCATTATAGGCGCTTTGAAGTTTGCCGAGTTTCCGGACCATTTCTCGATTGACTATGGTTAAATTGTACTTGTTTTGGGGTCGCAGCAATTGGCACTAGCTGTTGCGATCACCCAGTATTTATATTGTAATGTGTATGGCAAAGTTATTAAAATTAAAATTAAAATTAAAATTAAAATTAAAACAAGTCCTTACTTAAATACTGATTTGTTTGAGAAGCTATACCATACACTCGAAAGCCGTTCGAAGTGAGTTAAAAAAACTCAGCTATCGCCTCGTTTTTCATGACACACTTCTCTTGTGTTTTCAAATCAGATCAAATAAACGGCTTCTCGTGTATGACATATTATATACAACATAACTGACTCATATAATCTCTTCACAAATTTTGATTACAGATATTCTGACAACCAAAGAGCTCAGGACGCCATGAATGTAACGTTTTTTCACTGGGGGATTCATGGTTGGATCTTGTATTCCCTCATTGGGCTGCTCATGTCTTTTGTCGCATACAGGAAAGGGCTATACCAATGAGTATTCGATCCTGTTTCTACCCTGTGCTTGGCGAAAGAATCTTTGGCTGGATGGGTGACCTTGTCGATTCTATATCAGTCATAGCTACCATGTTTGGTGTATGTACCAGCCTCGGTATTGGTGCCATCACCATAAACACGGCCTTAAACCGCATTAACAGTGATATCGATCTAAGCACGGACACACAAGTTATCTGCATCTGGGCTGTCACAGCAATAGCAACGCTCTCCGTAATCTCTGGTCTCAAGCTTGGCATTCGCTACCTTAGTGAAATCTGTTTCGGTCTTGGCATGTTTCTCATGATGTACACTCTGTTTTCTGGCAACACATGGTTCTTTCTCAATCTCTATGTTCAAAGTTTTGGCTACTACATTCAGTGGTTGATTCAACTTGGATTCCACACAGGTGCGTTCGCCCAACTTGGAAACGCTCCAGACGGTAAACAAGCCCCAACGTGGATGGATAATTATACCATTTTCTACTGGGGTTGGTGGATTGCGTGGTCACCTTTCGTTGGTATGTTTATTGCTAAGATCTCTCGTGGTCGGACAGTCAGATCATTCATCAACGCTACTATGACTGCTCCAATGATTTATAGTTTCTTGTGGGTGTGTATTTTCGGAGGAGCTGGCTTGGAAATGGAACGGGATGCTGCCGGAAAAGGAATAAACTGCTCATCCGTTTTGGGTGGAACATCCGCAACTGACTCTCTTGATGGCTTATATCGACTTTCATGTCGAAGTTCAGCAAAGATGTACTTTGACGTTCTTGAACAAAATGCTGGAAATCTCAGTGGTTTCCTTCGTGTCGTATCTCTCGTTGCAATGGTCCTTTACTTCGTAACAAGCTCCGACAGTGGTTCTTTGGTCATCGACTGTCTCTCGGCCAATGGAAGTCCAGATCCTCCTGTTCTTCAGCGCATTTTCTGGGCGTTAACTGAGGGTGCCTGTGCAACAGCTCTTCTCGAAACCGGCGGACACAAAGCCCTCACGGCTCTCCAGACGCTCGCCATTGCTAGTGGGTTAATTTACACAGTTATTCTGAATTACATGTGTGTTGGTCTATGGCGAGTGATGAAAGATGAGGCTGGGGACAACGACCCAAACACTCGCCACTTTTCTAGCAGCGTTCTCGCATTTTTCGATTTCAAGTCAAAAAAGAAATTTCTCAACGTCCTTCTTGCTATATTTGCACCATGGTGGGCAGCTGGTCGTACTGCTGGCAAAATATATGGTCAAAAACCATGGCCACACATGCTCATCCTAGCCTCGTTGTTTTATGGCTGGATCGTGCTGGAAATTCTCGAAATTATGGAAGACGGTCTGGCCTACATTGGATGGATTGTGCTGTTTGGCTTTTTTGCCTACGTCGTTGGAATACGCATTGGTGTGCGCGAAAGGTACCAGATCACTGGTAATATGGTGGACGACGCCTTGGCTGTGATTTTCTTGTATCCGCTTGCTATCGATCAACAACACGAGCAAGTAATGCTTGGGAGTCCCCCAGAGCGAGATCCTTCCGTCGTAGAAGTTAATTTGAATAGCATGACCAGTGGGAAAGCGTATCCTGGTACTGAGAAAGAAACTGACAACACAGCGTTTTAAAAAGTTTGATTACAGTTTTTAACATTTACATTTGAATATAACCATTTGATTTGAACTCTTTTAATTTGTATAACCATCGTGTATAATCGTTAACAGACACGTTACTAATTAACAATAATAACTTACTATATAACCCCAATTGCAACAAAATACACTGGCACTTATATACCGGAACTATTTGTATCGCATTTTAACAATCTTCAAGTATAAAAATCATTTTCAAGTGCCTATATGCATGCAACGAAAATTTTAAGTTGGAGAAAATAACATTACAGTAAAGTTTGAGATTACTTCTTTCGATTGTGAAAGTTTCAGGACGAATAATTAAACGAAATTAAGTATGTTTGTTTACCGTTTGAAATTAAACGGGCTTTGGGCCCAAAAAGGTGAGACATTTTATTCCACAACTAATGCCATCAGTAGGATGTTATCGAACAGACAGTTCAAAACACTCTTTAGAAAACTAAACTCTCGTGGAGATGTGTAAAATTTATGCATACCGAGCTATTTGTTTTAAATATACATAATCGAAGCTGTATCAAACTCAGACCCCGTTTGTACTAGAGCAAAAGTATCCGGATTCACATTGTTTTTCATCCTCATGGGAATGAAAAACAATGTGAATCCGGATACGTTTGCTCTAGTGTAAACGGGGCCTTAGTCGTCGTATTCTGTCGGTTTTCGACAATTAAACATGTTCGTGAATAGTTCACTTATGAAATTCGAAGTTTCTAACCACAAAATGAACGACAAAATCCCTTTATTTTCTCGTTATGTACACGCCATTGGGGCAAGAGTTTAGAAGGCAATCAGAATTTGGGGTCTGGGTCGAGTCATGTCATTAGTTGTGCACCATGCCAACTATTTTAATGTCTCAAATTTTAGGGGGGAAAGCACGGTCTTCAAACGCTAAATAAACATACTTCCATTTAATTGTTTGTCCTAAAACTTTCACAGTCAAAAGAAGCGATATCAAACATTACTTAATGTTATTATCTCCAACTGGAAATTTCGTTGCATGGGCACTTCACAGTCATTTGCAACTCACGTTTCCCCAAATCTTCGGAAATTCGTTCCGAAGTTCGTAGTCCGTTTTGAACTCTGCATTTGATTGGTTGCTTGGTTTCTAGCAGCCAATCAAATGCGTAGTTCAAAACGAACTTTGAACTTCCCAACGAACTTGCGAACTTTGGAACGAACTTCTGAAGACTTGGGTGAAAAGTGAATTGCAAATGACTGTAATAGATTTCGATTTCGAACTTATGATATTAATAACTAATATTAACATATACCTTGGAGGTGAATAGTGTTTTTCACGCAATCTGATTGGTTCCTTCCAGCTCGGGATATCCTGCACTATTCACCTGCGGGCAAAACAAAATGGCGGCCATTTTTGGTTTGTTTACCAAAGCAGGAGATTTCTGCAAAGGAGACTAGCGATTTTGTTGATAAAGAAGGCTGATGTAGTAGAATAATGAGAAAAGTCAACAAAATGAAGTAGAAGAATGTCCACAGGTATGTTTCTTTACAATTTTCTAGCCATTAATATTTTCAAAAGTTATAAAAAGAGGCCGTGTCTTGTATGAAAATACTATACACTTAATGTCTGCTCCCGAGGGAAACAGTTAGTTTTGTTTTCCCGAGAGTCTTGATATTTCCCGAGACGAAGTCGAGGGAAACATCGAGACTCGAGGGAAAACAAAACTAACTGTTTCCCGAGGGATCAGACATTAAGTGTTTTGTTATATAGCTTGAGTTTCACTGAATAATTTCGACGTTTATCAAGGGAAAGTACACAAAAGACAAACGCCAAGACTTACCAAAACATTTCGCCTGGCTCCGTAATTTCACTTCAACCAAACAAATATGAGTCTCAGAACAAAAGAACAGCAATACATTTCTTCAGTTAATCTTCACACATGCTTTGAAGACCTAGAAATATTCTTTTTTTGTAGCAAACAAGCTTTTGTTCATAGGATGCCGTGAAGAGTTCAAAGTTCTAGCGGTCAAGAATTGAAAACTTATTGACCGAGCAGGCAATAAGTTCTCAATTATTGCCCGCTCGGTAGACATTGAAATTTAGCTAAGGTCATGTGACCACAAACCAACCAATGAGTCATCGTTGTATCCAGCGAAACTCTAGCTATATAACAATAACAATTATTCACCTCAGTGTGTGAATATCTACACTATTCTGAGGTGAATAATTGTTTTAGCATATACCTCATAAATGAAATACAAGTTTTACATTCATATTTTTCATTGTTATATAGCTAGAGTTTCACTGGATGCAACGATGACTGTCTGGTTGGTTTGTGGTCAGATGACCTTAGCTAAATTTCAATGTCCACCGAGCGGGCAATAGCATGCTCGGTCAATAAGTTTTCAATTGTTGCCCACTAGAACTTAGAACTCTTCATGGCATCCTATAAACAAAAGCTTGTTTGGTACAAAAAAAAGAATATTTATAGGTCTTCAAAGCATGTGTGAAGATTAACTGGAGAAAAGTATTGCTGTTCTTTTGTTCTGAGACTTATATTTGTTTGGTTGAAGTGAAATTACGGAGGCAGGCGAAATGTTTTGCTAAGTCTTAGCGTTTGTCTTTTGTGTACTTTCCCTTGATAAACGTCGAAATTATTCAGCAAAACTCAAGCTGTATAACAAAACACTTAATGTCTGCTCCCTCGGGAAACAGTTAGTTTTGTTTTCCCTCTAGTCTCGATGCTTCCCGACTTTGTCTCGGGAAATATCAAGACTCTCGGGAAAACAAAACTAATTGTTTCCCTCAGGAGCAGACATTAAGTGCATAATTAGCAATCAATCAATCAAAATTCAGCTACTACAGTTAGCTTGTACCTATTTTAAGTTTAAATATCCAAGGTTTTTTCCCCTTTTATATACTTGTAATGCAATGCAAAAATGGTACTAAATAAAATTGTCATGTCATGGATCGCGAATCTCAGTAAAGCCACTTTGCATTGTGGGATACCTAAAGTAAGTAAAACGTGTATTTTTGCATTGTGGGATACCTAAATTAAGTACCATAAACTTCCGAAAGTAACGATTCCCAGAAAGTAGCGACTAGTGGAAAAAAAGACATTACTGTTTTTGATAAATGATCATTTTTTGTTTTAAAATAACTGAAGTAGAAATATATAATATCACAACAAACAACGGGTTCTCAGAAAGGCGATGCCAATGCGAGCACCAAAGTAGCGTCAAACATCTTGCGGGGTCTGGGGAATGCTCTCCCGGAAAATTTTGAAATCTAGAGTCTCTGATATGTCATTTCCTGCATTTTGGAGTGAGATTTTACAGAATTCTGAAGATTATAAAACTTCTTAGTATAAATTTACAAGTTTATAATGCAAATCCTCGAATTTCAGTGGCTATTGCAGGAGTTTATAAATAACAATTAGACAACTCGCCCGAGTTTTCTATGAGCGAATAGAAAACGAGGGCGAGTTGTCTAATTGTTTTAGTATAAATTTACCAGCAAAAGTTAAATAAATTCTCGACCATAACATATTCTTTGAGGCTCGTTTAATACATTTTTTAACTGCCAACAACAAAGACAACAAACGTTCAACCGTCATTTTGGACATCTCCTTGGCCCGTACAGTAACTGATGGAAAAGCAAAGTTTTCTTCCATAATTTAGCATGGATTTTCATGTACAATATTGAAACAATATATATCCACTCATTTCATTTGTAAAAGTGACAAAAAGTTGAAAGAAACATTCAATTTAGCATATAGTTTACATCACAAAATCTTCTCAACAGCAAGCGCAATTTTGAAATGTGTTTTGTTTGCAGTTATTTCGTTTTAAACGAACACAGATAATTAGATAAACAATTTAACGCTCTTATCATTAATAATTTCCATTCTAACCATTTTGTAGCCATTTTTGTTTTCTGTAGAACGTATTACTTCGCCTAAATGTTCAATTTCTTCTTTCATTTGCCCACTCCGTTATAATTTCGGCGCCATTGTTGCTTAACAGAACAACCGCTGGCTCTAATGATCATTGTTCGTGTTATACTACGCATTTTGTCATTGGTCAATTTTTTTAAATGAATGACTTTCATTGGTTTATCCCAGAGGTTTATAGCACCAATTATAAACTCCTGCAATAGCCAATGAAATTCGAGGATTCGCATTATAAACTTAACTTTTAAATTTATACTAATTAACAATTAGACAACGAAGCCCGAGTTTTCTATGAGCGAATAGTCAACGAGGCGAAGCCGAGTTGACTATCGCTCATAGAAAACGAGGGCGAGTTGTCTAATTGTTCTAGTATAAATTTACCAACAAAAGTTAAATAAATTTTCGAACATAACATATTCTTTGAGGCTCGTTTAATACATTTTTTAAGTGCCAACAACAAACGTTCAACAGTCATTTCGGACATCTCCTTGGCCTGTACAGTAACCGATGGAAAAGTAAAGTTTTCTTGCATAATTTAGCATGGATTTTCATGTACAATATTGAAACAATATATATCCACTCATTTTATTTGTAAAAGCAGGGGCGGATCTAGGAATTTTTATACCCTAGTCCAAGTTGCGTGGTCCACTGTTCTAGGGGGGTCCGGGGGCATGTGGCCCCGGAAAATTTTTGAAATTTGGATCTCTAAAATGGCATTCCCGGCATTCTGACAGCACTTTTGAGCAAAAGTTTAAATGTTTTAAAACATGTTTTTAATGGGACATTTTATCATTTTCAAGAAAGATTTTCAGGCCAAATTGGACTTTGCTTGTGATAGTTTGCACTTTTCAAGTATGTAAGACTAACTTTTTCTGGGAATGGGAAAGGGGAAATCCAATAAACACTAGAGAGATTTGTTTGGGTCCAGTTTGCGCTGCGACCTGAAAAATTTTTAAATTTTGGATCTCTGAAACGCCATTTCCTGCGTTGTGAGGGCACTACAGTGCCCAAAATGTTAAGGTGTCAAATCGCATTTTTATAGTGACGGCTATCATTTTCAAGAAATATTTACAATTACATGTACATGTACTGTAGTCTCAATAAAGATTTTTATTTTATATTTCATTTTATCAGTTTAAAAAACGCTTTCTACAGCTTACATCATTTTAATCAAGCAATAATCAACAAATACATAACTGATGACCTTAACCTTAGGTCAGACCATTATGGCTGTTTCACTCTATATCAGAGCTCATCAGCATGCCTAGGAAACGTTTAAGCAACAAGTGTTTCCGACATGGACAGCCTGGCCTACTGGCCTGACTTTGGTGGGATGCCGTTAGTGCAATGGCTAATGAGTCCCACCAACCCAGAGCTATCTGGTTTTAAGGCACCAGTAACCCGCCTTTCACACCTCTGCTCAATAGTGACGCAGTTGGAGTTTGGGATATTTCATGGGCATGGAGCAGCTCAATTCTCCAGACAATCCTGGTCATTCTAACCCTTTATCCCCCCTTCCCCAATAATAAAACCTAAACCTACCAACCAAACTCAAAATTCTTAAAAATTGCGATTGAACTTTAAAACGTTACAGTTTATTTCTCAATAGTTTTGTTACCCTCATCCCTTCCGAAAAAAGCATTTAATATATTTTAAAGCAATGAGTTGCTACAGTACTGTACATGCCATATGAACAATAATTTCAAAAACTCATTAATAATTCACAAGGAAAACACAAAGGAAATCAGTACCATGTCCGTGGTTTTATACCTGATAAAACTTCTTGACTTCAGAAAGAATACTATAATGAACATAAAATTTTATATAAAGAATACTAATGAACATAACATCCAATAACAAATAAAACACTCCTGCTCGTGTTTTAAATATTACATAAAATTTTTTGGTTTCTTCCTGAATAACCAGTCTTCCATCATCAGAAATGACAATACGTTCATTGATGACACTCAGTCACGGCATGTTCTGACCCCAGTTAGACCTTCAGTTGTTTCAAGAAGTTACGTTATGCTTTCTTGTGGTTAATTAAAACAATTTTCTACTTATTATTTTACTCTGTCTAACACCAGACGATTTTACTCGTCAATGGGAAGAACCCTGGAGTGAAAGGGTTAAAAGGAAAAGGATTTGTTTGTTTCAAAGTTACTGTATAATTATTAAGGAGTTTCAAGCAAAGTTTCCAACAAGTTAATATGTCAAACGCCAGTTTTACACTGTTAACATGCTGGATTAGTTATTAAAATAAGATTAATATCCCAGACCCAGTAAAATATTAGAAGACTACAGTATATATATATACATATATTTATATTTATATATATATATATATATATATATATATATATATATTATATATGTAATGTTTACAACACGAGCGGCCATGTTGTATTGAATATACAATCACGAGCCGAAGGCGAGTGATTGTATATTCAATACAACAAGGACGTGAGTGTTGTAAACAACTTGTGAAATGAATAAATAGTAAAAATCCCTTTGGGATATTGAGATGCTAATTAGTTACAAGCACTAGTGGTTGTATCAGAAGAGTATACATCCACTAGTGGTTGTAACTAATTAGCATCACTGGTTTTAGTTTGTATGGGGTTTACAGGGGTAACATGTGATGTAATTTCTGAAATTGGATTGGCTGCAAAATTCATGAATCAGTAATGAATTTCACAAATATATATATATATATATATATATATATATATATATATAAACTCATTAATAATTCATGAGATAATCAGCCAATTACACTAGTCCATTCAATCACCTGATTGACGTTGGATACGCCAGGAAAGCCCAAGATATTAGATGAAAACCGGTGTTCATCTAATTCTTAAGATCTTAATTATCTATGCAAAATAAACAAGTTGCTGTATGAATAAATTTTACACACGCTCAAGAATAAAATCTCTTGAGGGTTTATTTTAATTGTATTTTGTAATTGAAATCGCTCGATTGAGATGCCATATCAACAACTCGTTTAATTTATCGTGTTTCATCAGGGGAATCCAAACACTCGAAAACAATAAAACCACTCGGCCTTCGGCCTCGTGCTTTCATCATGTTTTCTCGTGTTTGGATCCCCTGATGAAACACTCAAACTCGTTGTTGATATATTACATATATATATTATACCGTAGCCTCTAATTTTAATTATATAGATCCTTATAATAATTGGCCAAGCGGAAGCCAGGGTCATATTTCTTATAGACTTCACCTCCACGAGGTCTGAGGGTACAGGTTCTAAGTAAGATCAATAAATCTTATACAGGACTTAGATTTGCAACTAAAAATGCGTAAATGTTATCTTGACAATACCGTATACGCGACCAAATACAGTATAAAAGCTAGTTTTCTACCGAAATATTGAGAAATAGTGTATACCGTCTAGAGCGAAGCCAAGGTCCTTTCGAGCAAGGCCCGGACAAAAACGTTTATAGGGTTTGGTAGTATTATTTCCTCAATATTTCGGTAGTAAACTTACCTTACTGTATATTCTTATTTCGATAAATAGTATTGATGTGCGGCCTATGTAGCGAGTCCTTTTATGACGGATCGTTGATTTTACTCATTTGAATATTTATATCACAACAAACAAACCAGACCGTCCAGATGTTGTCAATTTGAGCGCCATATATGCTAATGTAGTTCACCTAGCGCTTTAGCCGACACAAAATCAAAGAAGCCAGGCAGAAAAAATGAGGAACATAATACTACAGTTTCCTTAAACTGAATACTGATAAAATAAGCTAAGTTGTTGACGTACCTCACAGAGACACAAGCCTTTCCCTCCTTTGCTTTTGCACGCTGTGGAATGAAGGTCTCAACTACGAATTGCACTTAAATGTTCCACAGAAGAAACCATCTGCTGGCTGCTCAGTCGAGATGATATATCGTCATAGATTTGTCGCAGCAAACGATCGTCGTTGCTCTGAAGAGCAGATGATACTCGTTCGAAAACACTTACCGAAGGCGAAGCCATGACCGATCAAAGCGAGGTCAAAGCGAGGCGTGGATGAATTCATTATCTTCACCGATCAGGCACTTTAGTCAAGTCAGTCAGAATTCATTAGCATCACGCATTAGCCAATCATATTCAAGCCAAGTTAGTCAAATTGACGTCACATTCAGTCGCAGCCAATCGAATTGCTGGGAAAGTTAGTCAAACCCGCAACCTCTGCCTGCCGCTGAACCCATTGCCCAGCAGGTAGCAGATCGGTATGCAAGTACCCAGGGTCATCTCTCCGGCGCTCCCGGAAAAAAGACCCCGCGCGGGCGAACTTTCGCATGCCGTCGCCTTGTGATTGCGCAATTTTTACAGCGTCTGCTGGAGGTAGAGTCGGAATTTCTTATGCTCGCAAAAAAATTACATCAGTCGCGTGACTCGTTTGACTTACGCTAAATCCGCCCCTGCAAAAGTGACAAAAAGTTGAAAGAAACATTCAATTTAGCATATAGTTTGCATCACGAAATCGTGTAAACAGCAAGCGTAATTCTGAAGTGTGTTTTGTTTGTAGTTATTTCGTTTTAAACAAACACAGATAAACAATTTAACGATCTTACCATTAATAATTACCATTCTAACCATTTTGTAGCCGTTTTTGTTTTCTGTAGAACGTATTGCTTCGCCTAAATGTTCAATTTCTTCTTTCATTTCCCACTCCGTTTTAATTTCGGGGCCATTATTGCTTAACAGAACAACCGCTGGCTCTAATGATCATTGTTCGTGCTATACTACGCATTTTGTCATTGGTAAATTTTCTTAAAAGAATGACTTTCATTGGTTTATCCCAGAGGTTTATATCACCAATTATAAACTCCTGCAATAGCCAATGAAATTCGAGGATTTGCATTATAAACTTGTAAATTTATACTAATTGATGATATAAACCTCTGGCCGGGATAAACCAATGAAAGTCATTCTTTTAAAAAACTTGGCAATGACAAAATGCGTACCGTAGTATAGCACGAACAGTTGTTCTGCCAGCGGTTGTTCTGTTAAGCAACAATGGCGCCGAACTTATAACGGAGTGGGCAAATGAAAGAAGAAATTGAACACTTTATAGGCGAAGCAATATGGTTAGGATGGAAATTACTAATGGTAAGGTCGTTCAATTGTTTATCTGTGTTCGTTTAAAACGAAATAACTGCAAACAAAAGAGTGAAAAGACATGTCAAAATTACGCTTGCTGTTGACGAAATTTCGTGATGTAAACTATATGCTAAATTGAATGTTTCTTTCAACTTTTTGTCACTTTTACAAATCAAATGAGTCTATATATATTGTTTCAATATTGTACATGAAAATCCATGCTAACCTATGCAAGAAAAGTTTACTTTTCCATCAGTTACTGTACGGGCCAAGGAGATGTCCGAAATGACTGTTGAACTTTGTTTTTGGCAGTTGGAAAATGTATTAAACAAGCCTCAAAGAATATGTTATGGTCGAGAATTTATTTATCTTTTGTTGGTAAATTTATACTAAAACAATTAGACAACTCGCCCTCGTTTTCTATAAGCGATAGACAACTCGGCTTCGCCTCGTTGACTATTTGCTCATAGAAAACTCGGGCTCGTTGTCTAATTGTTAAATATAAAACACAAAAGATTACAGATTTCAGATCTTTACATCCCACCATTGAAGACCTAGCTATACAAAGAAATAGGTTTATTTTGTTAAGTTTTGGTAGTTTTGGCTCCCCTTCTGCAACCCCAGCTGGGGGGGGGGGCTTGGCTCCCCCGCCCCCTGCCACCACGTCACTGGTAGCGCCCCCCCTGAAAGTAGCGATCCCTAAATGCTAATTCCAAAAGTAACGATGGTCGTTACTTTCAGAACTTTACGGTAAGTAAAACTTGTTTTTTGCTATATGCCTTGACGTTGTAAAAGTAGTTATTTTTTGCATCGTATTCCGTTTGATTGCCATTTACCTCTGTCAATAAAAACATTATTCTTGAACAGTCTTCAGGAAGAGAAAAAGCTTTACCGATAACTAGATTCAACCAAAATTTAATGGATTGGTCGTTGGTCTATGGCCAACCCTTCTCCAGACTTTCATGAAAATTGGTGCAATACGTTTTGAGATATTCTGGCGACAGACAGACAGACAGACCGACCGACCGACCGACCGACCGACCGACCGACCGACCGACCGACAGACAGACAGACAGACAGACAGACAGACAGACAGACAGACAGACAGACAGACAGACAGACAGACAGACAGACAGACAGACAGACAGACAGACAGACAGACAGACAGACAGACAGACAGACAGACAGACAGACAGACAGACAGAAAGAAAGAAAGAAAGAAAGAAAGAAAGAAAGAAAGAAAGAAAGAAAGAAAGAAAGAAAGAAAGAAAGAAAGAAAGGAAGGAAGGAAGGAAGGAAGGAAGGAAGGAAGGAAGGAAGGAAGGAAGGAAGGAAGGAAGGAAGGAAGGAAGGAAGGAAGGAAGGAAGGAAGGAAGGAAGGAAGGAAGGAAGGAAGGAAGGAAGGAAGGAAGGAAGGAAGGAAGGAAGGAAGGAAGGAAGGAAGGAAGGAAGGAAGGAAGGAAGGAAGGAAGGAAGGAAGGAAGGAAGGAAGGAAGGAAGGAAGGAAGGAAGGAAGGAAGGAAGGAAGGAAGGAAGGAAGGAAGGAAGGAAGGAAGGAAGGAAGGAAGGAAGGAAGGAAGGAAGGAAGGAAGGAAGGAAGGAAGGAAGGAAGGAAGGAAGGAAGGAAGGAAGGAAGGAAGGAAGGAAGGAAGGAAGGAAGGAAGGAAGGAAGGAAGGAAGGAAGGAAGGAAGGAAGGAAGGAAGGAAGGAAGGAAGGAAGGAAGGAAGGAAGGAAGGAAGGAAGAAAGAAAGAAAGAAAGAAAGAAAGAAAGAAAGAAAGAAAGAAAGAAAGAAAGAAAGAAAGAAAGAAAGAAAGAAAGAAAGAAAGAAAGAAAGAAAGAAAGAAAGAAAGAAAGAAAGAAAGAAAGAAAGAAAGAAAGAAAGAAAGAAAGAAAGAAAGAAAGAAAGAAAGAAACAAACAAACAAACAAACAAACAAACAAACAAACAAACAAACAAACAAACAAACAAACAAACAAACAAACAAACAAACAAACAAACAAACAAACAAACAAACAAACAAAGAAACAAAGAAAGAACGAAAGAAAGGAAGGGGTACAAACATGACCTCCTGGCGGAGGTAATAAAGTTATAGTTTATCCGATGAACGCTAGACTGATGGTAGTTCTCAAAATATTTTGCGTTCGTCGGATCTAAATAATTTTCTAAATGAATGTCGCGCGGCGTCATCCCTTTAATGTGAAGTTGTTGGAAAACGCTTTGCTCTTTACTCGGGTTACTGTGGCAGGCCGAGTCTAAGTTTCGGCTCGTTTTTTTGTGTCTACTGCGCATGCACACTATGTTACCGGCTGACGACAAAGAGTTGCAGTCAAAACGGAACTATCTTCCCACTTCTTCTGTAGTTTGTTGTGTAAATATTACTGTATTTCTGTAGTCGCTACTGAATCGTATGAAAATGTTTTGGCGAAAAATGTGAACAAAAAGTATAATTTAGCTTTCATGGAATTTAATCATAACGAAACGAATGTTTCTTCCAAATCAATACCAACAAACAAATATAAATCAAGAATAAGCGACTTTTATCGCTAGATTTTTGTCACGTTTCTGTAGCGGCTACAGAAATACAGTAATACACAACGAACTACAGAAGAGGTGGGAAGGCATTTCCATTTTGACTGTTACTGCACATAATTTTCGGAGCATGCGCACTAGCGATAGCGCTGCTGATTGCAAATAATTTTCGTAAACATGGCGGCTAGTCCGAGGAAGAAATCAAGAGTATTTGGAAGCATCCATAGCGACAATATACTTTAATAATTTATAATTAAGCTTAATAATACTAAAATTAAATCTGACTGTTAATTAAATCACTTTTAAACTTAAATTTGACTGTTAAATAAATCTTTTTTAAGGTCCGTTCACACGATGCGATTTTGTGAACACCTTTAAAGTGGCCTTTTGACAGACGGATCCGTCAGTCCAAAAAAACCGGATGGAAATAGAACCTGCTCTATTTTTATCTAACAACATGAAAAGAAGCCGACTATCCCCAGACTTCTCACTCAACATAATTATAGTCCTACCTTAAATTTATACCGACGCGAAAAATTAAAGATGGAGACACCGATGTCGGATTTCGGTCCTTACAAGACTATAAGTACTTTGGATTTAACCCTTTCACCGCCAGACCTTTTCCCTTTACGAGTAAAATCGTCTGGAATTAGCCAGAGTTGGGCACCTGACCATGACTCCACAGATCCACCTAATCATCACACGCTCGTTTCATTCCAGACAGTTCAGGTCTTCCTTCCTAAGTGCATGGCCAGCACTCACTGGCGTGAAGCATCGCACTGCGTACATAAGCGTTGTAGGATCCAAAGTCGGATCCGAATTATTAATTGGATATCGTGTGAACAGGCCTTGATGGGTGGGTACATAACGTCTACTGTTGCTATAGCAATGTATACGCAAAAACAGAACCGAGTGGGCAATTTTAATTTTTTCTTCGGTTTTGAATTAAACTTTATCGAATTTAACGGAAAATAATATAACCTCAAAAGTAATATTTAATTTGCTGTTGGTGCAAACACAATATTAAAGCTTTTTCTCTTCTTGAAGACCAGGGCCGTAGACATCTGGGGGGCTGGGGGGGGCTTCAGCCCCCCCCCCCCCCAATAATTTGTAAACTAGCGATAATTTGTAAAGTTTTAGAGGGAATTTATGCTATAAATTTTGCTATAAATCTCGCCCCAGAATGCGGGAAATGCTGTTTCAGAGACCCTAGAATCCAAAATTTTCCAGGGGGGGCATGCCCCCGGACCCCCCTAGATATCTCGCGTCTTCGACGCTCGCTACATCAGTCCCCCCATGCAATACAAAATAGCTTCCTACGGCCCTGAAGACTGTTCAAGAATAATGTTTTAATTAACAGAGGTAAATGGCAATCAAACGGAATACGATGCAAAAAATAACTACTTTTACAACGTCAAGGGATATAGCAAAAAACAAGTATTACTTACCGTAAAGTTCTGAAAGTAACGACCATCGTTACTTTTGGAATTAGCAGCCTTTAGGGATCGCTACTTTCAGGGGGGCGCTACCAGTGGCGTGGTGGCACCCCCTCCCCAGCTGGGGTTGCAGAAGGGGCGCCAAAACTACCAAAACTTAACAAAATAAACCTATTTCTATTGTATAACTAGGTCTTCAATGGTGGGATGTAAAGATCTGAGATCTGTAATCTTTTGTGTTTTATATGATGTTTTATAATCTTCAGAATTCTGTAAAATCTCACTCCAAAATGCAGGAAATGACATATCAGAGACTCTAGATTTCAAAATTTTCCGGGAGAGCATTCCCCCGGACCCCCCAAGATGTTTGACGCTACTTTGGTGCTCGCATTTTGTTTTGCCCGCAGGTGAATAGTGCAGGATATCCCGAGCTGGAAGGAACCAATCAGATTGCGTGAAAAGCACTATTCACCTGCAAGGTATATGTTAATAATATTTATTCAAGAAAACCAACATCATAAAAAGTGTTTTTCAGAAGGTTCCTGAGAAACATAAAAATACAAAATATAAAACGAAATAAAATACAGGATATGTATTAGAAAATTACGAAGTAAGAATACATGTGCTAATGATTAATATAGCTATATTACAAGGACAGAACAAGTAAGGTGAACAGTAACATGGTGAATTTAAAGGGTACTGGCAATACAAATTAAGTTTGTGTAATTTGAAAGAACTCATAAAATTGTAACCGAAGATCTTTGACAACTTTTTCGTATCTTTCTTCGTTTTCGAGATATTTCAGTTTGCTTAATATGTAAATGATGGTCTCTGACGTCTGGAGCAGGGTAAAATATTTTTACATGTGGAAAAACCTGTCACATCTCTAAGTTTGTTCAGCGAAATAATTTAAAACTGTGCACATAAAAACTCCTTGTGACGCTGAACGTTTCATGTTGAGCAAGTATAGATATGTAAGTGATTTTGCTCTGTATGAAAATACTCTACCCTGCTAATGACGTCAGAGACCATCTCATTTACATGTTAAACAAATTGAAATATCTTGAAAACGAAGAAAGATACGAAAATGTTGTAAAAGATCTTCTATTACAATTTTACGTGTTCTTTTAAATTAGACAAACTTAATTTTTATTGCCAATCCCCTTTAAGGAGTTTGTTGTTAAAAGTAGGAAATTGTTCAATTGATCTTATATTGGGGTCCAAAGCGGTATACAAGCATGATAAGTGAATTTCTGCTTCCCCCATTTTGTCTTGGGTTTACTGAGGTAAATATTGTCCTTGCGTGTTGTGTTATAAGTATGATTAATATTAGTTATTAATATCATAAGTTCGAAATCTAAATCTATTACAGTCATTTGTAATTCACTTTTCACCCAAGTCTTCGGAAGTTCGTTCCAAAGTTCGCAAGTTCGTTGGGAAGTTCAAAGTTCGTTTTGAACTACGCATTTGATTGGCTGCTAGGAACCAAGCAACCAATCAAATACGTAGTTCAGAACGAACTACAAACTTCCCAACGAACTTGCGAACTTCGGAACGAATTTCCGAAGATTTTGGGAAAAGTCAGTTGTAAATGACTGTGAAGTGCCCATGCAACGAAATTTCCAGTCGGAGATAATAACATTAAGTAATGTTTGACATCGCTTCTTTTGACTGTGAAAGTTTTAGGACAAACAATTAAATGGAAGTATGTTTATTTAGCGTTTGAAGACCGTGCTTTTCCCCCTAGAAATTGAGACATTAAAATAGTTGGCATAGTTGCACAACCAATGACATCACTCGACCCAGCTCCCAAATTCTGATTGCCTTCTAAACTCTTGCCCCAATGGCGTGTACATAACGAGAAAATAAAGGGATTTTGTCGTTCATTTTGTGGTTAGAAACTTCGAATTTCATAAGTGAACTATTCACGAACATGTTTAATTGTCGAAAATCGACAGAATATTCTTAATTACTCATAAGACGACTAAGACCCCGTTTACACTAGAGCAAAAAGTATCCGGATTCACATTGTTTTTTATTCCCATGAGGATGAAAAACAATGTGAATCCGGATACTTTTGCTCTACAGGGTGTATCAAAAAAAAGGCTACCCTTAGAAAATATAATTAACATTCTTTTCAAATAACCTATTGTATATTGACAGCCCTGGACACATACGCGTTGCTCTGTGGTCAGTTGAACCATTTTTAATCGAACTGATATGAATATAATTAACATTTTTATTTCAGTTATGCTCCTTCATACGTTTAGAAGTTATCGTAATTTCCCAGGTGTATACGACCATTTGTTTTTTACGCATCCATGACTTCAGAGGTGTCCAGGGCTGTCAATATACAATAGGTTATTTGAAAAGAATGTTAATTATATTTTCTAAGGGTAGCCTTTTTTTTGATACACCCTGTAGTGTAAACGGGGTCTGAGTTTGATACGGCTGCCATTATGTATATTTAAAACAAATAGCTCGGTTTGCATAAATTTTACACATCCCCACGACAGTTTAGTTTTCTAAAGAGTGTTTTGAACTGTCTGTTCGATAACATCCTAGTGATGTCATTAGTTGTGGAATAAAATGTCTCACCTTTTTGGGCCCAAAGCCCGTTTTTCAAACGGTAAACAAACATACTTTCGTTTAATTATTCGTCCTGAAACTTTCACAATCGAAAGAATTTAGTAATCTCAAACTTTACTTTAATGTTATTTTCTCCAACTTAAAATTTTCGTTGCATGCATATAGGCACTTGAAAATGAATTTTATACTTGAAGATTGTTAAAATGCGATACAAATAGTTCCGGTATATAAGTGGATGCCAGTGTATTTTGTTGCAATTGGGGTTATATAGTAAGTTATTATTGTTAATTAGTAACGTGTCTGTTAATGATTATACACGATGGTTATACAAATTAATAGAGTTCAAATCAAATGGTTATATTCAATTGTAAATGTTAAAAACTGTAATCAAACTTTTTAAAACACTGTGTTGTCAGTTTCTTTCTCAGTACCAGGATACGCTTTCCCACTGGTCATGCTATTCAAATTAACTTCTACGACGGAAGGATCTCGCTCTGGGGGACTCCCAAGCATTACTTGCTCGTGCTGTTGATCGATAGCAAGCGGATACAAGAAAATCACAGCCAAGGCGTCGTCCACCATATTACCAGTGATCTGGTACCTTTCGCGTACACCAATGCGTATTCCAACGACGTAGGCAAAAAAGCCAAACAGCACAATCCATCCAATGTAGGCCAGACCGTCTTCCAAAATTTCGAGAATTTCCAGAATGATCCAGCCATAAAACAACGAGGCTAGGATGAGCATGTGTGGCCATGGTTTTTGACCATATATTTTGCCAGCAGTACGACCAGCTGCCCACCATGGTGCAAATATAGCAAGAAGGACGTTGAGAAATTTCTTTTTTGACTTGAAATCGAAAAATGCGAGAACGCTGCTAGAAAAGTGGCGAGTATTTGGGTCGTTGTCCCCAGCCTCATCTTTCATCACTCGCCATAGACCAACACACATGTAATTCAGAATAACTGTGTAAATTAACCCACTAGCAATGGCGAGCGTCTGGAGAGCCGTGAGGGCTTTGTGTCCGCCGGTTTCGAGAAGAGCTGTTGCACAGGCACCCTCAGTTAACGCCCAGAAAATGCGCTGAAGAACAGGAGGATCTGGACTTCCATTGGCCGAGAGACAGTCGATGACCAAAGAACCACTGTCGGAGCTTGTTACGAAGTAAAGGACTATTGCAAGGAGAGATACGACACGAAGGAAACCACTGAGATTTCCAGCATTTTGTTCAAGAACGTCAAAGTACATCTGTGCTGAACTTCGACATGAAAGTCGATATAAGCCATCAAGAGAGTCAGTTGCGGATGTTCCACCCAAAATGGATGAGCAGTTTATTCCTTTATTGACAGCATCCCGTTCCATTTCCAAGCCAGCTCCTCCGAAAATACACAGCCACAAGAAACTATAAATCATTGGAGCAGTCATAGTAGCGTTGATGAATGTTCTGACTGTCCGACCACGAGAGATCTTAGCAATAAACATACCAACGAAAGGTGACCACGCAATCCACCAACCCCAGTAGAAAACGGTATAATCATCCATCCACGTTGGGGCTTGTTTACCGTCTGGAGCGTTTCCAAGTTGGGCAAACGCACCTGTGTGGAATCCAAGCTGAATCAACCACTGAATGTAGTAGCCTAAACTTTGAACATAGAGATTGAGAAAGAACCATGTGTTGCCAGAAAATAGAGTGTACATCATGAGAAACATGCCAAGACCGAAACAGATTTCACTAAGGTAGCGAATGCCAAGCTTGAGACCAGAGATTACGGAGAGCGTTGCTATTGCTGTGACAGCCCAGATGCAGATAACTTGTGTGTCCGTGCTTAGATCGATATCACTGTTAATGCGGTTTAAGGCCGTGTTTATGGTGATGGCACCAATACCGAGGCTGGTACATACACCAAACATGGTAGCTATGACTGATATAGAATCGACAAGGTCACCCATCCAGCCAAAGATTCTTTCGCCAAGCACAGGGTAGAAACAGGATCGAATACTCATTGGTAGCCCTTTCCTGTATGCGACAAAAGACATGAGCAGCCCAATGAGGGAATACAAGATCCAACCATGAATCCCCCAGTGAAAAAACGTTACATTCATGGCGTCCTGAGCTCTTTGGTTGTCAGAATATCTGTAATCAAAATTTGTGAAGAGATTATATGAGTCAGTTATGTTGTATATAATATATCATACACGAGAAGCCGTTTATTTGATCTGATTTTAAAACACTTGAGAAGTGTGTCATGAAAAACGAGGCGATAGCTGAGTGTTTTAACTCACTTCGAACGGCTTTCGAGTGTATGGTATAGCTTCTCAAACAAATCAGTATTTAATTAATGACTTGTTTTAATTTTAATTTTAATAACTTTGCCATACACATTACAATATAAATACTGGGTGATCGCAACAGCTAGTGCCAATTGCTGCGACCCCAAAACAAGTACAATGTAACAGTTACTTTAAAAATAGCCTACATGATATACAACAATCAACATACATTAAATACATTAAATTTACTACGATATCTACTAAAAGCAACACGATGGTGGGTTCATAAGGCTTCGAGCTGTGTTGCATTTTAAACATATATGTTTTTCCAATGTTCGTGGGTCACCTACGTCATATGTGTTGTTAGGTGTGTTAATGTAGTAGTTGAATAGTAACTTCTTGAAGTTGGAGAGTGTGATGTTTTGTTGTAGTAGTTTTTGGTAGTATGCTGGGGCGGATTTAGCGTTAGGCAAATAAGTCATACGACTAAGGTTAAAAAAATCCGCAAGAAAAAGTTACTATCGCAGATCGCCGAGATAATCGTTAGGTGAGACGTGGTGAGACTGCCGACCGTCATTTCAACCCGCGCCGCGCAGTTGACTTTGTTCTTTCTCGACGGATTTGAGCCTATTGTATCAGCCGCTGTGATTGGTTGAATTTATAAATTAGCCTTTATAGCGACCTGTGATTCGTTTGCCGTGTGTTCGCCGGATTTCTTTGTCCTTCTCGACGGATTTAGACCCCTTGTATCATCCTTTCTGATTGGCTTAATTTTTCAATAGCTCTTTATCAAGAGCACGGATTGGTTTAGCGACGTTTTACTTTGTAGTTCTCGACTGATTTGTGGACTGATCAGTGATCGATGTGACTAACTTGCACTTGTATCACTATAAGTGGATTCTTTCGTTTGGAACATGGCCTTGCCTACAAACGTGATAGATCTTGATGTATTCGCTTTGAGGGACAACGACGAGATGTGTTGCGAGAGATTTATAAAATGGCAAGTTTAATACCGTCGACTCGAGGGTCAATAAGCGAAGGATGCTTTGCGCAAAGGAGCATTTTACCAAGATTGGCAAGACGCTTCAAAGGAATTTTGGCACTGAGATATACGTGGTAATAATGTAGTGAATCAATCGATTGACATCTTTGACGCTGGTGAATATGATTATCTGCCAAGAACAAGTTCTATAAGCCACCCAGTAAATAGATTACCGAATCGACGATTAAGACGACTACAGTGTAATTGTAAAAATCGTTGTGAAAATGGTGCGCAACCGATGAAAATCTTAATTCAAATTCGTCAAAGAATAGTTCATCGCCTACTAATGGGTGTGGTTGTTCATGTGGCCTTTTGGTAGCCGAAATCGAAGGAATGAAGCTCGACATTGTCATTCTACAAAAACGGATCGAATCAACGAGAGAACACCCGTCAATTGGCCATGTATCGAATGACAGTGATGAAATAAATCGCTTAAAGAGAGAGCTTTTGGATGTAGAAAACAACAACAAATTACTTAAACGAGAAATGTCATTGATTGTTCAAGGAAGGGACAATGAAGTCGAACATCTCAAGGGAATAATTTGTTCTCTTGAAGATAAAATCACTGAAATAAATAAGGAAAAAGATTCTTTTATAAAACGGCTTTGAAAGAAAAATCCCGACAACAACAAGAGACCATACGCTCCCTTGAGAATCGTTCGATATTGGCTGAACAAGAAAGGGACTCACTTAGATTAGCCTTGACAATTCTTATGGAAAACGAGAAACAAAAACTATCAACAGAGCAAACTTCGCCATCAGAAAACGAGTCTATTCCGCAACGGCAAGTACCAAGTTGTACATCAAAGGAAGGAAAAAAGAGTAAAAACCAAGAAAGAGTGAATTCAACGAACACCCTAAATGGCCAACACGTAAGCGCCAAGAAAACTGCTCCACGGAAGAAGCCAGTTACAGTAATAGTTGGTGATTCCATTGTACAACATGTTCATGGATGGGAACTATCAAACAAGGATAAGGTTGTGGTGAAATGTTTCTCTGGTGCAACATCTGAAGACATGGAAGATTTCTTAAGAAATCTTCCAATTGAAACCGATTCTGCGAAAGGAACCTGAAAATCTTATTCTACATGTCGGTACGAATGATTTGAAATGTATGGAACCTGCCCAATTGACTGAATCAATTCGCTCTCTGGCTCAGCACCAGGCACCAGGCACCAGTCTTTCCATTTCAGCCATCCTCCCAAGAAAGGACATTCAGCTAAGTGTAATATCTCATATAAATAGTTCACTTAAATCAGTTTGACATGAATTCCAGTGTAATTTCATTGAGCACAGTAATCTTATAAGGCAACAGCACTTAAACAGGGGTGGACTTCATCTTAATAAGTCTGGCAATATTATTTTAGCTAATAATTTTAAATCTTTTATAAATAAGGAATAGGAAATTACTCTGCCGTGCGAAACTACTAAAGACCGTACGGTTTGACTTTTTCTGATGATAAAAATGTTTCTTTTCTTCCTGCTAAACGCGGTTTTAGATTAGCTAGCTTAAATATTACTAGTTTAACTAAGCATGTCGACGAGTTGAGAATTCTGCTTGCCAGTAATTCTTTAGATATATCCTTGCTATTAATGAATCTAAGCTTGACGATTCGATAAACGATAACGACGTCCATATCTCTGGATATGAGATAGTTCGTCGAGATAGAAATAGGAATGGCGGAGGTGTTTGTTTTTATGTCAAAACTTCAATAAACTTTCGCGTACGTATTGATTAAGCTTCGACTCAGGCCTTCATCAGAGCAATAACAATAAGCTGTTGGCTCATAGTAATAGATGGGCGCTGGGTCAAACATTGGAGCCCCCCGCCCCCCCGAACCCAATGTTTTAATACCATCATTATCGAGTATTCTAAATGCCAAACTTTGCATCAGAAATAAAATAACATTTGCAAATTAGTAGTTATATTACTCCTCGGAACTTGAGTTTATCTGGTCTACTCTTTGCAAGAGATTGTAAGTTTTACTTTTCTTAGGTTCATTTGTAGCGCAATAATATATTTCTTGGACTAAAATCTTACGGGCCCCCATTTGCCCCAGGCCCCGGGGTAATTACCCCGCTTACCCCCCTTCTCGACGCTACTGCACCTCACCTTGGCTTGTTTACTGACTTGTGCAGCTTTCTCACGAAGCCCGAAATTATGTTTTCGCAAACACGATTTGAATTTATAACAAAGCCATGAACAAACGCAACTTGTAAAATAAAAAGTTGACCAAAACATATTAGTAAAGGTAAACTTTACCGTGTATACTCAGCTTTGATTTGCTAGCCCTCCCAAGAGGGTCAGCCCTCTTGAGTGCGTTTACATGGGAAAGATCTCGCCCATCTTGAGTGCGTTTGGTTTACATGGGAAATTTCCAGCCCTCCTAGCTGAGATATCGGGTTGCCAATAGCGAGATCTCGCCCATCTTGAGTGCGTTTGGTTTACATGGGAAATTTCCAGCCCTCCTAGCTGAGATCTCGGGTTATCAATAGCGAGATCTCGCCTACCTTGAGTGCGTTTACATGGGAAAGATCTCGCCTATCTTGAGTGCGTGTACATGGGTAATTTCCAGCTCTCCTAGGTGAGATCTCAGGTTGTCAATAGCGAGATCTCGCCTATCTTGAGTGCGTTTACATGGGAAATTTCCAGCCCTTCTAGGTGAGATCTCGGGTTGTCAATAGCGAGATCTCGCCTAGGA
Organism: Corallium rubrum; assembly: GCA_964035015.1. Lineage (NCBI taxonomy): Eukaryota > Metazoa > Cnidaria > Anthozoa > Scleralcyonacea > Coralliidae > Corallium > Corallium rubrum. The sequence goes on along the minus strand of OZ036005.1, from coordinate 627,829 downwards.
GAGCTGGCCTCTTGTCATGTAAACGCAAACAAATTTTTACAAGGAATTACGTTGAGGTGAGGGTTCTCGGCAAAGAGGCTAGCCCGGCAAGAGGACTGGCTCTCCTCCTATTAACACCCAGGGGCGTCGGAAGTTGGGGGTGGTGGGGAGGGGCCTTGGCCCCCCACCTTTTTTTTGGGGGGGGGGGGGGGGGGCAGAATATGTTTGAGCCCCCTACTTTTTAACAAGGCCAGTAATAAAGTTATGATTAATAAAATCAACAAGAAAACAATTTTTATACATACTATATATTTTGTACATTGAATTCTGTTTTTAAATGTACCTCTTGTAAGCCTGACCAAACACAATACACTAACCCTAGCTAACCCACGACTTTGAATAAAGATATAATAAAGAAATTTGAATGCAGATATTCAATGTTGGAAAAGTGTTGTCTTTTGAATATTTTATGATGTTTTTGGGCCTTTAGAATTCTGTAAATCCTTGTCCTAAATTGCAGGAAATGGCATTTCAGAGACTCTAGATTTCAAAATTTTCCGGGAGAGCATGCCCCTGACCCCCCTAAAAAGTCCCCCCCCCCCCCCACCCCCCCCCACACACACACACACACACTTTCAGCGTCGCTCCGACGCCCCTGTTAACACCCCCTAAGTATTGTTTCTTTCTGAGTTTTTGTATCTGCAGAAACAGCAGCAGACTATACTCTTCATCTTGTGGCATGTGTAGTCTTGCATATTAGCTCATAGATGGATTTTCATATTTATTACTAGGGGGTGCCAGAAATTTTAGGGGGGTGAGCTGGTGAGGTAATACAAGGCGTCACCAAACGTTGTGCTGCAGGGCTCATCCCCCAGACGTCCAGGGGTGGAGCCGCTGGTGGGAGGCTAGAAAGCAAAGCACCCCCGGAAAATTTTGAAAAACATCGAGGTTTCTAGAGCACATCAGAAGGCATTCGAAGCAAAAAACTAAGGTTTTTGAAGTTGTCAAGTCACTGAATTTGGCAGGTCCTTTGAGAGAGTTAAATGACCCTGTAAACCCGAAATAGGGTTCTATCAGATTCTTGTGTTGTTTGAATCCGTGTGGTGAACGTTTCGTTTGGGGGGGTTGGGGGTGAAAACAAATATCCGTCTATGTATTAGCTGGCAGCCGAGTCTAGGTTTCGGTCCTGTTTTCCGTGTTTTTGTTTTTTTGGTCGAGATATTGCCCCAAGAGGCTTTGCGAAACTGAAGGCATGACGTCACAGCTCAAATGCTGATTTTTCATCATGGCGGATTTTCATGCACGAGTGTTTTCTTCTCCTGACGCCTTTGGTTGTGTTGTTCGAAGTGAATTTGTGTTTTAGTGATAAACACGCTCGCAATGCTTTTATACTGTAGTAGACCTGGGTTGGTCCGCGATCTCGATAACCGTACGCTGAAAATGTGTAGCACTACTCAATCAAACTTTTACGAAAATTCTCGATCGATCAATGTGTTCTCGATCAATTTACATGTGTTATTAATTAAATGGACTGAAAAATGTTGCTCAGTGCTGTAAATCAAAGAACAACGAAAGTTGATAAAGCCAACTTGCAAGTGAAAGGTAAACATGCTGTGTTTTACATCTTCATCGAAGTTGTCATTTAGCTGAACTGACTTGTGAGGTAACTGTAGCCTGCGAGCAGGCTCTCTCAACGCGGCGCTGTGAAATGAGAGCCTGCAACAATCCTAGGGTAAATCGATAACGCCCACTTAATTAATATGCAAATATCGCGAATCAAACCAATCACATTCTTCCGGAAGTCTGTGTAAAAACCCTCATTCAAAGCACAATCTAGGCTCGATTTCCAGCCTTATCTCGACTCGCGGGACTTTACCCGCCCTCTACGAACGGCTGGACGCGTGAGCGGCTTGTTATGTCTGTGACGTAATGCATAATTTACCACCAACACTATAAACAGAGTCAGTGAACGATAAATCGCAGATGTTTGAAATGGCAGAAATGCAGCAAAGACACGACTTATAATTCAGTGAGCTTCGTGAACTGAAGCAAGGTGCAATCTTTTCTTATGGATATCTTTAATCAACAATTTATAGGCCCGCCATTTCACGAAGACACAAACGGTCTGAAACGGTATCAATGTAAATAAACAGTCTGACATTCACCAGGTTCAATTAGCTTTTTAGCATCTTCGTTCTATAAATCGTCGCCGAACTCTGCCGTGATTCAAACTGACTTGAGAAACCGTATCTGATCATCTTCCATGAAAGAAATCAAAGGCGAAATCGCAGTTGTGATTGATTTCGAGTTAATATCAACAAACTATTGACACTGACTGAAATATCAGTGATTTTCCTGACCTAGTAGGTTAAATGGCAAACACATCTTGGCCACTAATGGTCACGTTGCAAATCTTTTAAAAAATAATCTTCAAAAGTTTCGAAAATTCGGTTGTACGCCTGGGCTGTCACGATGATTTATACAAATGTTCAATAATATATGCCTGCTGAAAATGTGCAGGCGCGTTTGTGATTGGTGGAAATTGACAATGACAAGCTCACGAGCCCAGCCGTGATTTCGGGGGCGGGTCGCAGCCCGAAATAAGGCTGGAAACCGAGCCTAAGCACAATCCGAAGATGTAAATTTCACATTATCAACTATACTCGTTACTGAAAACTCAAAATCTGTTTATAAGAAAGCCAGAAGCAATGTAACGCATCTAACGATTATCGGGTATGTAGTTAGGAGTTCAAAATATTCAACTTTAGACTAAAAACATGTAGCGAAACAGTTTAGCGATGCGTGCTAACGTCTCAGTTTGAACATTTGAATCAAATTGAATGCACTAAGATTGGATCATGACAACCTCAGATCTTAGTTTTATAAGTTTGCTATCTCTAATTTGTGGAAGACGAACATAACTTTGATTTTGCAAGAAACATTGATAAATCGTTATTCGAGATTAGGTGTTTGTGATTCACTGCACGGCATTCCCTGATACAGGTGATGGCGACAGAATATCGTCAAGATAGCGCGTCTCGTGTAAATGTGCAAGTTGCAAGAGGTCAAAACGAAGACTTTCACGAACTGCTGTATACGAACGAACATGAAATGAGTTACGCTCCTTCGTAGCTAGGGAAGGTGCGAAAACCTAACCTAAATTAACATATAGACACTTTCAGACGCTTTCAAAGATAGCCGACATCACATATCCAGG
>OZ036005.1:373700-624433 GCA_964035015.1 Corallium rubrum | reverse complement strand
AGGTGGAGTGGGCTGAGGAAAATCAGATCGAACGCTGAATGTGGTGCAAGGACTATCCTGAATTGTCAATTTAAAGTGTCTAGAAATCAGGATGATCCTGATGTCTTGGGACTTCTCTGTCCCAAACTAAAAGCGTATAATAAAAAAAATTGGGGTGTTGTGGTCAGGGTCTGAGTGATGGAACTTTCTCCCTGGGGGTGGGGGTTGGGGGGGTGGTTGTGGTTACATTTAGGGTTACTGTGAGGTGGGGGTCAGGGGGTTGGGTTTCATTTTCTTTAATATTCAGGATTATCCAGAAATCTAGACCACTTCACAATTCAGGATAATCATGCAAACAAATACAATAGATTAAGTGATTAAGGTCAGTAGCAGTAAGGTTTAGAAGAGAGTATGTTACAGGTCGGGATGAAGAACATTTTAAACATTGATTTCCAAAAAAGTTATTGACGTCGTAAGCATTGACTAATAATTACAGCATTAATTAGTGATTAGAAAGTTGTTGAAATTGTTTTTGCTGAGCTATTTGTATGTGTAGACCAACAGTCCACAAACTTTTAGGCTGATGACCCACTGCACAATTTCAAGCATTGTGCCATGACTGATTTCATGATAAATTTAGTATATACATTATTTGTTGTACATATGTAACCATTTACTATAATTACATGAACTTGTGAAAGTAGCGAACAAAAAATACTTTTGCATTTGGGGATTTCATGTCTACTAACATTGGGTAACAGACAACTGGGTTAACTTGACCAATGTTTGTCGGCAAATGCTGAAAAACTTAGTCGTTCGACTCCTGACAAAATCCTGTGAAAATGTTTTGTACCCTGCTTTTGGGTTGTGACCATAGTTTGCAGACCATCAGTGTAGACAATGTTCAATGAAAGGACAGCATGATTGTTCTATAGTATTGATATACAGTACATGCATGATAACAATGTGACTCCACCAACATTCTGTGTACATGCTGACAGCTGTGACAATAAAAATTAATTTAACTTCCAGGTTTTTAGATTTATCTTCCAGAAATATATCAGAAACATCAGATTTTACCAGCACTGATCATGACAGGTAGTGACTGTCCAAACCTGGCTCTGGGCCTGGATCTACAGATTATAAAACAAAAATTAGCAAAAAAAGTACTGTATAAGAGAAAATAGAGCCATGGTCCAACATTTTCATGAGTATCAGCCAAAGTTGATGATGGTGGCAGATAAAAAGGGATTGACCCACTAATTCTACATGTTAGGTACATAAAAGGCAAGTAATAAAGACCCTGGGTATGGGTTTGTGACGACAGTTACAGTAATTTAGCCCGGGGTATAAAAGTGGAATTTCAATCAATATCAGGTGGATGAACTAAAGAGAACATGTGTTTTAAACCTTGCTGAAATACTGTAGCATCACTATCTATTATGCTCCATTATGATTCACATAAAGAGTAAAGACAGGTAAAATGAATTAGTAGATGACAGTAAACACAGGAGGCAGCTGACACTGAAGCATTAAAACTTGTACCAGTAGTCATCTAGAACTGGATATACTGGAAGCGATGTATGTCTGGAAGTCATTGTAACCAGGAATGGTCTTAAAATGAGGTGCCTAGGGCTCTTTCTCGATACAGTACATGCACAACCAAAATGGTTATGGGTTACGGTTTGCATTGTGCATGTTATGTATCGAGAAAGTGCTGTGCCTTGGGTCCTTGGTCTCTAGACTGGTGTCTTGTGTGGGAACCCATCTTTAATATAGTTTTGTCAAAAGTTTTTTCAAGAACACAAAGAGTGGAACTATACTTTTGCCTCACTATTATGCTCAAAACCATGTTGACATAATGTGGACAACCCTAAGGGTCCAAGGCTCAAAATCTTGAGTCATTACATGAGTCATTACATGAACAAACCCATGAAGCTATACCAGTATAGTAATCACAATGTCAATTTTTAAGAGATTTGTTTACATGTATCCATGTCTATGTGACTATGGTTATCCAAATGAGCTTAAGTTAATTGTGTTCAACAACTTTTCAAAATGTTTAATTCATACACGGATAAGCGATTTCAAACTGCTCAAACAAAATCGTTTAAACATGGTATAAAAACTTTGTTCTATAAACTAAATTTAGACAACGGCTAAAATAATCTTACGTACTGTACCAATGGAAATAACGAAACAGCTTTACCTTTACTTCGACAGATCCTGGCGAGTTTTGGTAAAAGGCCATCATTACAATGTCTAGTATCGCCGAGAAATTGATTCCAAGGTTCGCCGTAGTCACATGCCTCAGTTTCGCAAAGCTTATTGGTCAATATCGCCAGTGGCCGCCAGAGGACTAATAACGCGTCGCAAAAAAATAAAAATAACAAGACGCCTGGTCAGGCGTTCACTCGGGCTACTGCAAAATCACAGTGCTATGCAGTGCTAACGTCTAAAGTCTATTAAACACATTGGTCACAGGCAAAAGTCAAAACGCAATCCAATTCTCCGATAGAAAACACAAGTTGCAATAACAAAACACGATTGCCTGTATTTATTAACGTATTTCCACACATGTACACAGCGTTCATATGTCGAGTCTCTTCAGGTATTAAATATCAACACAACTATCAACGGCGTGTGCGATTGTAAGTGTATATAATATCAAGATGCTTGCCAGCGACATTACTGACCAATAACTATATGTCTGTGAACACACAGAACACATCCGAGACGAGTGATTAGACATCAGGAAAGCAAAGAAAGAAACAGCGGTCAATATGTCAAGTCTCTTCGCCTTTAATTACACAGCTTCATGTTTACCTAGAAAGTGTCACCTGCAAGTTCACTTAATGAACGGCGTGTGCGATTGTAAGTGTATATAATAATATCAAGATACTTGCCAGCGACATTACTGCCCAATAACTATGTCTGTGAACAAACAAAACACATCCGAGACGAGAAAGCTCACTCACTCACTCAGTCAGTCGAAAAGAAAGAAGGCATTGGTCAATATCATGGTCAGTTGGTCACATGGCTCAGTTTCGCAAAGCTTATTGGTCAATAAATCCAAGGGAGGATAATAAAAAAAAAAATAAAAAAAAAATAAAAAAAGTAATCGCGAAACCTAGTGTAGAACTACTACAGTAGCAAAACCTGGACAGTTCAAAAACGCACAGGTCTCGTCCACTCGGGCTACTGCTCACAGTGCTATGCAGTGCTAACGTCTAAAGCCACTTAGCACAGTCAGAAACGCAATCCAATTCTTCAGGTATTAAAACACAAGTTGCAATAACAAAACACGATTGCCTGTATTTATTAAACGTATTTCATTACTGTTATATGGTGAGGGAAATATCAACACAACTATCAACGGCGTGTGCGATTGTAAGTGTATATAATATCAAGATGCTTGCCAGCGACATTACTGACCAATAACTATATGTCTGTGAACACACAGAACACATCCGAGACGAGTGACTTAATAAGAAAGCGAAAATAGTATATTATAAAAAAATATTAGTTATCTTTTACACAGCAAATTATGAAACCTTTGATTTTATGTCTATAAATTATTTCTTTAAACAAAAGATTTTGTTTACCTCCATGTGTGTGCTTCACTTAAATTATAAGAGGTGTAAGCATTGGTCAATGCATATGGCAGTGGTCACCCAGTGCTTTATTGGTCAATATCGCCAGATTGTGCAATGATTCTGCAAAATAAAAAGGGCTCAAGATGAGGTGGTCAGGGCCCACACTGAAAATATCTGTGATTTCATTTTGACATTTGACAAATTTGACAAACAAAATGGCTCCAACAGAAGTATTGAATCATTTGTATTAAATGACTTTGTATTAATACGTCAAATGTCTTACAATCGAACTTATTACTGCAGATCACGCAGAGGCAGCAAACTAATTTTGCCTTGGGTTAGCTGTGTCCAAGCGTTCTTGAAATTTGAAGGGTGGAAAAAGCCCTGGCTGGTCAAGATGCAGATAATACTTCCAGGGTGTAAATGCAATATTGGAAAAATTTGAAATATCATTGCATTTTGAGGCGGTATTTTGAAGGATATAAATTTGAAATCAAAAACTACACGAACTATATGCATTCGTGGACTCATGGGGATATGTTTATACGAAAAGTATTCAGATCAATCAATGAATGAAAATGTCTAACAGCCGATGCCAGATTCCTTTTCCACCTTACCAATTTAAAATGGCCTGAGAACGATAGATTGAGCTGTATCATGATGTCCACTTTATTTGGCGGAGCATAGTCATTATCAATAAGTCATTGTTACACAATATAATTTATGCACATTTTACACACGAGTCATTGTTGTGATTTCTCACTACATTGCTTCAGTGTATGCTGTATAATCCTGTTATTGTATGCTATAGAGTGACTAAATTGTCACCCATATGTATCCGCCCCTGAAAATTAATGGTATATTGTTTCTAGAGTCAACTCAGCTGCACCTCAGTGACTATTGCTCATGGAACATAGGTTTGCCTAATTGTTAATTTTACTTTAACTTTAGAACGGTGGTGAAAGAGCTTCATGAAAGGCTTAGTTTTCAAAAGCAATAATGTGGTTATGACACTATAATCCAGAATGGACAGGTGTGTTAAAGTGTCCTGTCTGTTTAAAAACCATGTCAAATATTGTCATAACAGATATTAAAACATGTGGCAGGCAAGTCACAAGGTGTCTATATTATGTAGCTCGTGCACAAATTACTTATGTTGGAATACTAGAATATCAATGCTTTTATAATGATCATTTAATGGTTAGACAATTGGTGGTTGACAGTTTAACACAGTCGCATCACAAGACACTGAACCATTTACAGCTTCAGACACCAGTGTTAAATGTTTGGTCTATGTATAACATGATAATTATAGCAAGTTGTTAAAAGATCAAAAAAATATAATAATAAATTATTATTACAATTATAATTATTATTTATGATTTTTCAGAAGCCATTTCTGTATTTTATCAGACTCAGTGTTATATTTGTTGCTCTTTAAATATGATGTACCAGATATACATGTTATATGAACTAATTTTACAAAACAAATTGTCTCACCTATCTTTATGCCTTGTTTTAAAATATATTCATGCACACATATAATTTGTTGCTCCTATAAGTCACTTTTTCAATATTTTATTACTTAAAGTTATTGAGCATTGTACATTTCTTTGATTGAGCATATTGCTAGGTACCATGAGTTATTCCAAAATTATTAAAATTTTTATGTACAAGCTGAAATAAAAGGGCCACTGAGATTGGGCAGGTTGGCCAATTAATTGAGGGACTAAAATGTTTAGTTTTTGACATAATGAAGACTAATACACAGTACATTAATGGAATGGTCAGTGCTTTAAATATAATTGTCTGAACTATAAGCAGTGGGGCCCCTGAACACCATCTAGTAACAGCTCCATTATATCAATTTGGGTCCCAATTCCAATATTTGCCCATTAAAATTTTTTGTGGGTGCTCAATTTTTTCTAATACTGACAACTGACAGAGCTTGTGCAGCATTAACAAAAAATGTATCACCAAGAAGATATGGAATTGACTTTTCATGTATGGTTTTGTATATCTGAATTTTTTGATCTATTATAGGTTTTCCTGCAAGATGGCCACTATTGTAATGAATATGTGAGCAGATCATCTCTGAGGACATTGAACCTAGAGATGTTCAAAATGCATTTCTGTACCTGAAAGAAATATTACATGATTAAAATTTTTTTTAATACTGTCCTATTTTTTATATAACCATAATGATTTTTAAACTTCAAAAATAAAATGTAAGTTTAAATGATAACAGCAACAAAATTTGTCTATTGACATAATTGTTTTTATAATTTCAATGTTCAAAACTTGCAACTTTGAAGTTTTCATGGCCAAACCACATTCACAGTACTTTGTTACATGTGTGCTACATTCACAAAATCTCCAGGTCCATGAATGCTGAAACATAAATGGTCTCTTAACATCAGTTGATGCAATCTCAGGGTCATAAAGAAAAACTGGATTCCACAATCATTAGTTGATGGTTGGACTTCTCAGGAATAATGGGTTAAACTCTCAGCTTTTGTTCTTTCAAAAGGGATCCAGTGTTCAAATTTAATAAATTCTCCTTCAACAAATTCTTAACCAATAATCTGGTTTTCCATATAGATCTTTTTATATTTTGTCTCTATACTGTAATTTGCCTTCTTTCCTCAGTTTGTACTGTTATGTTTTCGCTAACATATGCATTTGGACATTGTGTGTTCCTCAATGGTTTGCTTTGTGCTCTTTATGATTGCAAGGCTTCTAGCAAGTATTTCTTTACCACCAAACAGTATCAGAGAAGCCTGGTGTACTGCTAGTTGCTTTATAACCTCACCCATTTTCGAGCAGGTCTTTCTCGATACAAAACTTCACTGATGTTGGTTTGCTGGACCATGTCATGGTATGAACATCAAATTCATGTAACTCTATAGTTGAATACTCAATAACAGTCCCCATCAGCATGTCTGCCACTGACAAACTTTTAGGATATACAGTGATACCTTTGCTACATTAAGAGGAGGAAGAGATTACCAGGTCGCTTGCTTTGTGCACTTGATGTAACATAGGCACTCCACGAAACGAACATGGATAACATTAAAATTCGGTATTTGTTCCAACAAGGAGCACGACCTTGGTCCCCAGCAAGGATATCTAGACTGTATTTTTATCAATTCGCGATTTGAAGTGATTCTGGCAAGCATCCTTAATGTTTTCCAACGTGAGTTCATCGTAAACGGCAATTCACGTGGACCAATTCTGCCGTATTTTTGTGCTTGAAGTCGTTGCACGATAATTCCTTTCTTTAGAACCTTCGTATTTCCTGACCGCTCCCAGCTTTGTTCTTGCTAACTCGCTTCTCTTTCATGGCTGTTGTGAACTTTTTCCATGAATCAGACATTTTATAATATAAAATGCGTGAATAAACTGCACAAAATTTACATGCAAATTGGCAGAACTGCATGTGATGCAGGCTCAATGCATCCTGGTACATTAAAGTTGAGGATCATATTTTTCACTTTAGCGTTGGATTATGACTTTTTTTTTTGGATTGTATTGGATTAGCGACTTGATAGACTTTTTTTTTGGATACTTTTTTTTTTTTTTTTTGATTAGGACTTTTTTTTTGGATTAGCGACTTTTTTTTTTGGGTTTTTTTTTGGATTAGTGACTGAATATTTACATTTTTTGGTACTGAAACTTGAATTGCACGTATAGCGGCAATTTAACAATTCAATCAATTAATCAGGCGATTGGTCATACACTATCTTCGATAGTTAGTAAATCAAAAAAAAAACGATAAGAAAAATCTGTACTCTCATGTCCGGCGAATTTGCTTTTCGTATTCTTTCCTTCAATTCATGTCGCTAACAATACCATTGGCAAGGTCGCGGAGGGTTCAGTCTTCATTGTCATTAGCCGAACTTGATTTGTCGGGAGCTGATCTCAAATAATAGACTCATTATACTGGGATAGAGCATCTGTTGTTTCGGGCGTGGCAAAAATTGAAGTCGGAAGGGAGGCTAAAAATCTCGCGGCCACCATATCCGGTGGGACCCACAATATTGCTGAATTATAGTTTTCGCCTCTGGTTTTCGCTTTAAATGATCGGGTTTTTAACGAAAACCAGCTAAATATTTGTAACATGATCTGTCGCAGAGACTTTGGGGAAAACCAAGTGGGTAGCACAGAGCCGAGAGAAATGGCGCCACTAATTTATTCCGACTTCACAGCGAGCACCGGATGCTCCATCCAGTATAATGAGTCTATTATTTGAGATCAGTGGGGTCACCGTGTTAAAAATTTACATTTGTCGAACAGCGGCCGGAAACCATTATAAGAGAGCTTAAGCATACAGACGTTTTAGAGCCACGGACGGCGATTGTTTAATTTTTTCATTCACAATGATAATGAGCAATTTAAAATAAGAGCAAAGAAAATCGTTCTACAGAACAAGACGTCACTAGAGCATTTTCACGTTCTCGAGACGCGTCCTAGAACGTTGAGGCCTGTCATGTTGTTTGATTACAAGGAGACATACTTTTGAAGTAGAAAACTTGTATTTTAAGGTGGATAATTTCATTACCGATTACAATATAAAATAAAAGATTTGTGTTTTTATATAAAGATAAATTTTAAGCTTATGAGCTAACAGTTTAGATATGTGATTATTCATAGCCTTTGTTTTGGGAAAAAAGTCTTTTGAAGCGAGAGAATACGCGGTTCAGTAGTTCTGTATTGTATTCCTGTTCTTCGCGGTCCCGTCCGTTCTCGACATGAACCTACAACGAAAGTTTTGTACTGCAGAGATTTATTTTAGAACATTGCACCAGGCACTCACAAAATACTGATCATGTGTACATTTAACAACTTAAATTGTGAGCTAAAATTATACTTCCTGTCGACTTATAAGAGATTAAGACGAAGGCAGAACTACGGAAGCACGGAGTGGGTTATTCTCCCTGATGCTACTTTGCTCTCGCCTCCGGTTTGGGCTAAGCCCTCACCGCTGAGAGCACTTAGCAGAGGGTTCGAGCTGAAACTGGGAGGCGAGAGCCGTCGCTTGGAGCAGAAAACTCGGAGGCATGAGCTCGGCTTGATTTTCGAGACAGCTGATACGAGTTTTTCCTCCATGATGTTGTTCTATGTATGTGAATTCATGTTACGATACCGAAATGAGCATATCAGTAGATTGAGCTTGAGGGTAGAGACACGAGAAAGGCGACAGTATATCAAATTTGAGAGTTACCTAGTAAGGCTTGCTCCTTCTTTAGCTTTACCTTTGATCGATTGGATATAGTGTTTTCGAATCTTGATCATGGAACGGTGATTGAATTTGCAAGTGACCGAATTATAGTTGATCAGGCTTGCGGAATTTGCGGAAATTTGTCCAAAAAAGGGAAAAAAAAAAAGTGAATCCAAAATTAAAAGGGAGTCGGAATAAAAAAAAAGTTTCAATCAAAAAAAAGACGCTAATCCAAAAAAAAAGTGTAATTCAGAATATATAATATTAACTATACATGCTATTACATTATTAACGTCAACTTTAAACCTGAGATTTAAAACATGAACTGTTTATTTTATTTTATTTATTTTATAAGCTTCGCCATAGACTTGACTAAACACATGTATACCTATATGGCAGGGCCACCGCAACAGCGTGAAGGCCAATTACTGCGCCGGCCCAAAAATATAAAAGTTAAAGTAAAAATTCTAATAAAATTTACACAATATACAACATACATACAATATAAATAAAACTAAAAACAGCAAGTATAATGCTGTTATAGACTGAAAATTGTTAAAATTTGTACGTATAGTTTTGAAAGAACGTGGATCGTAAGGATCTAAAATTCAGTCAAAGATTTACAGTCAAAGTAACACACAAATTAGCAAGTGACAAAAAAAAGATTTCAAGTTTTTTGATTTTCCTTACTAATTTTGAAGTATATACCAGAAGAGTTAGAAAATTAGCGATGCGTGCTAACGTCTCAGTTTGAACATTTGAATCAAATTGAATGCACTAAGATTGGATCATGACAACCTCAGATCTTAGTTTTATAAGTTTGCTATCTCTAATTTGTGGAAGACGAACATAACTTTCAGTGGCGTGGTGGCAGGGGGGGGCGGGGGGCCAAGGCCCCCCCAGCTGGGGTTGCAGAAGGGGCGCCAAAATTAGCAAGGGCGCCAAAACTTCACAAAATAAACCTATTTCTTTGTATAGCTAGGTCTTCAATAGGGGATATAAAGATCTGAAATCTGTAATCTTTTGTGTTTTCTATGAAGTTTTATAATCTTCAGAATTCTGTAAAATCTCACTCCAAAATGCAGGAAATGGCATATCGGAGACTCCAGATTTCAAAATTTTCCGGGGGAGCATGCCCCCGGGCCCCCCTAGAGGTTTGGCGCTACTTTGGTGCTCGCATTGGCGTGGCGTTGTTTGTTGTAATATTATATATTGCTACTTGAGTTATTATAAAACAAGAAATATGACCACTTATCAAATACAGTAATGTCTTTCTTTTTTCTCTCTCTTTTTTTCTCCTTTTTTTTTCTTGGGGGGGGGGGGGGGGGCAAAGCTAATCTGGCCACCCCAGCCTAAAACTTGCCACCACGCCACTAATAACTTTGATTTTGCAAGAAACATTGATAAATCGTTATTCGAGATTAGGTGTTTGTGATTCACTGCACGGCATTCCCTGATACAGGTGATGGCGACAGAATATCGTCAAGATAGCGCGTCTCGTGTAAATGTGCAAGTTGCAAGAGGTCAAAACGAAGACTTTCACGAACTGCTGTATACGAACGAACATGAAATGAGTTACGCTCCTTCGTAGCTAGGGAAGGTGCGAAAACCTAACCTAAATTAACATATAGACACTTTCCGACGCTTTCAAAGATAGCCGACATCACATATCTATGGTGGCCGAGGACTGCCATAACGTTTTTTGGTTTTTTTTAATAAATAAAATTAAAACCTAAACTAAATTGAAATTGATATTAATTTAAATTCACAATTAAAATAAAATTAAAACAACAGACAAATTAAATTAAATCAAAAAATAAAATCAAAATACAAAAAAAAATAAAACCAATTTATATTCAAAGTAAAAACAACATTAATTTACATTTGAAAATCAAAATCAAAGTAAAATAAAAATGTTCGTGGCCGAGGACTGCCATGTACGGAGGCTTGTAGGTATCATGACATTTTTTTTTACTTTAGCGACTTTTTTTTTGGATTAGCGACTTTTTTTTTGGATTAGCGACTTTTTTTTTGGATTAGCGACTTTTTTTTTTTGGATTAGCGATTTTTTTTTTTGGATTAGCGACTTTTTTTTTTGGATTAGCGACTTTTTTTTTTGGATTAGCGACTTTTTTTTTTGGATTAGCGACTTTTTTTTGGATTCAAAAGTTTCATTGAAATTGCACCAAGTATTCAAATTCATGTAATTCAATCGATCATTCATGATCAGGCGATAGTGGATAAAACCACTATATCTCCAGGCACTCGGCTTCCAGCTAAACCCGCGGGGAAAGGAGGGACACGCTCGCAGTCTATAGCGCTCCGAGCTCTCACTCCAAGCTTTCGCTCCAAGCTCTCGCCTTCGAACTCTCGCCTTCCGAGCGCCTGGCTTATGGCTCAGAGTCGACAGCAAGTCGCGGAGGGCTCGGAGCCGAGAACTTGGGAGCCAAGAACTTGGAGGCGACAGGTCGTTGGCGAGAGCTACATACATAGGGAACAACATCATGGAGGAAAGAGCGCGTAGCTGGGAGCAGGGAGCTGAGAGAACGGAGGTGAGAGATCGGAGCCGAGCTCTCGCTTCTCGCCTCCGAGTTCCCGATTGCCTCGAAGCTCTCTGCTCCAACTTCTCGACGCCCAGCTCTCGCCTCCCAGTTCTCAGCTCCGAACCCTCTGCTAAGTGCTCTCAACTGCCAGCCATGGACCGAAAGTGAGGGCTTAGCGGGTAGAGCTCGGAGGCGAGAGCAAAGAGCTCGGGGCATCGAAGGGGAGAACTCAACCCGCATCCGTGCTTCCGGCTCCGAGTTCTGCCTTCCGGGTTCTCGTCTTCCAAGCTCTCGTCTTATGGCGTCGAGTCGACAGGAAGTCGCGGCAAAAATTTTTTGGGGATCACTTCCCGTGGGACTTCCGGGTTGGGTTGGGGGAAATTTTACGGGGAAGCCTATGATCAGTATTTTTGTCGGGTCTGGTACAAAGTGATTCTAAAATAAATCTCTGCAGTCGCAGAGGGCCGGGAGCCGTTCCGAGTCCTCCGCCACTTGCTGTCGACCCAGTCCACAACACCATTGTGGCGAGAACGCGGAGCTGGGAGCACAGAGCCGAGAGAACGGGGCGAGAGTTAGAAGCCGAGCTCTCGGATCCGGGCTCTTCGCTCTCGCTTCCAAGCTATCCCCGCCAAGCTCCCGCCTCCGTGATCTAGCCTCTGCCCATGACTAGGATTCGAGAGCACGCAGCGGCGGGCTCAGAGTCGATAACTGGGAAGCGGAGAGCTTCCAGCAGAGAACTCAGAGGCGAAAAGCGCGAGCTTAACTCCAACCTCTCACCTCCGTGCTCTCGGCTACGAGCTATCAGCTCCGCGCTCTGTCCTCCATGGTGTTGTTTCCCAGCTCTCGCCAACAACCCCTCTCCTGCAAGTTCTTGGCTCCACGTCTTCCGTTCCGAGTCCTCCGCCACTTGCTCTCGACCCAGAGCCATGAGCCGAGAGCTCAGATGGCGAGAGTTCGGAGCAGAGAGCGCGCAGCCGAAAGCACAAATGAAGCCGAGCTCTCGCTTCTCCCCTAGTCGAGAGCGCGAAGCCGAGCTCTTGCTTCTTGCCTCCGACTACTCGGCTCGGATTTCTCGGCTCGAAGTTCTCGGCCCTCAGCTCTCGCCTCCGAGCTCTTGCATCCCCGTTCTCGGCTTCCAGCCCTCCGCTACGTTCTCGATTGCGAGCCACGGGCCGAAAGCACGGAGGCGAGAACTTGGAGGGGAGAGTTCGGAGGCAAGTTCTGGTCCGTGCTCTCGGCTCCGCGCTCTCGACTCCGGGCTCTCTGCTTCGAGCACTCGGCTCCGAGCTCTCAGCTCCGCCCACTCTCCTGCCGTGGTGTTGCTTCCTACTTAGTTCTCGCCAACGACCCCTCATAAGTTCTTGGCTCCAAGCCCGCCGCTGCGTGCTCTCGAATCCTAGCCATGGGCTGAGAGGCTAGAGCACGGATGCGGGAGCTTGGTGGGGATAGCTTGGAAGCGAGAGCGAAGAGCCCGGATCCGAGAGCTCGGCTCTAACTCTCGCCTCCGTTCTCTCGGCTCTGTGCTCCCAGCTCCGCGTTCTCGCCACAATGGTGTTGTTTCCGAACTCTCTACGATCAACGCGGCTCTCGGCCCTCTGCGACTGCAGAGATTTATTTTAGGATCACTTTGTACCAGACCCCCACAAAAATACTGATCATAGGCTTCCACGTAAAACTCCCTACCCGCTAAGCCCTCACTTTCGGTCCATGGCTGGCAGTTGAGAGCACTTAGCAGAGGGTTCGGAGCTGAGAACTGGGAGGCGAGAGCTGGGCGTCGAGAAGTTGGAGCAGAGAGCTTCGAGGCAATCGGGAACTCGGAGGCGAGAAGCGAGAGCTCGGCTCCGATCTCTCACCTCCGTTCTCTCAGCTCCCTGCTCCCAGCTACGCGCTCTTTCCTCCATGATGTTGTTCCCTATGTATGTAGCTCCCGCCAACGACCTGTCGCCTCCAAGTTCTTGGCTCCCAAGTTCTCGGCTCCGAGCCCTCCGCGACTTGCTGTCGACTCTGAGCCATAAGCCAGGCGCGCGGAAGGTTAGAGTTCGAAGGCGAGAGCTTGGAGCGAAAGCTTGGAGTGAGAGCTCGGAGCGCTATAGACTGCGAGCGTGTCCCTCCTTTCCCCGCGGGTTTAGCTGGAAGCCGAGATAGTGGTTTTCATCCACTATCGCCTGATCATGAATGATCGATTGAATTACGTGAATTCGAATACTTGGTGCAATTTCAATGAAACTTTCGAATCCAAAAAAAAGTTGCTAATCCAAAAAAAAAAAGTCGCTAATCCAAAAAAAAAAAGTCGCTAATCCAAAAAAAAAAGTCGCTAATCCCAAAAAAAAAAGTCGCTAATCCAAAAAAAAAAAGTCGCTAATCCCAAAAAAAAAAGTCGCTAATCCAAAAAAAAAAGTCGCTAATCCCAAAAAAAAGTCGCTAATCCAAAAAAAAAGTCGCTAATCCAAAAAAAAAGTCGCTAATCCAAAAAAAAAGTCGCTAAAGTAAAAAAAATGTCATGATACCTACCAGCCTCCGTAGCCATGTACCAGGATGCATTGCGGTTTATAATCAGTCACATGCAGTTCTGCCAATTTGCATGTAAATTTTGTGCAGTTTATTCACGCATTTTAATGTTCGAATAAAATGTCTGATTCATGGAAAACGTTCACAACAGCCATGAAAGAGAAGCGAGTTAGCAAGAACAAAGCTGGGAGCGGTCCCGCAGGAAATACGAAGGTTCTAAAGAAAGGTGAAATTATCGTGCAACGACTGAGCTCTGACGTACAGGGGAAAGCACAAAAATACGGCAGAATTGGTCCACGTGAATTTGTGCCGTTCCCCTACGATGAACTCACGTTGGAAAACATTAAGGATGCTTGCCAGAATCACTTCAAATCGCGAATTGATAAAAATACAGTCTGCGATATCCTTGCTGGGGACCAAGGCCCCTCGTGCTCCTTGTTGGAACAAATACCGAATTTTAATGTTATCCATGTTCGTTTCGTGGAATGTGCCTATGTTACATCAAGTGCACAAAGCAAGCGACCTGGTGAAACAACCTCTCTTCCTCCTCTCAAAAGACCTCGATGTAGCAAAGGTATCACTGTATATCCTAAAAGTTTGTCAGTGGCAGACATGCTGAAGCTGGGGACTGTTATTGAAGAAAAGTATTCAACTATAGAGTTACATGAATTTGATGTTCATACCATGACATGGTCCAGCAAACCAACATCAGTGAAGTTTTGTATTGAGAAAGACCTGCTGGGCCAAGGTGGATTTCGTGAGGTTTATAAAGCAACTAGCAGTACACCAGGCTTCTCTGATACTGTTTGGGTGGTAAAGAAATACTTGCTAGAAGCCCTTGCAATCATAAAGAGCACAAAGCAAACCATTGAGGAACACACAATGAAGGTCGTCCAAATGCATATGTTAGCGAAAAACATAACAGACCAACTGACGAAGAAACTGAGGAAAGAAGGCAAATTGGAACAGTATGGAGAGACATTAAAATATAAAAAGATCTATATGGGAAAACCAGATTATATGGTTATTGAAGAATTTGTTGAAGGAGAATTTATTAAATTCCTGAACAACACTGGATCCCTTTGCGGCGAGGACTCGGAAATACGCCAGAAAGCTGAGAGTTTAACCCATTATTCCTATGAGAAGTCCAACCATCAACTAATGATTGTGGATATCCAGGGATGTGGCCCCATTCTTTATGACCCTGAGATTGCATCAAAAGAATTGATGTCTCAGTCAGGAGACCATTTGATGTTTGCAGCTGGGAACTTAACATTCGTTGCTATTGATACCTTTGTGAAGGAGCACACATGTAACAAGTACTGTGAACTTTTGGGTTTACCCAAGTTTTGAGAAAACTTCAAAGTTAATGCAAGTTTTGAACATTGAAATTACATAAAAACAATTATGTCAATAGACAAATTTTGTTGCTGTTATCATTTAAACTTACATTTTATTTTTCAAGTTTCAACAATATATTATGGTTATATAAAAAATAGGACAGTATTAAAAAAAAAGTTTAATCATGCTGGTAATACAAAGTTTTCTTTCAGGTACAGAAATGCATTTTGAACATCTCTAGGTTCAATGTCAGCTGGAGTGGGGATGATCTGCTCACATTTTTGTCAGTGGCAGCTTGCTCAAGTTGATTTTCTGAAACAGGAAAACCTATAATAGATCAAAATATGTGAGAATTCAGATATACAAAACCATACATTTTTGAAAAGTCAATTCCATATCTTCTTGGTGATACATTTTTTGTTATAGTTTTTTGCTGCACAAGCTCTGTCAGTTGTCAGTATTCAGAAAAACTCTGAGCACCCACAAAAAGGGCCAGCTAGAGGTTTTGTGAAGCCCAGGGCAAAATATTGGAATTGGGACCCAAATTGATATAATGGAGCTGTTGGGGGCCCTTAGGATATTTGTGTTCAGGGGCCCCACCCCTGCTTATAGTTCAGACAATTATATTTAAAGCACCCAACTGCCTTCCATTATGCCACTGTGTTTAGTCTTCATTATGTCAAAAACTAAACATTTTAGGGGGTCCCTCAAGTTGGGGGCCTGGGCCAACCTGCCCAACCCCCCTCTCAGTGGCCCTGCCCACAACTGACACAGCTTGTACATAAAAAAATTTTGGAATAATTTTGGAATAACTCTTGGTAGCTATGGTACCTAGCAAATACATAATGCTCAATCAAAGAAATGTAACAATGCTCAATAACATTTTAAGTAAAAAAAGATATTGAAAAAGTGACTTATAGGAGCAAAGTTTATTATTAGAGCTATATGTGTGTGCGTGAATATATTTTAAAACAAGGCATAAAGATAGGTGAGACAACTTTGTTTTGTAAAATTAGTTCATGTGACACATGTAGCTTTGAGGGAATCATATTACACAGACTGCAAAGAGTGCAACAAAAATTGTATTATGGGAACCACTGAGTATTTAGATAAAATACACAACAAAACTTAAACTCTGAAAATGTTGAATCATAAATAATAATTATAATTGTAATAATAATTTATTGCCAAGTGGATATAGAATTCACCCTTTTTGTATAATCTCAAATTTCGGGTAAAGTGCACCTTAAGGACTTGCTATAATTATGCATGTTATACATGAATATTAGCATACCACATTCCTCTAGCTGGTACTCTTGAGGAAAGCTGTACATATGATTTGGAATCCCAGCTGGTAGTTCAGTGTCTTTTTGTTGACGAATGCGATGTGTGTTCCAAACTGTGCTTTTGAATGTGTCTAACTGTCTCTGCATCAAAGGGATCATTATAAAAGCAAGGAGCATTCTAAAAAAGGTATTCCAACATAAGTAATTTGTGCACGAGCTACATAATATAGACACCTTGTGACTTGCCTGCCACATGTTTTAATATCTGTTATGACAATATTTGACATGGTTACTTTAGAAACAGACAGGACACTTTAACACACCTGTCAATCTCATCTTCTGGATTATAGTGTCCATTATTCTTTAACCACATTATCTGGCTTTTGAAATACTTCTCAAGCCTTTCATGAAGCTCTTTCCACCACCGTTCTATCTGAATAAAGTTAAAGTAAAATTAACAATTAGGCAAACCTATAAGCTTCCATGAGCAATAGTCACTGAGGTGCAGCTGAGTTGACTCTAGAAACAATATACCGGTATATATATATATATATCAGGGGTGGATACAGGGGGGGTGACTGGGTGACTAGTCACCCCCCTTCCCTGTCCCAACCAATACAGGATTATACAGCGATACACTAGCAGCTGTTTATACAAATCACAACAGTTACTCGTGTGTAAAATGTGCATAAATTATATTGTGTAACAATGCTTATTGATACAGGCCGTAGCTATGGCCTCTCCTTTGCAATAAGATTGGACATCATGATACGCTAATTAATATCTTGTAAATTTGAAACCCCAATTTTAAAACAGTAAGAATCATGATTATATAGACATATTGTATACAATCTCAATCTGAAATCTGAATATACATAGTAATTTTGGAACATAAACGTATAAAACATATCCCCATGAGTCCACGACAATGACGACATATGGTGTATTCATATAGTTGGGTATTTTGTTTCGTAATTTATATCCTTCAAAACTCTTTCAAATCCCCCTCAAAATGCAGGAAATGATATTTCAAATTTTTCCGGGTGAGTATGCCCCCGGACCCCCCTGGAAGTTTATCGCATCTTCGGCGCCACCCTGCCCCCACGTAGTAAGTATTGCCTGTTTTGTCCTCCCCTGGCGTCCTTGTTAAATATTCTGAAAGAAACAACTGAGCACCTTATAGTCACCCCCCTTGCAAAAATCCTGTATCCTGTACTATATATATATATATATATATATATATATATATATATATATATATATATATATATATATATATATATATAAATCGCAAGGTCGTGGGTTCAATTCCTGCCGGAGGGCCTGTGTAGTTGCATTTTTCGCAACTGCTCCCGGTTCGGTCTTAAAATGTATATATTCTACACTCGAATTTTCCTTCACCCTAAAATCCTCAGAACATGCTGTGTAATCGAGTGAAATGCCCAATATCATTTATAATATACCCAATTCTCTCCTGGCATTACCACCTCATTATATATACAGAACTCGCGATCGAGCTCTCGGCAACGGCCTCCGTGGCTCAGTGGTCAGAGCATTGCACTAGAATCGCAAGGTCATGGGTTCAATTCCTGCCGGAGGGCCTGTGTAGTTGCATTTTTCGCAACTGCTCCCGGTTTGGTCTTAAAATGTATATATTCTACACTCGAATTTTCCTTCACCCTAAAATCCTCAGAACATGCTGTGTAATCGAGTGAAATGCCCAATATCATTTATAATATACCCAATTCTCTCCTGGCATTACCACCTTATTATATATACAGAACTCGCGATCGAGCTCTCGGCAACGGCCTCCGTGGCTCAGTGGTCAGAGCATTGCACTAGAATCGCAAGGTCGTGGGTTCAATTCCTGCCGGAGGGCCTGTGTAGTTGCATTTTTTGCAACTGCTCCCGGTTTGGTCTTAAAATGTATATATTCTACACTCGAATTTTCCTTCACCCTAAAATCCTCAGAACATGCTGTGTAATCGAGTGAAATGCCCAATATCATTTATAATATACCCAATTCTCTCCTGGCATTACCACCTTATTATATATACAGAACTCACGATCGAACTCTCGACAATGGCCTCCGTGGCTCAGTGGTCAGAGCATTGCACTAGAATCGCAAGGTCGTGGGTTCAATTCCTGCCGGAGGGCCTGTGTAGTTGCATTTTTCGCAACTGCTCCCGGTTTGGTCTTAAAATGTATATATTCTACACTCGAATTTTCCTTCACCCTAAAATCCTCAGAACATATATATATATATATATATATATATATATATATATATATATGTATATTGATTTTATACAAAATACAGTCTCACCTGGTTGGATGTAGATGGCCCATAAAGCACCGTGTCACATGCATCCACGTCCCCATGATCGTTTCGAATAAAAGCATGCATGGTGGCCATTACTCCAGTCTCAGTTCCTCTGTCCAGCCTCATAAAGGACGAAATAACCCTCTTCTTGTATAAATATTCGAGATACCACCGACCTATTAACTTGGGATCGGAGTTGCTTACCCAGATACGGAGCCAAAGCAATTTCCTGGTTGCAGTGTCGATACAACCGTAAATAGCCAAGGGAAACGTACTATTTTGATACCCCATGAGTTTGTCATGGCCATCAAATGAGTGAACCCAGTTGGGACCTTTCGTACTGAAATGGCCCTTGGCTTTTTTCTTCTTCATTCCGGGTGCGCGATTTTTCAAGCCTTCAGGGTCCAGATCATACATAGCTGCATGTACAACATCTCTTGGAACTCTAATATGATGTTCTTGGCGAATCTTTTTGTGCATGGCACGGTAACCAAGCAGTTTTCCAGAACCATCCAGCTCTTCATCGACAGCTTTCTTCACTTCGTTGACTGTTACATTAGCGTTGTTGTAATAAATGTTAAAGTGCCGAAGTCGTCGATCTAATGAGCGTATGCTCCAAGCATATTGCGAGAAGTCTCTTTGTACAAAGCTGAGTACTTCTGATCGCTAAAGACCTTGCTCGACGAGTTTAAGGAGCGATTCTTTCAGTGTAAAATCGTCTTTCCATGCACAATCCGCCATCTTCCACATGTAAGGAAGATCGCAACATGGCTGAATATGGGGAATCCCCCCGTCTGTCACCGCAATGCATCCTGGTACATGGCAGTCCTCGGCCAACGAACATTTTTATTACTCGGGCTACCTGTGGTAGCCGAGTCTAGGTTTCGCGATTCTCCTTCATATTATTATTATTTTTATTTTTTTGCGACGCGTTATTAGTCCTCTGGCGGCCACTGGCGATATTGACCAATAAGCTTTGCGAAACTGAGGCATGTGACTACGGCGAACCTTGGAATCAATTTCTCGGCGATACTAGACATTGTAATGATGGCCTTTTACCAAAACTCGCCAGGATCTGTCGAAGTAAAGGTAAGCTGTTTCGTTATTTCCATTGGTACAGTACGTAAGATTATTTAGATAGCCGTTGTCTAAATTTAGTTTATAGAACAAAGTTTTTATACCATGTTTAAACGATTTTGTTTGAGCAGTTTGAAATCGCTTATCCGTGTATGAATTAAACATTTTGAAAAGTTGTTGAACACAATTAACTTAAGCTCATTTCAGTCATTTGGATAACCATAGTCACATAGACATGGATACATGTAAACAAATCTCTTAAAAATTGACATTGTGATTACTATACTGGTATAGCTTCATGGGTTTGTTCATGTAATGACTCATGTAATGACTCAAGATTTTGAGCCTTGGACCCTTAGGGTTGTCCACATTATGTCAACATGGTTTTGAGCATAATAGTGAGGCAAAAGTATAGTTCCACGCTTTGTGTTCTTGAAAAAACTTTTGACAAAACTATATTAAAGATGGGTTCCCACACAAGACACCAGTCTAGAGACCAAGGACCCAAGGCACAGCACTTTCTCGATACATAACATGCACAATGCAAACCGTAACCCATAACCATTTTGGTTGCGCATGTACTGTATCGAGAAAGAGCCCTAGGCACCTCATTTTAAGACCATTCCTGGTTACAATGACTTCCAGACATACATCGCTTCCAGTATATCCAGTTCTAGATGACTACTGGTACAAGTTTTAATGCTTCAGTGTCAGCTGCCTCCTGTGTTTACTGTCATCTACTAATTCATTTTACCTGTCTTTACTCTTTATGTGAATCATAATGGAGCATAATAGATAGTGATGCTACAGTATTTCAGCAAGGTTTAAAACACATGTTCTCTTTAGTTCATCCACCTGATATTGATTGAAATTCCACTTTTATACCCCGGGCTAAATTACTGTAACTGTCACAAACCCATACCCAGGGTCTTTATTACTTGCCTTTTATGTACCTAACATGTAGAATTAGTGGGTCAATCCCTTTTTATCTGCCACCATCATCAACTTTGGCTGATACTCATGAAAATGTTGGACCATGGCTCTATTTTCTCTTATACAGTACTTTTTTTGCTAATTTTTGTTTTATAATCTGTAGATCCAGGCCCAGAGCCAGGTTTGGACAGTCACTACCTGTCATGATCAGTGCTGGTAAAATCTGATGTTTCTGATATATTTCTGGAAGATAAATCTAAAAACCTGGAAGTTAAATTAATTTTTATTGTCACAGCTGTCAGCATGTACACAGAATGTTGGTGGAGTCACATTGTTATCATGCATGTACTGTATATCAATACTATAGAACAATCATGCTGTCCTTTCATTGAACATTGTCTACACTGATGGTCTGCAAACTATGGTCACAACCCAAAAGCAGGGTACAAAACATTTTCACAGGATTTTGTCAGGAGTCGAACGACTAAGTTTTTCAGCATTTGCCGACAAACATTGGTCAAGTTAACGCAGGCTAAGTTAACCCAGTTGTCTGTTACCCAATGTTAGTAGACATGAAATCCCCAAATGCAAAAGTATTTTTTGTTCGCTACTTTCACAAGTTCATGTAATTATAGTAAATGGTTACATATGTACAACAAATAATGTATATACTAAATTTATCATGAAATCAGTCATGGCACAATGCTTGAAATTGTGCAGTGGGTCATCAGCCTAAAAGTTTGTGGACTGTTGGTCTACACATACAAATAGCTCAGCAAAAACAATTTCAACAACTTTCTAATCACTAATTAATGCTGTAATTATTAGTCAATGCTTACGACGTCAATAACTTTTTTTGAAATCAATGTTTAAAATGTTCTTCATCCCGACCTGTAACATACTCTCTTCTAAACCTTACTGCTACTGACCTTAATCACTTAATCTATTGTATTTGTTTGCATGATTATCCTGAATTGTGAAGTGGTCTAGATTTCTGGATAATCCTGAATATTAAAGAAAATGAAACCCAACCCCTGACCCCCACCTCACAGTAACCCTAAATGTAACCACAACCACCACCCCCCCCCCCAACCCCCACCCCCAGGGAGAAAGTTCCATCACTCAGACCCTGACCACAACACCCCAATTTTTTTTATTATATGCTTTTAGTTTGGGACAGAGAAGTCCCCAAGACATCAGGATCATCCTGATTTCTAGACACTTTAAATTGACAATTCAGGATAGTCCTTCACCACATTCAGCGTTTGATCTGATTTTCCTCAGCCCACTCCCACCTCTTTGCTCATGCGTTACAGGTGTTATAGAGACCTCTGCACTTTCCAGTAGCCCGAGTGCACACCTGACCCAGGTGTCTTGTTTTACTTTGATTTTGATTTTCAAATGTAAATTAATGTTGTTTTTACTTTGAATATAAATTGATTTTAATTTTTTTTGTATTTTGATTTCATTTTTTGATTTAATTTAATTTGTCTTTTGTTTTCATTTTATTTTAATTGTGAATTTAAATTAAAAAAACAACAAAAAACGTTATGGCAGTCCTCGGCCACCATACATATCCCAGGTGCGTATCATTCATTATAGTCTAAACGGCGACATATTAATAGTTAAGAAATTCAAGTGTTTTACCAAATTTAGCAAGACTTTCCTTCTGACTGTTGAGTTGAAATACTGGGTCATTCTGAACTGAGTAACTGGTAGCCTCGAGCCAGTCGGCTTCGATAATATAAATAATACTAGACGAACTGGCGCACAAATTGGATAATATATCAATTAAGTTCCAGACAATAGCACAGACATTTATTAATGGCAGAAAGAAACTTCGTTTGAAAAAGAACTTACCTCATTTAGCAATAATCTTTATTACACGAATTAAGTGAATGTGTAATCTCCTCTTATTAATATGTTTTGACGTTTTGAACGGCACATTATTATTGAGTCAAGGCGACGAACGGGGCTCGATTTGTGATGAAAGTGATGTGACAGACAGAGAGATTCATGGAGTTTCAACCCGGATCTACTTTGCTATTTCTTTTCTTTTGTTCCACAGCGACGTGTTTTAAAAAATATTAAGAGCTACGGCGTCTTTAATAGCCGTCTTGTTGAAATATGTCTCACTCCATGCATTGTTGAAGTCCGTGAACAATAACTTTAAAAATAATTTATTCTGCATTAATTTTGTTCGACCAATAGAAACTCGCGGCCGCCAAATTCGACCAATAGAAATACACGCGGCCTCCGATGGCCGCGAGTGATGAAAAAACCTCATGCTTTGTTGCAGGCCCACATTCCACAGCAATAGGAGGGCCTGCCCGCAGGCTAAGGTAACTGTATTAATATTTGTGGTTTGCTTTATTTGCTTGTATTGTTTATTATTGTACTGATGTCTTGCACTAAAAGTCGATGTTATTAAACAGTTTATACATTACTTTCATCAAGTGTGTATTATTGTTTGGGTACACCAATATGGCCCGACCATTTCAATGTTTTGGTACACCAGTATGGCTGGCATTTCATTGTTTTGGTACACCAGTATGGCCACCATTTCAATGTTTTGGCACACCAGTATGGCCACCATTTCATTGTTTTGGTACATCAGTAGGGCTGATTGGCCACTATTTCATTGTTTTGGTACACCAGTATGGCCACCATTTCAATGTTTTGGTACACCAGTATGGCCACCATTTCATTGTTTTGGTTCACCAGTATAGCCACCATTTCATTGTTTTGGTACACCAATATTGCCGATTGGCCACTATTTGTTTTGGTAGACCACTATGGCCACCATTTCATTGTTTTAGTTCTATGGCTACCATTTCAATGTTTTGGGGCATGTACATCACTATAGCCACCATTTCATTGTTTTGGTACACCAGTATGGCCACCATTTCATTGTACACTTGTACTAATGTTAGTTTTGTTCTTGGCATGGTTGCCATTTAGCAACTTCTTACTTTTACTCTGTCTAATGGACATGATTTTATTTGTCAAGTGGAGACCTCCTGGTAATCTTGCCTGGTAAAGGGTTAATAGTTGCATAATGTTTACAGAAAATGATCGATAAATTTTTTGTGTGCACAGAATTCCCACCTTAATAATTATGTTGAACAAATTCAAATTTTTCTTGACAACTATCCTAATAGCGTTTGTTAGCACACAGGTTAGCATCATGGCGTGTTGGATTATTTGCATACCATAATCTTCCCATGCCAGCCTGTACAACTGCCCAGTGCCCACTATTAAGTAGCCCGAGTTAACGCCTAGCGGGCGTCTTGTTTTATATTTTTTAATCATTCCGTTACAAAAAGTAATGACAGATCTAAACCCCAGTACATGTTACGTCTAGTGAGTTAATTTTATTCATTTTGTTTTGTCTTTTGCTTTGGCGATAGTGGGCAATCAAAATTCAAAAAGCAGCATATCCCCCCCCCCCCGGCTACGTCCCTGGTATTGATTACTTAAAGTCTGTTCTTCGACATCCAATTTAGAGTTCTAAAAGGTTTCGTTGCATAGTTTGAAGTCAAGCTATCTGAATAACGTTGTATGTGGAACGGGAACGGCGTTTAAGTTACTCTTGGGACTAAAAAATATTCATCTTTGTGTGAGAAAAATTCTATTGTATTAATTTTAGGACGTTGTCTTCTACGTTCCCTGCTGGTGGACGGGATTTGGAGTGGCCTAAAAAATTCACTTGCATCGCCGTATATTTCCGCTGAATCTATTTCCTCCAGTGGCAATTAACCTTATATTAAATAAGAGAATAAGAGATTGTAAAAAAAAATCTTTTCGGACCGTTGTCGAAGATATCGTAAAATACCGCCCCGCGGCCGTAGCCAATCACACTGAAAAAATACCAAGGATTCCGCCCGCTGACGACTAATAAAAAAATCGACATATTTCTAATTTGAAACATTCTCCCACCAACTGTGTAATAATTAATTTTATCGCACAGAGGGCGTAGTGAGACGAAATATTTTACCTGCATTATATATTAGAATATATTTTCGCACGTAACTCCAGCCAGGGATTTTTGTTATTCTCGCGTTGTATAAAGAACGAGGATGGTGTTGAGATTACTCTAGGGACGAAATATTATTCATTCTCTTTGTTTCGCAACTAAAATCCTTTTGTTTAAAAGACTTCGTCGTTGAAATTGCCATCGTACTTCTAAGGTCCCTAATAGCGCCGCCTTTGAAAACTCAAAGATTCTGAACTGAGTCTGAAAACTCTGCGAGACTGTTCACACCAGTCATACAAGACAGTCACATCATAACGTTCACAAATCACAATATACTTTTGAATTACGCGTTTGCACATAACGAGTCTTAAGCCCTGTTTACACGGCCAAAATTTAAGCAGGATCTGAGCCACATCTGATTAAACTGAGCACGATCAGTTAATCGCGCTTTAACTTGACCGTGTAAACGCAACGAGATTGGAAAACGCTTGCTATTAATAACGGTGTTATTAATACGATAAAATGCATTTTTTTGCCCTGCTGTAGAAGCTTCCATCTCGCTATTCGTTGTTTCTTTGTTTCTTTCTTTCTTTTAGCTATTACTCTTTCTCCCTCGAAATTTTCTAATTGCGCCCCTGTATTTAATTCTCTACATTTCGATGTTAGCGTCACTAATCGGAAAGGTGAAAAAGAGTCACAAAATTCGGGCGTTGTTTCAAAGCGCTCGCCATTTTGTAAAATACAATTTTGGCAAATGAAATGGTGTTTAAGATATATTTCTATCGTAATATAGAATCTTTGACATACCTTGCCCAATATCGGTTTCCATTTTCTCCAGGTTCGTAGTGATACATGGGTTCAGCTACACCAAAGTAAAACAGACCAGTGCCGACCCCACAAGCAAACAACATTGCGAAATAGGCTGCATCACTGAATTCGGGTTTCTCGTCTTCTTTGCCAAGCTTCATTTTACCGTACTTTGAAAAGTAAACGACTATAAGAAACAACAACCAGGCATTTTGGGTTCCAATATACAACCAGGTGAACGTGTCCGTAATCCAGCTCTTCCCTTTTACCATTTCTTTGGATGCCCTTGTTGTATCTACCATGCACCAAATTGTTATTCCCCAGATGATCGACGCTGATACAAACGTTACCACTGGATTCAAGTTGAGATGAAAGGGTCCAACTTTTATTTTGAAAGTCTTGCATCTTTTTCGGTATTCTTCATCCATCTTGGTAGCAGCAACACAACTAGCCGAAAGCTTCAATAGAGTGTTGCGTGATTAACTGGGTTTTGCCACTTTATGCAACCCTCTTTAGAGCGTTTTACTTGACGTCATGACAGCTGTCAAGGACAACTTCTTTAATACAATAGAATTTTTCTCATACAACAAAGAAAATGAATATTTTTAGTCCAAAGAGTTATCCTAACGCCGCCTTTACACTAGAGCAAAAGTATCCGGATTCACATTGTTTTTTATTCCCATGAGGATGAAAAACATTGTGAATCCGGATACTTTTGCTCTAGTGTAAACGACGTCTTAGATTATTTCCACGTCTTCATGGCGATGTAAAAGGGACTTTCAGATCTACGACGCAGCTAACTCGACGACGTACGTGGCCTTAAAAACGTTAAAAAGCAATGCATATTTAAAAGAAGACACGGTAAATTAACTGCCGTATTTTATGTTTAAGCTTGTTTAATGACTTTCAAGACGCTCCAGTTCTTCCTAAAACCACTGCAGTGTCTGAGCTGAAGTTAACGTTAAAGTTAAAAAACAGCTAAAAATGCTGAGAGCGGTATTGATATATACTCTTGGAATTACAAATTATTCATTCACTTTCGGTTTTCATTAAGAATTCTTTGTTTTTAAGGCGCGTCATCGAGCTCGCCACGATCTAAAAAGTCAGGCTGTTAACTCGTTTTACTTCAAACTATGAGAATCAACCTCGTATACGTACATAACATTTACTATTCGTTTTACCAGCAGTAGCATTGCTTTAAATTATTATCATAATTTCTTTAATGGCCATGCAGCTATCGTGCTGGTTTGCCCCGACGGGTCTTATCGTCTCGTATATAGTTAATGAAAAGACATGGTCAATTTATTATCCACGATTTTATGAATGTCAGCACTCAGCATGAACAAACGTGTATGCTTTTTCAATGCACAGAAATAAAAGCGGAAAGCTTCTAATCTATTAGAAATTTTAATCCAGATGAAAATTCGTCCCGATTTTTGTGTTTACACACTCAATGGCTAGGTGCTAACACGTTTAATAAGGCGGATTTCCAAGCTCCCTGCAAGTACTTGCATGTAATTAAAAAGAACTCGCAGTGCTTATTTTTTCGCTCTGAGTCATTTTTAGGGGCCGATTACATGGAGACTTTTAGCCTGGGCTGAAATGTCAGTCCGCGGTTAGAAAAACTGCGATTTAAGCACGACTTTACGAATAAATGTGGGTTAATAACATTAATTTGCGCTATAACACGGCAAGAATTTCATTCCTGGTTGAATTTCAGACCGGGTATCGGCTTCCATCACACTGAGCTACCTGGGATGAAATTTCAGCCGGGGCTGAACGTCTCCATGTAATCTATAAGGGTATAGATGCAGATACTCGCAAACCATCTTCTGCGATGACTGGAAAAATTTAGCCTATCTATAACAAATTTATCTGGATAAAAATTTGCCGGGTACCTTGGCTTTGTAGACAAGGCCAAATTTACATATAATGACTCCAGAGGTTTCTTTTTTGAGACCCATGCAAAGTCAAGAGTGCGCGGCCAGGAGTGGCGCCAACATGTCAAAATCAACCTCGCACCCGTCGAGCTTTTGTCCTAAGTAAAGTTACCACTATATAATATTAAAGAAAACTGAATAAATTGCAAGCAGCATGTCTACTGTAGATTGCTTTGTGAGTGCTAGTCATGGGAGGAGAATTTGTTCAAAGAACTTTAATCTTTATCAAAAAGACCAAACGACTATAGACTACGTGCTACCAAATACAGACCTATCGCGTTCATATGCATTCTTACCTAATTGTACTAAAAGCTACAACATTAAATCTATTTATACCCATGCATATCCTATACTGGCACAAATTTTCCGCTCGGTCGGTTGTAGTGTGTTTTTTTACGGCCTACGATTCAATAGGCGAATTTTGCAAAGAAATTGGTGGGCTAGCGAGCCAACAACAGCAGAATAACAGTGTTAAACATCCAGAAACTGCATCTGTACTTTAAAATCAAACAGTTGCCAGTTTTTTTGGAAACTATGATGCGCGCGCAACACCCTGAAACTCGCCTATTCACGCCAGCCTAATCTCACGCCGCCTGCTAGACCGAACTGAAATTTTGAGGCCAGCCTAACTCCAGGCTGGCTTTCCATGTAAACAGAATCTACAAGTCTAATCGAACCGATTCGAACTACAAAAAAACCCGCTTTTTAACCGACGTAATAGGAACCAAGGCCACACTTTCAAGACCGGCTTCATGTAAACAAAATACAAAATTCAGTCTTGGCCTGAGTTCGCGCCGGCCTCATGTAAACACCCTATGTTGTTTACGTAATAGATAAATCCCAAGAACGAGGGATTTATGCTATATAAAGACCCGAGGACGTGCCGACGTTCGAGGAGGTTTTCCACAAAGATTTTCCCAGTTTTTTCCTTCATTTTTTATCTAATCAGTATTCAAGGGCTTTATGCGATATAAAGCCCTCGAAAGAACAAAGAAAACCGACTCAATAATAAACAAGACGCCTGGTCAGGCGTTCACTCGGGCTACTGCAAAATCACAGTGCTAAGATCTAAAGTCTATTAAACACATTGGTCACAGACAAAAGTCAAAACACAACCCAATTCTCCGATAGAAAACACAATTTGCAATAACAAAACACAGTCTACGCGGGTTTGGGACGGCACAGAAGTCGACTTGGAGCAGGTCTGATTACCTTATTACTATATTGACACTGTTAGCTACTCGAACCGTTCTTTACTGTTGTTACCTTATACTATTTTTTCTTTATTGTTGTACATGCCCTCCGTGGAAATCAGCTTTTGTTGACGTTGTATCTATCTACGATTGCCTGTATTTCACAGCGTTGATGATATTTAATTATTAACGGCGTGTGCAATTGTAAGCGAGGGGCAAATCACTCCAAAAATCTCGTACACTTTGACGAAAAGTCCGCAAAAAGTCCAAAAAGTCCAGCGGAATTTAGAAAATCCTTAAAAATCCAAAAATCCGCAAAAAGTCCTGAAAATCCATGAAAATCCATAAAAATCCTTTCAAAATGTATTAAAATTCACAAAATCTTACTGAATTGATCAAAATCCAAACAAGAAACTATTTCCTAAAAGAAATAGCTGTTTCGTTCCGGGCAGTCGTTTATGAGGGTCTGTTTCAACAGCAATGACGAATTTTAGCTCAACTAATTATTTCCCCCATGTAGACTGGCGCGACAATTTTTACTACGCGCCTGCGTTTCATCTGGTTTCATACGACAAATTTAATTTAGACGATTTTTGTTTTGCATATAAACAAACTAAAAATATGCTGAAGCGAGAAGATTATAATAAAACTACAAAAAAATAATTTAAGCTTCGTCTTAGAATATGATCATACCCACTCAGCCAATCAGCGCCCAGAATTTTCATGCTCTATATTCCATAGTATTCACTAGTGAGTTTATGTAACTAATTAGTATGCTCTATATACAGCATACTAATGAGTGTATAGAGCATACTAATTAGTTACATAAACTCACTAGAAGATATTCATAACCAAAAAATAATGCAAACATCAACAACAACGAAAAAAATCTGTTCTTTCTAACCCAATAAAAGCATACATTTTCTGCCAGAAACATAGAATATAGATTCTTCCACAGAATTAGCTGAGTGGGGTATGATCATATTCTAAGTCGGTTAGATCATAGTCAATCGAGATATGGTCTGGAAACTCCACTAAAGTCTTTGGTCTATCTTTTTGTTCGCCTTTATGCATTTTTGTGCACGGTGCACGGTCACTGAACACATTGTATTTTAGTATAATGAACGAATTGTCCAATAGCAATGTTTCAGTTCAATCACTCAACCGTGCTATTTAAATATTTTATTAATTTAACCTAAAACAAAGGATGTGCACGGTGTAAGGTACGGTTCAACATAAAATCACAGCTCATTATAGGCGCTTTGAAGTTTGCCGAGTTTCCAGACCATATCTCGATTGACTATGGTTAGATAATGAACTCTCGTGTCCTATGGGATATAGTGTCCTCGCATAGATAGAAAGCCACTCGGCCTGCGGCCCTCGTGGCTTTCTATCTATGCTCGGCACTATATCCCATAGAACACTCGAGTTCATTATCTAACCCATACCAATAAAACGAACACACATTTCAGACGTTGTACCGTCTGATCGTGACGGATTACTCCTCCTCCGCAGTCCAGAGGGCAGGGTCTATTGATTATTTCAGGTTATTCGCAGTCGCATAAATTCGACTGAATTTAACAGCCGATCCGCACGTTGTAACCAATAAACTACTGCAATTGTAAAGGCATTGTATCCAGTAAGTTACTGGAAATTGTTTAATAAAGAGGTTTTTAATGAAACCCTTCCCCCCCCCGAACCCCCGAACCCTAATCTCAAAAATGTGAATTTCCCGGGGGTAACCCTAACCCTAACTTGAAAAGTGTCGGGGGGGTTTTTCAAGCCGCCTCCTCCCCGTCGAACCCCCCGTCTGACCGTCTATAGGAGCAAAATAAAACGTTACCAAAATAATTGCTTTCTTGGGAAAATTGCGAGACGCTAGCACGTCGCCGCCGCGGTATTTATTGAATAATCGCCAATAGCAAATCCATAAATTTCCAAGGCCAAAAGGATCAATATAAATTAGGTCAATAATGGACTATCATCATTTTCGTCGTCATAGGTCATAGTTTAATTCTCGAATCAGAATAATCCATTTAGGTGGGCCACAAATGAATGATAACGAACTTCTAGCCTCAAACTATTGACATTGTTCATAAAATAGCTATATTTTAAAATTATTAGACACGCGTGAAACAGTGCGACTGACCTTTTGGAACGCGCAGTTGCCATACATAACGAATGCATTCTCGAGTTCAACGAGGGGAAAGTTCCTACTTTCTACAGCACAAGATTGATGATTCGCTTCGCACGGGATTGTTTACGTCTTCAAATTACTCTAGATCAGCAATGTTTTCACTTCGTTTTGGCGTTTAACCACGCCTCCAACTAAATTTTTTATGCGGAATTTTGATTTCATTGGATAAGATCACAGTTATGTCAACAACACTGCACTACGATTGGACGATTTTGATCTGTGATGACAGTTTCTTTTGTGATGTCAATGGAAAGCTAATACAGTAACAGTTTCGCTCCTGCGGGGAACGAAACAAAAAATTCCGAAGGAAATCTGCACTTTCTCCTACAAATTTGTTATGTACTTCATGTAATTTCATCCTGAAGTATTTTATATACATGACAACGAGGTTGCTTGATCTTGATGGAAATATGGATTCTCGCGTTTTCGCGCCATTCTATATCCACCATCTTTGGCCTTCCTTCGTATGGCGTCATATTTCCGCCAAAATTCATGTTCATATTTTCAACACTAAAGTTCATATTTTCAACATTAATGTTCGTATTCGCAACATTAATGTTCGCATTTTCAACATTAATGTTCGTATTCGCAACATCAATGTTCGCATTTTCAACATTAATGTTCGTATTCGCAACATTAATGTTGAATTTTGGCGGACGGTGTGGTGTCAAATCTCCGCCAAAATTCATGTTCGCATTCGCAACATTAATGTTTGTATTTTCAACATTAATGTTTGTATTTTCAACATTAATGTTCGTATTCGCAACATTAATGTTTGTATTTTCAACATTAATGTTCGTATTCGCAACATTAATGTTCGCATTTTCAACATTAATGTTCGTATTCGCAACATCAATGTTCGCATTTTCAACATTAATGTTCGTATTCGCAACATTAATGTTGAATTTTGGCGGACGGTGTGGTGTCAAATCTCCGCCAAAATTCATGTTCGCATTCGCAACATTAATGTTTGTATTTTCAACATTAATGTTTGTATTTTCAACATTAATGTTCGTATTCGCAACATTAATGTTTGTATTTTCAACATTAATGTTCGTATTCGCAACATTCATATTCGTATTCGCAACATTAATGTTTGTATTTTCAAACATATCAGTCACACGTTTGCGAGAACGAAGTCAACGCAGACAGATCAAATTACACGCATTCATGAAGATTCATAGGTGATGGAAAAAATTGTCAATTTATGATCACAACACTATATATATATGATCGAAACTGAATTCGAGTAAATGAAGGTGCGTTTGTGACTGCGTACTTTGCAGGAGGCAGTGACCGCACAGTGTGTACAAACAGGGAATTCCCGAGTTGCTGCTTTAATACCCGAGCTGGCTCGACTTTCATCATGTTTACATGACAATTTCTAGCCCTGCTACCCGGGCTGCATTTATTTTACCATGCACGATACACAGAATCGCACTTTTACGAGATGTTTTCAATTTATAACTTACACACGAGCAAGTAGAACTTGTGAAATACAACGTTGTCCAGAAAGAACTTGTATAGACAAACATTGTCGCGTATATTTCGGAGCTCTGACGTTCAAGCCTGGATAGGCGAGCTAGACCGCTCTAATAGAGATCTCGGTTGCACGATTCTCATATAAGCACAACATGAAAATTAACAAGAAATTATATAAATAGTAACAAACGCATGATCTCGGCAAAGCTCGCCTCCGTATAAACAAGCCCTTAGTGTAGGTCTACAGCCCGTCTACTGAGCGTATATAAGATCAGGATACTTGCCAACTACATTACTGATGAACAATTAAGTATAATATTTCAGTGAACAGCTCCAAGGACATCAAGAAAGCGAAGAAAGAAAGCAATGAAGATTTTAATAGCATTTTAGCACGCATCAGTTTCGCAAAGCCTGACAGGATGACAATCCAATCCAGGAATGGCAATCCATTCCCAAACATGGACAAAACGAAAAACGGAACCGAAACCTAGACTCGTTCTACCTTAGGTAGCCCGAGTAATAATCCATCCTGACTCACTCGTGTGTAAGTTATAAATTGAAAACGTCTCGTAATAGTGCGATTCTGTGTATCGTGCATGGTAAAATAAATGCAGCCCAGGTAGCAGGGCTAGAAATTGTCATGTAAACATGATGAAAGTCGAGCCAGCTCGGGTATTAAAGCAGCAACTCGGGAATTCCCTGTTTGTACACACTGTGCGGTCACTGCCTCCTGCAAAGTACGCAGTCACAAACGCACCTTCATTTACTCGAATTCAGTTTCGATCATATATATATAGTGTTGTGATCATAAATTGACAATTTTTTCCATCACCTATGAATCTTCATGAATGCGTGTAATCTGATCTGTCTGCGTTGACTTCGTTCTCGCAAACGTGTGACTGATATGTTTGAAAATACGAACATTAATGTTGAAAATGCGAACATTGATGTTGCGAATACGAACATTAATGTTGAAAATGCGAACATTGATGTTGCGAATACGAACATTAATGTTGAAAATACAAACATTAATGTTGAAAATACAAACATTAATGTTGCGAATGCGAACATGAATTTTGGCGGAGATTTGACACCACACCGTCCGCCAAAATTCAACATTAATGTTGCGAATACGAACATTAATGTTGAAAATGCGAACATTGATGTTGCGAATACGAACATTAATGTTGAAAATGCGAACATTGATGTTGCGAATACGAACATTAATGTTGAAAATGCGAACATTAATGTTGCGAATACGAACTTTAATGTTGAAAATATGAACTTTAATGTTGAAAATATGAACATGAATTTTGGCGGAAATATGACGCCATACCTTCGCGGCCCTCCTCTTTTTATTATATGCGGGTACGTCGTTCCAGGACCTGCTAGCGGGTTAGAAACGTGCCTTCCCAGCCATGCTTGGAACCTGACCAGAGGAGGTTGGACAAGTCACGCAAAGCATCATGGTCCTAACGCTAAAATCGATTCATTTGCATCTGACCGCAGACGAGGAATGAACTCGCCCTTGTGAACTAGATGCACAAAAACTGTTGAAAACTCGTCACAGTTGATCCAGAATTTATAAATCTGATGGGCAGGAAAATATGAGAACCATCCGTGACGATCATAGACAATTAATATGATCAGATTGTGCTTTATTTGGCGTATATTCATGACAATGGCGGATGGGCATTCAAGATAGTTTTCAAGGACTGCTCAATCCTTCGGATTCGACGCATTTTACGTTACAAATAATGGAACAAATCAGAAATGAATTTAGATACTTACAATGAAGGATATTTGGTTGTGTGGTGCAACGTGTGATTCGTTACAACTGGAGAAAAGCGTGAGGTGAGATTTGAGAAATCAACATTATTTGTTGTTTAGTGGTTTATGATTTCCCTCTTCCTTCATACTTTAGCTTACTTGTATCCCAAATTTTATAAAATTGTGAAAGCTAGCCTAAAATTTATTATTCAATAACTATCTTGTATTTTTCTTTGTATTAAGGTGAATTCAAAATCCAAAGTCGATTTAATAATTGCCTCCAGGCTCCAGAATCTATTGATAAACTTGGTATATAACTGGTCAAATGTTCAAATATTGTTATTTTATCAAATAAAGTGTATTTCCTGTATCCTAATAATATATGTAAATAAGGAACTTGAATAAAATTAAAATGTTGCTCAATATTGATCTTACATTTTTGCAGTCAAGCATACCCCCCCCCCCCTGCCAAGAAAACATCAACTTTAGAGAGGGCATCAGGAAAGTGAATGGGTTAATCAAACTATAAGACAGACAAAGTCCAATAAATGAACTATAAGACAGACAAAGTCCAGCCCAAGGGTGTCTGTCTTAGACAGAGTTCACAGTCTGTCTATCAGTATGTACATGCAGTAGCACTCAAAGGCAAAGGGATGAATAATATCCAGGCATTTAATTAGGCTTTGAGACACAACATTTGAATTGTACACTATGTGAGATAATACCTCTGTTAAAATTTTATTAGTTATATCCACAATTATGCATTGTTATGATGTAATTATACAACTGATAACATGCAAAACATCAAACTACATATTTGAATGTTATTTGGCAAAAGAGAATCCATCAATTTATAATCATAAAAATCCTGTTCAGATCGGTGCTTGTGCCCAGGCAAGTTATTCCAACACTGACATCTGTACTGTATCTCTTCGCTTCCTGTAAAAAATAGGAAGTGAGATGGAATTATTAACCCTTTCATGTCTTAAAAGGTGACTGTACAGCCAATACCTAACTATTGTATTCACTTCATGGGTGTACAAATCAAGGGGTGGACACAAGGGCACATGCCCTCCCCCCCCCCCCCCCCCCCCCACACACACACACACTTGGCTAAAGTCCTATAATAAATATTTGTATACTAAAAAACAATACGAACAACAACAGATTAGCAAAAAAAAAAATTAATACTACAACTACAATATATTATTCACAATAACAATGACCAACAACAATAAACTACAAATAATTATCCACATATCAATTTTAATAATCATATGCTGTCATGGAACACAATGTTAATTAATATATAAAAAAATATCTATACATATCAGGCCTGTATACATATATAGCAGATCTTTAGTACATTCTGTAATAATATTTACAGAATATATGTAGGCCTGATATGTATACATTTTTTCCAGAATGGTGTTTTTATACAGCGAGGTCAAGCGTTTTGGACCATAAAAACAGACAAATATCAAATTTTACTCTTTAATAATTGTCCACTACTCATTCTACACTTACTCTAAAGAATAAAGCTCGAAATATTAAGAAACTTCCAAAATTCTTGAGAAAAAAACAAGCTTTAGTGGCGAAAGGCGTCAAAGGCCCTCTTAAATTTATTAGGCGCCATCTTAGCAAATGCCGAAATACCATGGTCGGTTCAAAGGCGAATATCTCGAAAACGGTTGAGAGGTCACCGGGGGTCGTCTGGATAGAATCCAAGATTAGACATTTGTTCAACTTATTACGCAAAAATTAGAGAATTCGAACCGTTGGAATTCGAGATTTTTTGCTTTGAAGATTGTTGACAAACCGGAAGTCGGGTCTTCGCTTAGGGCG
Source organism: Corallium rubrum (assembly GCA_964035015.1). Taxonomy (NCBI): domain Eukaryota; kingdom Metazoa; phylum Cnidaria; class Anthozoa; order Scleralcyonacea; family Coralliidae; genus Corallium; species Corallium rubrum. The sequence goes on along the minus strand of OZ036005.1, from coordinate 588,416 downwards.
ACACGACCTACATAAACCATCAAAATAAAGTAGAAAACTACATTTACCTTGCAAAATCCTGCAGATATGGATAGTCCAACAATATATCAAACGATATCGCTGCTTTTTTAAAGAAAAAAATGAATGACAATAGCGTAATATTCGGTATTCTAAGTCCAATGCAAAATTTTCAGCCGATCAAACGATGAGAAAATAAGCCATTTCATTGGTCGAGATATTCACGTGGTACTTGTCCAACCACCTCTGGAACCTGACGATAACATGACTCCTTGTTTTTTTCAAAACTCGGATGTTTTTTTCAGAACAGGGACTCGGTCGAGATAGTGGATTCCCATATTTGGACTCCCTACCACAACAAAAACGTATTTGACTTCTCCAGAAGGATTTACTTTAAAATTAAAATAAATTATAATTAAAATAAAAATAAATTATAATACTATCTGGATGAAATGTAAATATAATTAATCAAGTAGGCGTAGAATATTAATTTTGAGTTAAAGGCGACAGACTGCAAAGCTATTTAAATTTTGGATTGGGGTATTACCAACTTTTATTATCGGGATTTTGCATGTTTTTTTACTGTTGACTCAGTTGTTATCCTAAATATGTAATGGCCCAATTTCTAGTTCTCCCATTCGCCTCCTGGGCTTATATTCATTCCCAGTTTCACTTATAGCCCGACCAGAACATGAAAAACAATGGGAATATTTTCACAAAAAGTCCGCAAAAGTCCGCAAAAAAATCACAATAGTCCAAAAGTCCAACGATTAAATACCCGGACTTTTGAAAGTCCGAAAGTCTCGTACACTTTTTAGCGAGTGATTTGCCCCTCGATTGTAAGTGTATATATTGAATATCAGGATACTTGCCAACGACATTACTGACCAATAACTATGTAAACACTCCGTTTTTATGAAAATTAAACAGCGGATCTAATACATTTAGTAGACAAAACCTGTAGTGTCGGATTCGGCAGATTCAAGCGATCATTTTGATAGAGAATTTATTTAAATTCGGGCAAACAGAAAATATATAAACATGTTTGAAAACACACGTTTCCAAATGTAATACGACAAGCGATATCTAGACATACACTGAACATGTTCAACATATTGATATCTTACCGGTATATTTGCTCTATTCGCACTAGTTGTCGGACTATAAAGCAGCAAGGCCAGGACCAACCTGTTTTGAAATAGCTCGTCATCTTTTACGTACTAGGTCTACCGCGATCGCCGGCGTGTGCAGTTGTAAACATTGTAAAGCCTTTGTAAGCATGTTTATGATGAATTGAAGCCAATGGACCTTTCCCCTTTTAGCAAAAACCGCAATGCATCATGGTAGAGTGGTAACGCTCATCTGCCAAGCAAAATGGCGGGAGATGAGTGGGCGTTTTGTGTGGCAGAGGACTTTTGCTTTTTAAACGAATGGCATCAAATAAAATAGCAAAAAAACTTATCTTTACGGTTAAGGAGGTTTTTACTCGGACTCTAAACTAGATATAAGGCAATCGCGGCGGGTTTATGTTGGAAATAATGACTCGGGTTGACTGGACAAACAATGGCAGTTCGAAGATAAACATTCTAGAAGAGGCGTCTTAATGTACAATTGTAGGTGAGTAGACTTGGCTATTTAATCTCATAAGAATATTTTGTTATAGTACCAAGCGGCGACGCCTAGTTTACTTATATCTCAAATATTTTGTGCATCGGAATGCATGTTGAGGACTTTTTCGTCTCCGCAATCTCGAGCAAGTTTTCCTTAATTACCACCAGTCGTTCGATAAACATTTAAGTAAGAGAAAGACCTTTAAATTTGTTTTGGCGCCAGTAAACCCGGTTTCCTTGTCAACGACAAAGCTCAGGTCTTTTGCAAAAGCGTTAACTTGAACAGAAACTGTAATTTGGTATTCTTGCTGTATTTTGTTTCTGAATTTCTTTGTAACCGCGGAAGAAGCTTCTTGACACAATTAATTGCTGTAGGTTTTAAATATAAGTTAGTTGTGTGTTTTTTAAATATAAACATTTAGCTAAAAAGTTGATTTTCCAAGCTGACAAGGCAGTTGGCACAATTTAAAATTATTGTTGTTTGATAATTGTTTATAAAGGCTTTTTTATAAATTTGATAAAAAGAGAATTAATTTAATTTGTATTATAGAATTGTAAATAATTCAGTTTAACTATTAGCAAGATTTAGTTAGGTTAAAATTCAAATAATAATTGTGTACAAATTTATATAAATAGTTAGGATGGTTAGATATAATGTTAAATAAGTAAATAATTTAATATTAAATAAATAAACAGAAGCCAAACCACAAACAATGAATGAAGAAAACAACAAATTACTCCAGCTACAGGACACAAAGTCATGGACAAGAGATTTAAAGTTACTTCCACTATTTTCACATCATCTGCTGCAAAAACATTTTATAACTGAAACCCAAGCAGATGACAGTGCAACCGGTGCTTATGAACACAAGAAATTAGGTTTACTTACCAGCTTTTCAAAGATGCAGTAGGTATGTGAAACAAGTTCAAGTGAAACCAGAAGTAAAAATAGATGGTGACCAAGTACAGTATGTTATTCAAAAAGAACAGTTCATGCATCAATGAAGAGTAAAAGTTAGTTATCTATGTGCACTTAAATCAGTCAACAGGAGTGTTGTTTGTGCAAATTGTTTGTGCAAAAAGAATTGGAAAAAGTGGCGCAGCAAACATGTCAGTGATGTTGCTGCACTATTGTTTTAATTCTTGTTTATTATTACAGTTGGCATTAACAGAAGTTCCCGATGATATCCAACCTGCACACAGCTTCTTTAACAATGGCATGTGCCAAGAAATTATGTAACATATGAAGCAATAATGCTTTTGAGGATTTAAGATGTGGTAATGCCTCTTATGAAAAGGGTGACAAAGGAAGAAAACATGAATTACCAAACAGAGATGCAGTCAACTACAATCCTACCCCACATTTTGCAAGAGAATTGCAGCCATGCCAAAACAGTGGAGTTGACTCATGGGTTAGAACAGGCAGGGAAAGCTAGTTACCTCACTAAACTGTTGGTATCAAATGACTACAGTATATAAAATTATTTCATTTGAGAAACTACAGAATTGCAGGAACCTGCCATCTACATGACACTCATATTCAGGAACAAATGCTAGAAAATTTGCAAGTAGACACTAGTAACCAAACATATACTGTATATTAGATGAAAATAATATGGGATTTGTGGAAGAAAATTTAGGTACAACACATGACACAACATTGGAAATTGAAAGGAACATCAGGAGCCAATCTGATTGTAAAAAATGGTATGAGGGACAAAAGCTGAAACTGACTGCCTCAAACTTAAATCTTCAAAAGCATTGCTTCATATGTTACATAATTTCTTGGCACATGCCGTTGTTAAAGAAGCTGTGTGCAGGTTGGATATCATCAGGAACTTCTGTTAATGCCAACTGTAATAAACAAGAATTAAAACAATAGTGCAGCAACATCACTGACATGTTTGCTGCGCCCACTTTTTCCAATTCTTTTTGCACAAACAATTTGCACAAACAACACTCCTGTTGACTGATTTAAGTGCACATAGATAACTAACTTTTACTCTTCAGTGATGCATGGACTGTTCTTTTTGAATAACATACTGTACTTGGTCACCATCTATTTTTACTTCTGGTTTCACTTGAACTTGTTTCACATACCTACTGCATCTTTGAAAAGCTGGTAAGTAAACCTAATTTCTTGTGTTCATAAGCACCGGTTGCACTGTCATCTGCTTGGGTTTCAGTTATAAAATGTTTTTGCAGCAGATGATGTGAAAATAGTGGAAGTGACTTTAAATCTCTTGTCCATGACTTTGTGTCCTGTAGCTGGAGTAATTTGTTGTTTTCTTCATTCATTGTTTGTGGTTTGGCTTCTGTTTATTTATTTAATATTAAATTATTTACTTATTTAACATTATATCTAACCATCCTAACTATTTATATAAATTTGTACACAATTATTATTTGAATTTTAACCTAACTAAATCTTGCTAATAGTTAAACTGAATTATTTACAATTCTATAATACAAATTAAATTAATTCTCTTTTTATCAAATTTATAAAAAAGCCTTTATAAACAATTATCAAACAACAATAATAATTTTAAATTGTGCCAACTGCCTTGTCAGCTTGGAAAATCAACTTTTTAGCTAAATGTTTATATTTAAAAAACACACAACTAACCTATATTTAAAACCTACAGCAATTAATTGTGTCAAGAAGCTTCTTCCACGGTTACAAAGAAATTCAGAAACAAAATACAGCAAGAATACCAAATTACAGTTTCTGTTCGAGTTAACGCTTTTGCAAAAGACCTGAGCTTTGCCGTTGACAAGGAAACCGGGTTTACTGGCGCCAAAACAAATTTAAAGGGCTTTTTACTCGGGCTACCTGTGGTAGCCGAGTCTAGGTTTCGGTTTTGTTAGTGTTTTTTGGGGTCGCGATATTGCCCCGACAGGCTTTGCGAAACTGAGGCATGTGACACTTCTGACGTCACAGCTCAAATGCTGTTTCATGGCAGATTTTCATGCAGGAATGGCGAGTTTTTTCTTCTCCTGACGCCTTTGGTTGTGTTGTTCGAAACTTGTGAATTTGTGTTTTAATGATAAACACGCTCGCCATGCTTTTATACTATAGTAGACGTGGGTTGGTCCGCGATCTCAATAACCGTACGCTGAAAATGTGTAGTACTCGATAAACTCTCGATCAATGTGTTATCAATCAATTTTATACATGTGTTATTAATTAAATTGTACGGAAAAATGTTGCTCAAGTGCTGTAAATCAAAGATCAAAGAAACTTGATAATAAAGCCAACTTGCAAGTGAAAGGTAAACATGCTGTGTTTTACATCTTCTTTACATCATAGTCTTACACCGAACTGACTTGTGTCTGTGAATGCTGTATGTAAATGTATTGAGGTTTAAACTGTATTAATATTTGTAGTTTGCTTCATTTTTGCTTGTATTGTTTATTATTGATTTATTGTACTGATGTCTTGCAAATAAAAGTCGATGCTATTCAACAGTTTAGATACATTACTTTCATCAAGTGTGTATTATTGTTTGGGTACACCAATATGGCCACCATTTCGATGTTTTAGTTACACCAATATGGCCACTATTTCATTGTTTTGTACACCAATATGGCCACTATTTCATTGTTTTGGTACACCAATATGGCTGCCATTTCATTGTTTTGGTACACCAGTATGGCCACTACTTCATTGTTTTGGTACACCAGTATTGCCACTATTTCATTGTTTTGGTACACCAATATGGCCGATTGGCCACTATTTCATTGTTTTGGTACACCAGTATGGCCACTATTTCATTGTTTTGGTACACCAATATGGCTGCCATTTCATTGTTTTGGTACACCAGTATGGCCACTATTTCATTGTTTTGGTACACCAATATGGCCGATTGGCCACTATTTCATTGTTTTGGTACGCCAGTATGGCCACCACTTCATTGTTTTGGTACACCAATATGGCCGATTTGAGTAGATAACCCCCCCCATATAGCATTCAAAGGGATGCCGCCTCATTGAATATTCCGTGTGACGCCCAGTTGTGTGACGCCCGGTGACGCCCGGTGTGACGCCCCCGTGTGACGCCCGGTTGGACGCCCGAAGGGTCTGAATTGGCAGAGACAACTGCTCTGGTGAAACCTGAATATTATTTGAATAATATGGAGACTTTGAATATTATATTAGTTAGAACCTAAATGATCAAACAGTCTTATACACGTTTTGTGGCAATAAGTGTTTAGAGAGTTATCGTTTACTTTGGCCTAGTTTGTAGAGGAACGAAACAGAAAATGGATAGAGACACTTTATATTTTTTATCTTAACTTTGGCCTAGTTTGTAGAGGAACGAAACAGAAAATGGATAGAGACACTTTATATTTTTTATCTTAAACCTGGAATTTAGCGGGTTTTTGGTTAAGTAATCTGTGTGTTATTTACGAAGAGATGAATGTTAACAGTTTTGGTCGAATTATCACTTATCTAACCCTAGTGTATAGAGTATACGAATCCTTGGATGAAGAATCAATTCGAGAAGCCGTAAAAAGAACTAATCTTAAGTGTCGAAATATAAAGGCAAAGCGATTTATTACTTTGAAAGCGTTGTTAGGTTAACTGGAGTACAAACGGAGTAAGTCATCCTAGAATCACTGCTAACTAAACCCTCGTTTATAAGCGAGGAAATCGTAGGAAGATAGAATGAAGAATCAATTCGAGAAGCCGTGAGAAGAACGATTTTAAGTGTGGAAATATAAACCCAAAGCGGTTTATTACTTTGAAAGCGTTGCTACGCTTTCTGTTACTAAGTGTGATATTTGCATATTTATCCTCAGTGCACGTGCAGGAGACAAAAGAGAAAGCTCGTTAAAGTTACTAATGACCAAAACATAACCGGATTTGCATATAAGTAGAATATTTAATTCATTTTAGGGGTGATCATGAGTTTTTTGGGAATAATAAGGGGCCTGAAGAGGTATTAATATATAGTCTTAGTCTTAGGACTATAGTCTTAGTCTTAGGACTATAGCCTTAGTTTTAGGACTATATAGTCTTAGTCTTAGGACTATATAGTCTTAGTTTTAGGACTATAGTCTTAGTTTTAGGACTATAGTCTTAGTTTTAGGACTATAGTCTTAGTTTTAGGACTATAGTCTTAGTCTTAGGACTATATAGTCTTAGTTTTAGGACTATATAGTCTTAGTCTTAGGACTATATAGTCTTAGTCTTAGGACTATAGTCTTAGTCTTAGGACTATATAGTCTTAGTCTTAGGACTATAGTCTTAGTCTTAGGACTATATAGTCTTAGTCTTAGGACTATAGTCTTACTCTTAGAACTATATAGTCTTAGTCTTAGGACTATATAGTCTTAGTCTTATAATCTCACCTAAAATAACCCCAAATAGCCCTGGGGTACCCCCAAACGCCCAGGGGTAACCCCCAAACACCCCAGGGGGTAACCCCAAACACCCCCGAGATACCCCAATCACCCCTGGGGTAACCCCTAAACACCCCCGGGATACCCCAATCACCCCTGGGGTAACCCCCAATCACCCCTGGAGAACCCGCATCTCCCCGGGATACCCCCAAACACCCCCGGGGTACCCCAAACACCCCATGGGATAACCCCCAAACACCCCTGGGTTTAATTCATTTTAGGGGTGATCATGAGTTTTTGGAGGATAATAAGGGGTATGAAGAGGTATTAATGCATGGATCCGGGAGCCAAGGGCTCGGAGCTCGCAGCCGAGAGTTCGGAGTCTTATCTTCCTTATCTTCCTCTTATCTTCCCATTATCTTCCTTTATCTTCCCATTATCTTCCTTGTCTTCCTCTTATCTTCCCCTTATCTTCCCCTTATCTTCCCATTATCTTCCTTATTTTCCTCTTATCTTCCTCTTATCTTCCCATTATCTTCCTTATTTTCCTCTTATCTTCCCATTATCTTCCCATTATCTTCCTTGTCTTCCTCTTATCTTCCCCTTATCTTCCCATTATCTTCCTTATTTTCCTCTTATCTTCCTCTTATCTTCCCATTATCTTCCTTATTTTCCTCTTATCTTCCCATTATCTTCCTTTATCTTCCCATTATCTTCCTTATCTTCCCCTTATCTTCCCCTTATCTTCCCCTTATCTTCCTTATTTTCCTCTTATCTTTCCCTTATCTTCCCATTATGTTCCCATTATCTTCCTTATCTTCCTCTTATCTTCATCTTATCTTCCTTATCTTCCCCTTATCTTCCCATTATCTTCCTTATTTTCCTCTTATCTTCCTCTTATCTTCCCATTATCTTCCTTATTTTCCTCTTATCTTCCCATTATCTTCCTTTATCTTTCCATTATCTTCCTTATCTTCCCCTTATCTTCCCCTTATCTTCCCCTTATCTTCCTTATTTTCCTCTTATCTTCCCCTTATCTTCCCATTATGTTCCCATTATCTTCCTTATCTTCCTCTTATCTTCATCTTATCTTCCTTATCTTCCCCTTATCTTCCCATTATCTTCCTTATCTTCATCTTATCTTCCTTATCTTCCCCTTATCTTCCCATTATCTTCCTTATCTTCCTCTTATCTTCATCTTATCTTCCTTATCTTCATCTTATCTTCCTTATCTTCCCCTTATCTTCCCCTTATCTTCCTTATCTTCCTTATCTTCCTCTTATCTTCATCTTATCTTCCTTATCTTCCCATTATCTTCCTTATCTTCCTCTTATCTTCCCCTTATCTTCCCCTTATCTTACCATAATCTTCCTTTATTTTCCTATCTTCCCCTTATCTTCCCCTTATCTTCCCTTTACCTTTCTTATCTTCCCTTTATCTCCTTCTTATCTTCCTTATATTCCACTTATCTTCCCATAAGATTGATTCTTATAAGATTGAATAATTGTATCCTAGGATTGAATCAATCTTATGAGAAGATAAGGGGAAGATAAGGAAGATAAGAAGGAGATAAACGGAAGATAAGAAAGGTAAAGGGAAGATAAGGGGAAGATAAGGGGAAGATAGGAAAATAAAGGAAGATTATGGTAAGATAAGGGGAAGATAAGGGGAAGATAAGAGGAAGATAAGGAAGATAATGGGAAGATAAGGAAGATAAGATGAAGATAAGAGGAAGATAAGGAAGATAAGGAAGATAAGGGGAAGATAAGGGGAAGATAAGGAAGATAAGATGAAGATAAGGAAGATAAGATGAAGATAAGAGGAAGATAAGGAAGATAATGGGAAGATAAGGGGAAGATAAGGAAGATAAGATGAAGATAAGGAAGATAATGGGAAGATAAGGGGAAGATAAGGAAGATAAGATGAAGATAAGAGGAAGATAAGGAAGATAATGGGAACATAATGGGAAGATAAGGGGAAGATAAGAGGAAAATAAGGAAGATAAGGGGAAGATAAGGGGAAGATAAGGGGAAGATAAGGAAGATAATGGGAAGATAAAGGAAGATAATGGGAAGATAAGAGGAAAATAAGGAAGATAATGGGAAGATAAGAGGAAGATAAGAGGAAAATAAGGAAGATAATGGGAAGATAAGGGGAAGATAAGGAAGATAAGATGAAGATAAGAGGAAGATAAGGAAGATAATGGGAAGATAATGGGAAGATAAGGGGAAGATAAGAGGAAAATAAGGAAGATAAGGGGAAGATAAGGGGAAGATAAGGGGAAGATAAGGAAGATAATGGGAAGATAAAGGAAGATAATGGGAAGATAAGAGGAAAATAAGGAAGATAATGGGAAGATAAGAGGAAGATAAGAGGAAAATAAGGAAGATAATGGGAAGATAAGGGGAAGATAAGGGGAAGATAAGAGGAAGACAAGGAAGATAATGGGAAGATAATGGGAAGATAAGAGGAAAATAAGGAAGATAATGGGAAGATAAGAGGAAGATAAGAGGAAAATAAGGAAGATAATGGGAAGATAAGGGGAAGATAAGGGGAAGATAAAGGAAGATAATGGGAAGATAAGAGGAAGATAAGGAAGATAAGACTCCGAACTCTCGGCTGCGAGCTCCGAGCCCTTGGCTCCCGGATCCATGCATTAATACCTCTTCATACCCCTTATTATCCTCCAAAAACTCATGATCACCCCTAAAATGAATTAAACCCAGGGGTGTTTGGGGGTTATCCCATGGGGTGTTTGGGGTACCCCGGGGGTGTTTGGGGGTATCCCGGGGAGATGCGGGTTCTCCAGGGGTGATTGGGGGTTACCCCAGGGGTGATTGGGGTATCCCGGGGGTGTTTAGGGGTTACCCCAGGGGTGATTGGGGTATCTCGGGGGTGTTTGGGGTTACCCCCTGGGGTGTTTGGGGGTTACCCCTGGGCGTTTGGGGGTACCCCAGGGCTATTTGGGGTTATTTTAGGTGAGATTATAAGACTAAGACTATATAGTCCTAAGACTAAGACTATATAGTTCTAAGAGTAAGACTATAGTCCTAAGACTAAGACTATATAGTCCTAAGACTAAGACTATAGTCCTAAGACTAAGACTATATAGTCCTAAGACTAAGACTATAGTCCTAAGACTAAGACTATATAGTCCTAAGACTAAGACTATATAGTCCTAAAACTAAGACTATATAGTCCTAAGACTAAGACTATAGTCCTAAAACTAAGACTATAGTCCTAAAACTAAGACTATAGTCCTAAAACTAAGACTATAGTCCTAAAACTAAGACTATATAGTCCTAAGACTAAGACTATATAGTCCTAAAACTAAGGCTATAGTCCTAAGACTAAGACTATAGTCCTAAGACTAAGACTATATATTAATACCTCTTCAGGCCCCTTATTATTCCCAAAAAACTCATGATCACCCCTAAAATGAATTAAATATTCTACTTATATGCAAATCCGGTTATGTTTTGGTCATTAGTAACTTTAACGAGCTTTCTCTTTTGTCTCCTGCACGTGCACTGAGGATAAATATGCAAATATCACACTTAGTAACAGAAAGCGTAGCAACGCTTTCAAAGTAATAAACCGCTTTGGGTTTATATTTCCACACTTAAAATCGTTCTTCTCACGGCTTCTCGAATTGATTCTTCATTCTATCTTCCTACGATTTCCTCGCTTATAAACGAGGGTTTAGTTAGCAGTGATTCTAGGATGACTTACTCCGTTTGTACTCCAGTTAACCTAACAACGCTTTCAAAGTAATAAATCGCTTTGCCTTTATATTTCGACACTTAAGATTAGTTCTTTTTACGGCTTCTCGAATTGATTCTTCATCCAAGGATTCGTATACTCTATACACTAGGGTTAGATAAGTGATAATTCGACCAAAACTGTTAACATTCATCTCTTCGTAAATAACACACAGATTACTTAACCAAAAACCCGCTAAATTCCAGGTTTAAGATAAAAAATATAAAGTGTCTCTATCCATTTTCTGTTTCGTTCCTCTACAAACTAGGCCAAAGTTAAGATAAAAAATATAAAGTGTCTCTATCCATTTTCTGTTTCGTTCCTCTACAAACTAGGCCAAAGTAAACGATAACTCTCTAAACACTTATTGCCACAAAACGTGTATAAGACTGTTTGATCATTTAGGTTCTAACTAATATAATATTCAAAGTCTCCATATTATTCAAATAATATTCAGGTTTCACCAGAGCAGTTGTCTCTGCCAATTCAGACCCTTCGGGCGTCCAACCGGGCGTCACACGGGGGCGTCACACCGGGCGTCACCGGGCGTCACACAACTGGGCGTCACACGGAATATTCAATGAGGCGGCATCCCTTTGAATGCTATATGGGGGGGGTTATCTACTGATTTGACACTATTTCATTGTTTTGGTACACCAGTATGGCCACTATTTCATTGTTTTAGTGCACCAGTATGGCCACTATTTCATTGTTTTGGTTACACCAGTATGGCCACTATTTCATTGTTTTGGTACACCAGTAATGGCCACCATTTCAATGTTTTGGCAGACCAGTATGGCTGCCAAATCAATGTTTTGGTACACCAGTATACCCACCATGATTTTCTCTATGATGAATATTCCACTACTACAGTCAATTGACTGAAAGTTGCATCAAATTCAACCATTAACTCCAAACAGCACTCCTGTTGTTATATTATTTTGCAAGGCGCCAGCCCACAGTAGCCCGAGTTCACGCCTAGCGGGCGTCTTGTTCTTACTTAAATGTTTATCGAACGACTGGTGGTAATTAAGGAAAACTTGCTCGAGATTGCGGAGACGAAAAAGTCCTCAACATGCATTCCGATGCACAAAATATTTGAGATATAAGTAAACTAGGCGTCGCCACTTAGTCCTATAACAAAAGATTCTTATGAGATTAAATAGCCAAGTCTACTCACCTACAATTGTACATTAAGACGCCTCTTCTAGAATGTTTATCTTCGAACTGCCATTGTTTGTCCAGTCAACCCGAGTCATTATTTCCAACATAAACCCGCCGCGATTGCCTTATATCTAGTTTAGAGTCCGAGTAAAAACCTCCTTAACCGTAAAGATAAGTTTTTTTGCTATTTTATTTGATGCCATTCGTTTAAAAAGCAAAAGTCCTCTGCCACACAAAACGCCCACTCATCTCCCGCCATTTTGCTTGGCAGATGAGCGTTACCACTCTACCATGATGCATTGCGGTTTTTGCTAAAAGGGGAAAGGTCCAACTCGGCCACTTGCAAAGCTATTCAAACAAGTAAACAACTGAGAAACAGTGAAATGTCTTGCAAATATTCAAAAACATCGATAAATGGCAATAAAAACGTCGTTCAAAAGAGACAACCACTGATCATCTGGAGACAACTCGGCCAAACCTTGACTGTTCTCTGACGTCCTTCACTCCTTCAGTTTAAAGTTTCCAATTATTTTTAATACACCTTGATTCGCTGACAGTCCGACTACTCTGCCATCTTTGTTTGAGACTACTGCTGTGTAGTGTGCGAAGAAATGTCGTGGAAATATTCAAAAACATCGATAAAATGGCAAGAAAAGCTTCGTTCAAGAGACAACTCGCCATGAAAGTGAAATCTCGGCTTCGCAAAGCCTGCTGGGGCAATATCGCGACAAAAAACAATAATAACGCGACCGAGCAGAGGCGACCGAGTAATTAATGCTAGTAAGTGCTAGTCATGGGAAGAGAATTTTTTAAAAGAGCTTTATTATGAGCCAATTATATAAGAGCTCAAAAACACCAAACGAGTATAGACTGCGCTCTACCAAATACACGCTGGACCTATCGTTCCTATTCCTTTCTATACCTAACAAGAAACTATTTCTTAAAAGAAATAGCTGTTTCGTTCCGGTCAGTCGTTTATGAGGGTCTGTTTCAACAGCAATGACGAATTTTAGCTCAACTAATTATTTCCCCCATGTAGACTGGCGCGACAATTTTTACTACGCGCCTGCGTTTCATACGACAAATTTAATTTAGACGATTTTTGTTTTGCAAAAAACAAACTAGAAATATGCTGAAGCGAGAAGATTATAATAAAACTACAAAAAAATAATTTAAACTTCGTCTAATAAAACGAACACACATTTCAGACGTTGTACCGTCTGATCATGACGGATTACTCTCTCCTCCGCAGTCCAGAGGGTAGGCTCTATTGTTTATTTCAGGTTATTCGCAGTCGCATAAATTCGACTGAATTTAAATGTGACGTGCTAGCGGTCTCGCGATTTTCGTGAGAACGCAATTATTTTGGCAACGTAAATCTTCTATTCAGTAGAAATACTCTTCTGACCGTCTATATGAGGAAAATAAAACGTTACCAAAATAATTGCTTTCTCGGGAAAACTGCGAGACGCTAGCACGTCGCATTTAAATTTCATGCAGCTGATTTATTTATGACACCGCGGTATTTATTGAATAATCGCCAATAGCAAATCCATAAATTTCCAAGGCCAAAAGGATCAATATAAATTAGGTCAATAACGGACTGTCATCATTTTCGTCGTCATAGGTCATAGTTTAATTCTCGAATCAGAATAATCCATTTAGATGGGCCACAAATGAATAATAACGAACTTCTAGCCTCAAACTATTGACATTGTTCATAAAATAGCTATATTTTTAAATTATTAGACACGCGTGAAACAGTGCGACTGACCTTTTGGAACGCGCAGTTGCCATACATAACGAATGCATTCTCGAGTTCAACGAGGAGAAAGTTCCTACTTTCTACAGCACAAGATTGATGATTCGCTTCGCACGGGACTGTTTACGTCTTCAAATTACTCTAAATCAGCTATCAGCAATATTTTCACTTCGTTTTGGCGTTTAACCACGCAACTAAATTTTTTATGCGGAATTTTGATTTCATTGGATACGATCACCGTTATGTCAACAACACTGCACTACGATTGGACGATTTTCATCTGTGATGACAGTTTCTTTTGTGATGTCAATGGAAAGCTAATACAGTAACAGTTTCGTTCCTGCGGGGAACGAAACAAAAAAATAGGCATGTCTAGACATGCATGTATCTACTGCCTTCAATCATGCCTATAGCTACTATGGTAAAAACAATGCTGTAATTACTGTATGTACTTGTAGTGACCTTGTATTCAGAGCTGAACAAGGTTTTTGTCAAGATTGTCAATGCTAGCCATGCTGTGTTTTTACCTTAATTAATTTGATGACCTAACCCAAACAAAAACCCTATTATATATTATACGCTTACCGATCTACTAACGTGTTTATTGCCTAGCTTTATACGCTAACCTGACAGTGATGTGATTCGACATGTTGGTCATATAAATTGCCTCGTCTGAATATGAAATTATCCAAAGACTATTTTAAAGAGGCTTTCAAAAACGTATCATCATTCCAACATCGTCTATAGGACATCACATTTAAAAATTGACAACGATTCATACTTAAAGTACTTACTAAGCTTGTAAAAACTTCTATTCTTGAAATAAATATCTCGCTCCCTGAATATCTCACTCTCGAGCAACTCCATGCTGCCATAGCATTGACTTACATGAAGTACTTCGTTTACAATTTTGGCTTCGGTGGTTCAGTTGTCGTGAGTCAATCGTTGAATTCTATGTTTTGATTGGCTCCGAAGGCATTCTATTGTTAACTTAACTTAACTTAACTTAACTTAACTTAACTTAACTTAACTTAACTTAACTTAACTTAACTTAACTTAACTTAACTTAACTTAACTTAACTTAACAGCGCGACAACATTATATCTACTGCTTCGCAGTAGATACAAAAACTACACATTAAATCTCTTACCCATATCCTACTGGCACAAATATTCGGCTTGTTGTTTTATTAAAAAAAATATTGAACAAATCTGTTCTGCCACAAACATTTCCAATGCACAAAATCGACCTGAAAATTCATTACTCGAAAATGCAGAACTGCATCTTTTCAACGATCGTACCGTTAACAGAACACCAAGATAAAACAGACTATATACACGATGCCGGTACGAAATCGTGCCGGTATCAAATCATCACGGTAGGAAACTGTTTACACGGTGCCGGTATCATTTCATTCCGTTGCTATTTTTACAGTTTAGTTAACTCCATTTTTATTAAATTCCCGCCATCACGCTTCTTTTACCCCGTATTTTTTAAGCAGAGAAAAAAGTTTCGTAAAACCGTGATGAAGTCATTAACGGTAAGATGTTCACACGATGCCGATAAAGGAATAATTTCGTTACGGTTTCAAATCGTTACGGTTAGCATTACGGTTTCATGTCATTTCATGCCGGTATCGTGTGAACGCAAGGCCTAACCGTAACAATTTCGTTACAATTTCATTTCGTACCAGCATCGTGTGAACGGGGTCTTAATCAATGATTACAAATGTCTTCCTTGAAATTGGTTCTTTTGAAACACTATCTCACCTCGCTGGAAAATTATTTTGATCTAGAGGACCCAATGCAATAAAAGTTGCTCCCTCGCCCGTCCTAAGTAGCTCAATCGACCCCTTGCAGAAAACAAACGATGTGGACGACAGCATTTTTCTTCCACCAAGATCAAGGGAATAAGTGCAAGGGGTCTATAATTAGATTGCTTCACCCTCAATTGATGAGAAGGTTACGGGTTTGTGTCTACCTGATGCATCTATCCATAGTTAATAGAAAATATACATGGTTTGGAAGCTCACAAAAGTCATTGTTTTATGTTTTTGTTCAGGTTTATGGAAATTTTTGCACTTTCACGGTTACTGAACATATTGTTTTTTCTGTATAATGAAGCAATCATCCAATAGCAACGTTGGGGTTGAATCACTCAACTGTACTGTTTAAATATTAATAAACCTAAAACAAAGTGTAGTAATTGAATGTAGTAATGTATGAGGTCAACGTATTCCTTTGCTTCGTTTCGTTAAAAATGGCCCCCTTTTGACCATGGGCCCTGTTAGATTATGCTCTTATGTTACCATCATATCTTAATGTAATATAATATATAACACTTATGTAATAGTGACCATCATGATTACCTTATTTAGTAATATTTCTTTGTAATTCTGACCAATCATAATTCAACGTATTTCATGTAAATAGGTGTTGTTCTCTATAATATACTTACTTGATATCTCGTCTTCATGTCTGCAATGTGATCGATTATATACTGCGTATATATAACAAGTGAACTATAGTTGCCGGGAATGGCAACAAACCCAACAGGTTATGGGCCCAGGAGGGCAATATTC
Source organism: Corallium rubrum (assembly GCA_964035015.1). Taxonomy (NCBI): domain Eukaryota; kingdom Metazoa; phylum Cnidaria; class Anthozoa; order Scleralcyonacea; family Coralliidae; genus Corallium; species Corallium rubrum. The sequence continues at coordinate 572,195 of OZ036005.1, read as the reverse complement.
AATGGAGACGAAACAAAATACGAGTTATGGGAAGTAAAGTTTCTGGCACAGATGAGACTACATAAGCTGTATGATGTATTCGTCCCCAACGGAGAAGACACGGAACCGAGTGCGTCGAAAAAGGCAGATGCATTTGCAGAATTAGTGCAATGTCTAGACGACAGGAGTTTGTCCCTGGTAATAAGGGAAGCACGAGATGACGGTCAAAGGGCACTGGAAGTGCTGAGGCAACAATACCAGGGAAAAGGAAAACCACGCATTATTACACTGTACACCGAGCTAACCACGCTGAGGAAGTCGGACAGCGAGCGCACCGTGGATTACGTGATACGGGCTGAGACAGCAGCTACAGCGCTACGAAACGCCGAAGAAGTTATAAGCGACGCCCTATTAATCGCGATGGTGCTCAAGGGATTGCCAAACGACTATAAAACATTCTCCGCGATTGTCATCCAACAAGAGAAAGAAATGACATTTCCTGATTTCAAGACCGCGCTGCGAAATTACGAAGAGAATGAGAAAAGTCGCAAAAGCGACAGTGGAGACAATGTTATGGCGGCGAAAAGTAACGTCGAAAGTCAAAGTTGTTCCCAAGCCAGGTTCGAAGGCAACTGTTTCAAGTGCGGCAAGAAGGGACATAGGAAATCCGAATGCTGGGCGAAGTCGGGGAAAACAAGCAAGTGGTGTGTCAATTGTAACAACAAATCGCATGACACAAGAGATTGCCGAAGAAACGTGGACAAGAAGGAGCATGCCAAGAAAGCTGAAGTCCATAAACAAGAGCCTGAAATCCAAGAAGATGATGAGAACATTGAACACTCTTTCGCATTCACTCTAAATGATAAAACTTGTGAACAATTAGGTAAGAGTAATAATTTAGATTTAGCATGCAGTTCCAGTCTGTTAGTGGATACTGGTGCGACCAGCCATATCATAAACAATAAATCTAAATTTGTAAGTTTTGATAAGGATTTCGATCCAAATTCACACGTGATCGAGCTTGCCGATGGCAGTAAAGCAAATGTAGTTACGGGTAAAGGCGCAGCAAAAGTTAAGCTGTACGATGTAAAGGATAGTGCACACGATATCATTCTAAATAACGCGCTATATGTACTATTGTTCCCAGTAAACCGCGAAACAAGCATTTAATTAAAGCTACCCCGCCCCATCTTAAATAGATCACGTGATACGACTTTTTCATGCTTGTCCTTGGAAAGGAGCGAACGCGCCTTGCACAATTGCATACCTCGCGATCACAATGAGGGTTACAAGCAAAGGAAGATCTTTTGAGTCTGGAAAAGCTGTCGGAATAGAATTGCGGAAGAGTATTATGGATATGATTGTTAGAGAAGGTGGAGATGTTGTTACAGGATATTTTCAAGGTTCATTTTCAAAAGTAGCCAATCATTTTTCATTGAGCATATCAACCGTAAGCAAACTATGGAAACAGTGCTGCAAAACGGGAGATATTACCGCGCAGTGGAAAGGTGGCAATAATCCCTCACATTTGAAGCTTCCTGATGTTGAATTAATCCAAGGTCTAAAGTCATCAAAACCCTCAATTCCTTATGCTAAACTTCTCGACGCTGTTAATGCTAACTGTGATATCCCTGCAGGAACATCGAGGTCTGCCATTGGAAGGGCTGTTCAAACTCGACTAGACAACGGCATTAAATGGACATGGAAAAGACTTTCTCGTGCCAAACAAGATAAGTTTACCCCTGAGAATATCGACTATTGTCAAGATTTTCTTAATTACCTGTCGAGCGTGGATCCATACAAGATTGAATGTTTTGACGAAGCTGGTTTTCGGTTACCTGATTGTGGTAGACCAAATTACGGACATTCTCCAGTTAACACAACTTGTGTTGAAGTTGGCAGATATCTGAACTCTCCTAACGTAACCCTGAATTTATTAATGGGGTTGCAAGGGGTTTTGTATGCAAACACCGTAGACGGAACAAGCGATACTGCATCATTTTTGAATTTTTGGGGCGAAGCAAGTCGAAACAGCATGCCAAACGGACAACCCATTCTACATTTTGGGGACGTATTAGTTCTGGACAATTGCGCCATTCATCATAATGAAGGGGGTTATGTTTTGTCGGAATGGCTCGATTCTTTTGGTATCGACGTGGTTTATCTACCTGTCTATTCTCCAGAATTTAACCCGTGCGAACTTCTTTTTAATAAATTAAAGATCTTATCAAAGAGAGACGAAATCAGAACTGTGTTTTCAAGAAGTGTTCACCAAGGTATCTACCAGTGTTTGGAGCATATAACAGTAGACGACTGCGTTGGATTTTATCGTCATACTGACTATATTGCAATCTGAACGTTTAATTTATGTTACCCGACACTTCTGACAGTCATAGTAAACGTTTTCTGTAAAAATAAGCTACGCTTTGGGGGTGACAATGTTGTAAATTATTGGGTTAAAGTTAAATTATTTGGTTAAACTGCTTCAGGTGGAACTTTTACTCAAGCATTAAAATGTTTACATGAAAAGGTATTGGATAATATCTGCGCGGGCTTTATAGCATGCATGTAGATTCAATCAACAATCAATCAAATTTAATATCAACCCGAATGCAAAATATATTTTATTACCAACGTTTCTGTACAAATTTCAACAAGACTTAGCCGAGCTACTGCATGAATATAATGCACTAATAAAGTTCATACTGTAATTTAAAGAATGAAGGGCAGCCCAACATGAAATTTGAATTGTTATATCTAAAAATAGAAATGCATGAACGTTAAATCAACAAAAGCTAAAATTGGCGTGAGATCAACCAAATGTCCAACTAAAGTGTATAATTGTGAAAGCAAAGTTTTTCTTTAGTTCAATAATTCCTCTTCTGCAAAATAAACCTCGCACGCCTCCGCCAATGCGGCAAGTCCATCTAGAGTTGAATCGTTGGTTACGGGTGGACATGTTTGATCTACCGGAACGCTGGTGTTTACCGGCGCCAATTCTGTCTCCACGACTAATAATGGCTTGTCCTCAACACTACTTGTTTTCAAGCTCTCGCGGATCCCCAGGGAAAGTACGTATTCGTCAGACAACGGCGGCGTTTCATCTGTGGTTTCATCGACACCAGGATGAATCACACCACTTGATGAAGACACAGACGTTGACGAGTTGGACGTATTTGACAATTCTTTGGCTTTACAGGTAACCGGCCATTGCACACCCCTTTGCTCCCAGAGGTTGCGGTAGGGATTTCTCACGCTAGTCTTGCCTTTATTTAAGACTGATTCATTCAAGCTTTCGTCAGGAGACTCGGTTAGCAGTCGCTGTAGATTTGTTCCAGGAGCTGGAACATGACCCTTAAGAATACTTTGAAGTTTCCTGGCATCTTTGTTTAGCTGAAACCAATTCTCGACATATTTCCCACCTGCGCCGACACTGAGGTACCTTGAAGGGTTGCTTTCAATCAGATTGTTTCGGACTTTGTAAACATATCGATCTTGCAGTGAAGTAACCGACGCTTCTTTGACTTTTAATTCGTTTTCCAAAGTCGAAATTTGTTTAAGCAGCTCTCGATGTTGCCTCTCAATCTCTTTCACTCTCGTCTTTTCTTCGGAATGTTTGTTAATGTCACCACAGTGAAAAACCGTTTGGCATTCGTTATAAGGACAGTTTAATTTATTGTGACCTTCTCGGCGATGGCAATTGCCACACATCGGACCGTCATCTTGACCCAGTGGTCCTACCTTTTTCTTTTTAATAACTGACTGGTATTCTTGCAACGACCCTAGCACTTGCTTTTCTTTCTCTTTTATAGCTTTCAGGGTACCTCTTTGTTTTTCAAGGTATTTTTCCAAAGGAGACTGGAAGAGTTTGCCGTCTATATTAACCGCACACGAGGTCTCAGGAAGATGTTCCCTTGAACTTTCTCCGCTCGCGTCAAACGTCGCACACAGGCTTCGACTTGCGTTAGACTTAGATTTTTCAACACTTTTCTTCTCTTTTTCTCGCTTGGACGGTGCACTCGTTGGACTTGGGTTGTCGACATAAGGTGCAATTCGTTTACCAAATCGTGGCAAGGCGGTTGACGTGCCAACAGGAGAGTTTGATTCTTCCACCTTGATTGTTATCCGCTTAAAATCAGCATTTTCAACGCGAGCAGAACACCGAAACATCTCCACGAAAGCGCCCGTATCTGCCGAAAGATACACAAAAGTATTTTCATCATCTAGATAGTGAAGTCTAAGTTGTTCTTTACTTAAATTCCTGAGGCGACTCGAGAACGAACGTACTTTATCAACCAGAGAACAATAGTCAAACGAATTTACCTCGTCAGGTCCAATAAAGAAAACTGTACACTTTTCCTCAACCTTGACCTTAAACTGGTAAATAGCTTGATCCGACATTTTAAAATGTCATGCGGTCAGTGCTTTTCACACGCGCGAAGGACACAAAAGTGTAATCACGTGACAGTTTTCTGACCGCTTCAAACCAACCAACCGCATTCTTGCGATGGCTATAAAAAGCGAGACATTTCGCGGTTTACTGGGAACAATAGTACCTACTTACAAACAAGATATCTTTTCGGTTAACGCGGCAGTCGAGGAAGGCGCAAGCATTAGTCTTGATAAACACGCGAAGCAACTTAAGAGCGCAAGCGGCACAGTGTTTAACATAGAACAAGTAGGGCGTTTATATTACTTAAACAGCATTTCCTCTTCGCGTAATAGCGCGAGCACACTTGCGCAGTGGCACCGAATCTTAGGGCACTGTAATTTTGGTGATATCCGAAAGTTAGAAGGAGTTGTGATTGTGAAAGGAATGAAAATTTCCGACTATAATGTGACGGAATGCAAAATATGCACGCAAGGTAAGATGACACAGCAGAGAAATAGGACTCCGGATAGAAGGGCTAAGGCGCCACTGGATATGGTGCATTGTGATCTTTCCGGACCTGTCAGTCCAGTTGCTAAGGACGGCTTTAATTACGCATTATCCTTTATCGATGATTACTCTGGTGTTATGATGGTCTATTTTCTTAAGAAGAAGTCTGACACGCTAGAGGCGAGCAAACAATTCCTAGCTGATGTTGCTCCGGTAGGAAATGTAAAATGCATTAGGAGTGATAACGGAGGAGAATTTGTAGGGAAGGAATTCGAGTCTCTACTTCGTGATAACAAAATTAAGCACGAGACATGCGCTCCGCATTCGCCCCATCAAAATGGGACTGCGGAAAGGGGTTGGCTAACGCTATTTAACATGGCAAGGTGCTTATTGTTGGAGGCAAATCTGCCGAAAAATATGTGGACGTATGCCGTCATGGCATCCGCATATATAAGAAACCGATGTTTCAATGACAGGCTTGGTAAGACTCCTTTTGAGGCTTTAACAGGTTTGAAGCCAAACCTGAGTAAAATGCATGTGTTTGGGACAACATGTCTTGCTTATGTGCAAAACCCCAAAAAGTTAGAACCCAGAAGTAAGGAAGGTGTGTTTGTCGGATACGATAAAAGAAGTCCAGCGTATTTGATATACTATCCTGAAAGTAGGAGGGTTGAACGGGTTAGATGTGTCAAATTCTTTGATGCAGAAAACGAGGTTTCCTTGATTGAGGAAGAGGTCGCTCCTGTACCTAGAGTTTTACCTGCTGATGCAGAGGAGAACTCGAATACGACCGAGACAAATTGTCAGGTTGAGGAAGCGACAGGACCATCTGTAGACGAGGAACATACTGTAAGAAGGTATCCGACGAGGACTAGGAATAAACCTTCTTATATAGAGCATGTTGATACCTCGGTAAATCACGCGGTGGATTACTGTTACAGGATGAATAACATTCCAACCTGTTATTCTGAGGCAGTAAATTCACCAGAGGCAGCAAATTGGAAAAAGGCTATGGATGAAGAGGTTGAGTCATTATTAGATAATGAAACCTTTACGCTCACCCAGCCACCACAGAATAGAGAGATAGTGGGGGGCAAATGGGTCTACACAATTAAGACGGGTCTAAATGATGAGGAAACTTACAAGGCTAGGTATGTGGCGAAGGGTTATTCGCAAGTCCCAGGTGTAGATTATCACGAGACTTTCGCACCCACAGCTAGGATGAGTTCAGTGCGCATATTGATGCAGTATGCAGTCCAAAACGATAGGCTTGTGCATCAAATGGACGTTAAGACCGCGTACTTGAACGCTCCTATAGACTGCGATATATTTGTTGAGCAACCAAAAGGGTATGAAAAGGTGGGGAAAGATGGTGAAAAGCTTGTTTGCAAGTTAAATAAGTCTTTGTACGGCTTGAGGCAAAGTGGGAGGAATTGGAATGCAATGTTACACAATTACTTGTTGAGAGAAGGGTTTGCGCAATCTCCTGCTGATCCATGTGTTTATGTTCGTTTCGATGATGATACAGCTGAGTGTGTCATTGTAATCATCTGGGTGGATGATTTGATTATTTGTGCCTCCAATTCTATCTTGATGCAAAATACAAAAGATAGTTTAAAAGGGGAATTTAAGATGAAAGATCTTGGTGTCTTGCGTTGGTTCTTAGGTATTGAGTTTAAATGTTTTAAGGATGTGATTGAAATGAACCAAACCCGCTATATTGATAAATTATTGGCGAGGTTCGGAATGACAAACTGTAAGCCTAAGGCAACACCATCTGTCCTTGAAATGGATAAGGACATTGATGCAGAGTCACCAGAATTGGAAGACCCTAACCTATATCGACAGATAGTAGGAAGTTTGATTTACGTAATGACTGGTACCAGACCAGATCTGTGTTATATTGTGACAAGACTGTCTCAATACATGTCCAAACCTACTGTGGCAAACTTGAACGTAGCCAAACACGTACTAAGGTATTTGAAGGGAACTTCAGAATTTAGTCTAAAATACGGAAAGTCTGAAAACCCTCTGACGTTAATTGGTTTTAGTGATTCTGACTGGGGAGGTAGCGTGAGTGATAGAAGGAGCATATCTGGTTACGGTTTTCAGTTGTCTGATCGTGGGCCATTAGTGTCTTGGAAGAGCCGAAAACAGCAAACTGTATCTCTGTCTACATGTGAAGCAGAGTACATTGCACTGGCGGAGGCGACACAAGAAGGTAAATTCTTAAGGCAATTGTGCATTGATTTAAAAATACTGAATGCAAGCGATAGTGTATTAGTAAATGCGGACAATCAAGGCGCAATTAAGTTAGCGAAAAATCCTATGTTTCATAAGAGGTCCAAACATATTGACATAAAGTATCACTTTATTAGAAGGGAACTTGAACTAGGTACAATAAGTGTAGAGTATGTTGCGAGTGAGGATAACTTAGCAGATATATTTACAAAAACTGTAAGTAAAGTTAAACTAAATAAATTTAGACATTTTATTTGTAATTAGATATTAATGAAGGTCAGCCGCATAAATAAAACATGCGAGCAAGTGGGGGTGTTAGATTATGCTCTTATGTTACCATCATATCTTAATGTAATATAATATATAACACTTATGTAATAATGACCATCATGATTACCTTATTTAGTAATATTTCTTTGTAATTCTGACCAATCATAATTCAACGTATTTCATGTAAATAGGTGTTGTTCTCTATAATATACTTACTTGATATCTCGTCTTCATGTCTGCAATGTGATCGATTATATACTGCGTATATATAACAAGTGAACTATAGTTGCCGGGAATGGCAACAAACCCAACAGGCCCCCGGTTAACGACCAAGGCTGTCCCCCCCTTCTCGTCAAACCTGCATCTAGCCCATATGGTTATTTCACGCCGGCAGTACCCATGATATAAAAGTCATGTAGTATTAAGTTAATGTTATTTTTTCTGGTTACACTGAATCCAGTTTTATGGACGTCCACGAACGTCTGCAGAACATCATGAAGCTCGTACATTCACTACGTTTTACCAGCACATTATTGCTTTAATTTATATTATAATTTCTTCAATGGCCAGCTATCATGCTGCATGTTTGCCTGGACGGGTCTTCTCATACCAATTCTTTGTTTTTTGTTTCGGTAACATGGATATAGTTAATGAAAAGACATGGTCAATCTAGAGTGTAACTACAACTCGAGAGTCGAGGTCGAGAGTCGAGAGTCGAGGTCGAGAGTCGAGAGTCGGAGTCGAGGTCGAGAGTCAGAGTCGAGAGTCGAGAGTCGAGAGTCGAGGTCGAGAGTTGAGGTCGAGGTCGAGGGTCGAGGGTCGGGGGTCGAGGGTCGGAGTCGAGGTCGAGAGTCGAGAGTCGAGGTCGAGAGTTGAGGTCGAGGGTCGAGAGTCGAGAGAGTCGAGAGTCGGGAGAGTCGAGAGAGTCGAGAGTCGAAGTCGAGAGTCAATAAATTGACCAGAAAATACAAAAAAATCACTATATACTATAATCGATTTTAGTATAAATTTAGAAGTTTATAATGCAAATCCTCGAATTTCATTGGCTATTGCAGGAGTTTATAATTGGTGATATAAACCTCTGGGATAAACCAATGAAAGTCATGCTTTTAAAAAAAATGACCAATGACACAATGCGTAGCATAGCACGAACAATGATCATTAGAGCCGGCGGTTGTTCTGTTAAGCAACAATGGCGCTGAAATTATAACGGAGTATGCAACTGAAAGAAGAAATTGAACATTTAGGCGAAGCAATACGTTCTACAGAAGAAAAAAACCGGCTACAAAATGGTTAGAATGGAAATTATTAATGGTAAGAGCGTTAAATTGTTTATCTGTGTTCGTTTAAAACGAAATAACTGGAAACAAAACACATTTCAAAATTACGCTTGCTGTTGACAAGATTTCGTGATGTAAACTATATGCTAAATTGAATGTTTCTTTCAACTTTTTGTCACTTTTACAAATCAAAGGAGTGGATATATATTGTTTCAATATTGTACATGAAAATCCATGCTCAATTATGCAAGAAAACTTTACTTTTCCATCGGTTACTGTACGGGCCAAGGAGATGTCCGAAATGATCGTTGAACGTTTGTTGTTGGCAGTTAAAAAATGTATTAAACGAGCCTCAAAGCATATGTTATGTTCGAGAACTTATTTAACTTTTGCTGGTAAATTTATACTAAAACAATTAGACAACTCGCCCTCGTTTTCTATGAGCGATAGTCAACTCGGCTTCGCCTCGTTGACTATTCGCTCATAGAAAACTCGGGCTCATTGTCTAATTGTTAAATATATCGCAACATTGTGTCTTATTTCTAGGGGTGGCCAAACGCTTTCAACATGTTGAATTCAACAATGTTGAATGAAATGTTGAAAGCGTTTGGCCAGGTCTGTATATACACAGTGCAATTTTTTTGCAACCTGCAACATTCAGGCTATTTGTTGCAAGTTGCAAGAAAAATCGCATCGTGTAACAGTAGCTTAAGTCTTTGTTCTAATTTCTGTTGTGCATGGTGCGTACGGTCACTGAACCATTGTATGAATTATCCAATATTAACAGCAACGTTTCAGACTTTCAGTTCAATCACTCAACCGTATGAAATAAGTGACGACCCGTTTGCTGGGGTTGGATTATATATCTGTCCCCCCTTCCAAACCATTAATGAATACTAGTGAATAAATACTTGAATTATTATTTAAAAATACTATTCCATATATGGTAAACGTACTAGATGTGATAAATATATCCCGCGGCGTGTAGAAATAAGACACAATGTGCGATATATAATCGATTATAGTATATAGTGATGTTTTGGTATTTTCTGGTCAATTTATCGACTCTCGACTTCAACCCTCGACTCTCGACTCTCGACTTATAGTTACACTCCTCTTCAATGAACACTGAAGCGTGCGGTCACATGAACACTGAAGCGTGCAGTCGCCTACACTGTCACATATTGTGATTTTAATTTACTCTTCAGTGAACACTGAAGCGGCGTCGCACTGACACTGTCACATCTTCCGAGGCTTCTTCTATACCATATAGTAGTCAAGAAATTGAGAGGAAGGCGTAAGTATTTGTTTGTATATTTCTATACAATCTGTTCACTACCGGCTCCTCTGGCTCTGTTAATCAGCCAACCCATTCCCTTCAGGTTTCTTTACGACATGCATGGAGGATTTTTCAGAGACCATGAAACTTTCAGTTTCAAATCAATGTTCACAAATTTTATACGAATTTTTGTTCGTTTGAATAGTTTAGCCTCAACTGACAAGTGCTTTATGTAAAACGGTGGTCACTAGTAGTTCTTCACGTACAGTTGGTTGTCAGCTACCGCTACGGTTGGTTAATTTCTGAAGTCAGTGGCCATCTATCTGTGTATGAATAATCACACAATGACAAGCATGGAGAAAGTCCTCTCTTTCCTCAAAGGTTCTCTAAGGTAAGCCGGTTTAAAATAAGGCAACATGTTCACTTTGGTTACTAGAAGTTACTATCGCAAGTGAAATGCTGCCTCGAATACCTAAGGACCTTCTGATATTTTAGAAAATTTCAAAAATAAGCCCTAGTTCTGTTAATTATTCACTTCTAATTATTCCGAAGTCAGAACAAAATTAAGTAAGTAAGAATAGAAATTTGAATTTATCCAATCCATCGACAGAAATTTCGACAGAAATCGATAGTGTTAAAAAAATTGAGAGAAATCCGATCTCTCAACAAATATCTGTACAGAAATCCACTACAGCAAAATCTGGCTACAATCTCGAGGAAAGTCACTTGCAAGGCATCATTTATAAATCTCAGGACCGCGGTCGGAACTAATGATCTTAAGGGGAGCACGGATGGCGTGTGCTGTTAGGGCGCTGCCTCTCACCAATAGTTAAGCCCGGTTGGACGGGGTGAGTACTTGGATGGGTGACCATCTGGGACAACCCCGTTCTCGAGCTTGGGATTCATGTGAGTAGAGTTTAGTTGGTCTCTCCTGTGCTCCGAGGGTTTTTCGCCGGGTTCTCCGGTTTTCCTCCCTCCGTAAAATCAACACCTAGGGCTTAGCTGGGATCCGTATAGTGGAGAATCAGCCTAGACATAGGCTTTTCCGTTGGCTGAGCTGTGGCCTATGGGACTGGGAACTAAATTCGCTTCATGACGTAGGCAGAGTTCATGCTCCGGAAAAGCCTAGTAGATTTCCCAATTCAAAACTGCCCCCAAACTGCCCCACTCTAGATTCTCAAAGTTGGTGGCGCCAAATCTCAAGTTATTGATATTTTTGTCGAGTTAATGGAAGTTCAAGGTATTGTTGAAGCATTTACGATATAAATTGAGTATTTCTGGCATTCTGTGAAAGTTATTTGATTTCCCGAACGAATCGAATGCATTTTAATGTCAAATGAAGGTGAATTCGTGATTGTAGTGTAAACGTTCGCCACATGCATGGCCAATGCTTCATGATTTTCTGTTGATGTTTCTCTGAAGATGATTCTGAAATAGTAATATATTTGCTAGGAGTATTTTACGCTTGAAAGATGTCATATTTTCACGTGTCTATAAATAGTCGAATCCAGAGCGTGAAGTTGATAGGAATCGATCAGAGGACAATTGCTAAACATCATTTTAACTTAATATTATGGTTGAAATATAGATTTGATATTTAAGTGGTTGCTCGATGCCAATGGTTATAAGACTTGCAACTGTGAGAAAAATGAATAAATACAGTGGTCTGGGACGAATTCACCTTCATTTGGCATTAAAATGCATTCGATTCGTTCGGGAAATCAAATAACTTTCACAGAATGCCAGAAATACTCAATTTATATCGTAAATGCTTCAACAATACCTTGAACTTCCATTAACTCGACAAAAATATCAATAACTTGAGATTTGGCGCCACCAACTTTGAGAATCTAGAGTGGGGCAGTTTTGGGGCAGTTTTGAATTGGGAAATCTACTAGGCCTTCTATTTCCCTATTTCCCGTTGTCTCTCCCCAGTCCCCTCGGCCATCCCGGCTTCAAATTTATAACTCCCAAAATAGGAAATAGAAGGCCTAGGTCTAGGCTGGTGGAGAATAACCTTGTAAGGGACCTAGAGTCCTATTGTTACTTCTCCTGTTACCGCCAGGTACAAATGTTGATAAATAAAAAAAAAATAAATAAATAAGGCTACGTTTACACGGTACCGGACGAATTCGGAACCGTACTCGAATGTGTACGGTACTGCCTGTTTACACGGAGCCGCGTGTACTGTCCGGTACCGTGTAAACACTTCACAAATGAGTGCCCCCGTTAGGGACACGCTTGTTCCGTAGAAAATATACAGCACTTCCGTAGAAAATGTATAGCCGTTCCGTAGAAAATGTAGAGCGCTTCCGTAGAAATGTATATATACAGCTGTTCCGTAGAAAATATACAGCGGTTCCGTACAAAATGTATAGCCGTTCCGCAGAAAATGTAAGAAAATGTATCGCTCTTCCGTAGAAAGTTAAAACTAATGCGCGCGCATGTTAAGCATATTCGTATTACATGAAGTGTTGGTACGATCGATTATGAATTCAATATGGCAGCTTGTCAGAAATGTTCTCAGAGTTTCCTTCCCAAGTTTACATTCAGTTTTGTCCTTCTTATGGCTTTGAAAGAAACGGTAAGGTTCCATTAAATTATTGGGCATTGTTTAGTGATTTAAAGTACAGAGTACTCAGAGGTTAAATAGCATATTATGTTTACAATTTCTCACAGTTACACAGTATAAACGTCAGTATTCATACAATATCTTTTCATTTTACTTTATAAATTATATTGCAGTGGTTATCGAACGTAGAGTCATAGAGCATTATTTCCATCTTGGTTATAAATACGAACTTATAACTCAGCTACTAAAAAATGAACATGGTACAGAGATGACCGTTCGCACTTTAAAGAGACGTTTGAATGATTGTCAATTATCACGTCGAAAAGAAAACCAGAATTTTAATGAAGAGCACGTCAGAAACGTTATAAATCAAGAAATGCAAGGTGCGGGATCTTTGGCTGGTTATAGAAAGATGTGGCACATTCTGCGACTGAAACATCATCTACATCATGTACCACGGAAGCTTGTCGCAAGGGTTCTAAGAGAACTTGACCCAGAGGGCAGAAGCAAGCAGTATGAGAAGAAAGAAAAGGCTGAGAAGGCGTCAGTATATCTCCCAAGGTCCTTTCAGTGTTAAAAAAGTGTTTAATTTGTGTGTCTCATTAAAACATTAAATACTTGAACAGCCTCATTATGATCTGATGGATACTGTAGTTCATAAAATTCCATCAAGTACTGAAAATAGTCCTGAAATTCATTCTCGTTGTTTGCTCGTGAGCATCTAAGTTGCACTTCCTGTAACTTATCATCAGAAACTCGGACACGGCAGTCAAAGCCTCCAAATTGCTCTGGAATAGCAAATAGGATATTCGGTACTCCACCCACGGTTTCATTGCGAGATGGTCTGATGTAATGGGTATTCCAGTATAACTGTGCTTCATCAAGGGAACTTTGAAGAACACCATTAAAAGCAAACCACAAGCATTCACTAGTGAACTCATCATCCAAGTTTAATTGCCTTTCCTGAACCAGATCTTTGAAAAATTGAATCCACCAACTTGTACATGTCTTTTTTAAATGAGACCACCAGTTTTCAATCCTCTGGTTATGTGTAGAAGTACCAAAAACATGAGCTAGTTGTTCCCCAGGAAATGGACCATAATCATTCGTTCAAATGTAGCATTGTGCAGCAGCAATTACACCATTTTCAGTTCCACAATCAGTTCTTGTCTGTAGAAGACAACCTCTGTTTTGCCTTACAAAATCTAAATAGAACTGAGCAACGGTTTCTGGAGCGTTGTTAGATCTTGTAACCTCTAACCACAGAACTTTCCTACTAAAACCATCGACAGCACTATGAATATGGAAGCCAAATGGCTGCAACTTATCATAACCTGTTGATAAAAAAATGAAGTTTCTAGAATAACCTATTAAAGGTTAATAATTTGGCTACAGTCAATAACACACTAACAAAATCGACAATAAATACTCGATCATACACACCATGAATATGCCAACACTGGTTAGGACCTTGGGAGATATACTGACACCTTCTCAGCTTTTTCTTTCTTCTCATACTGCTTGCTTCTGGGTCAAGTTCTCTTAGAACCCTTGCGACAAGCTTCCGTGGTACATGATGTAGATGATGTTTCAGTCGCAGAATGTGCCACATCTTTCTATAACCAGCCAAAGATCCCGCACCTTGCATTTCTTGATTTATAACGTTTCTGACGTGCTCTTCATTAAAATTCTGGTTTTCTTTTCGACGTGATAATTGATAATCATTCAAACGTCTCTTTAAAGTGCGAACGGTCATCTCTGTCCATGTTCATTTTTTAGTAGCTGAGTTATAAGTTCGTATTTATAACCAAGATGGAAATAATGCTCTATGACTCTACGTTCGATAACCACTACAATATAATTTATAAAATAAAATGAAAAGATATTGTATGAATACTGACGTTTATACTGTGAGAAATTGTAAATATAATATGCTATTTAACCTCTGAGTACTCTGTACTTTAAATCACTAAACAATACCCAATGATTTAATGGAACCTTACCGTTTCATTCAAAGCCACAAGAAGGACAAAACCATAGGCGTAGAGTATTGGGGGGGGGGGGGGGGCTGAGGGGCTTTAGCCCCCGGATAAATCTCATTTTCAAATCTCAGAAATTTTGCAGCAACTGACTCATCAATCACCATTCACAAATTATAGGTTACTCGTTAGGATAAAGTAACTGTTACAGCCTCATTCCTTGTCATCCAAAATCACCCATATACAGTGATAAGTCAACCCAGTAAACACAACATCGAAAAATTGTTGAAATGTGTTGTATTTTAACTAGTTTTTATGACATTTCATGACCTTCAATGTTCTTAAAAATCACCCCTCAGAATGCAGGAAATGGCATTTCCAAGACTCTAAATTTCAAGAATTTCCGAGGGGGCATGCCCCCGGACCCCCCACAAGAAAATTCTTAGAAAGGCCCTGTTCAGCACTTCAGCCCCCTAGACGAAAACAAAACTCTACGCCTATGGACAAAACTGAATGTAAATCTGGGAAGGAAACTCCGCAGAACATTGCTGACAAGCTGCCATATTGAATTCATAATAGACCGTAGCAACACTTCATGTAATACGAATATGCTTAACGTGCGCGCGCATTAGTTTTAACTTTCTACGGAAGAGCTATACATTTTCTACGGAAGAGCTATACATTTTCTACGGAAGAGCTATACATTTTCTACGGAAGAGCTACACATTTTCTACGGAAGAGCTATACATTTTCTACGGAAGAGCTATACATTTTCTACGGAAGAGCCATACATTCTCTACGGAAGAGCTATACATTTTCTACGGAAGAGCTATACATTTTCTACGGAAGAGCCATACATTCTCTACGGAACGGCTATACATTTTCTACGGAACAGCTGTATATTTTCTACGGAAGAGCTATACATTTTCTACGGAAGAGCTATACATTTTCTACGGAAGAGCTATACATTTTCTACGGAAGAGCCATACATTCTCTACGGAAGAGCTATACATTTTCTACGGAAGAGCTATACATTTTCTACGGAAGAGCCATACATTCTCTACGGAACGGCTATACATTTTCTACAGAACAGCTGTATATTTTCTACGGAAGAGCTATACATTTTCTACGGAAGAGCTATACATTTTCTACGGAAGAGCTATACATTTTCTACGGAAGAGCTATACATTTTCTACGGAAGAGCCATACATTCTCCACGGAACGGCTATACATTTTCTACGGAACAGCTGTATATTTTCTACGGAAGAGCTATACATTTTCTACGGAAGAGCTATACATTTTCTACGGAAGAGCTATACATTTTCTACGGAAGAGCCATACATTTTCTACGGAACGGCTGTATATTTTCTACGGAACAGCTGTATATATACATTTCTACGGAAGCGCTCTACATTTTCTACGGAACGGCTATACATTTTCTACGGAAAAGCTGTATATTTTCTACGGAAGAAGCGTGTCCCTAACGGGCCACCGTAAATCTCGTACCCGGACTCATTTTCGAGTTTTGGTATCGTGCGCATGAGCAGAGATCGTCTTTTGCCGAGGGATCAATACTTCATGTAAACAAGACGCCTGGGCTGCAAAAGCACAGTGTGAAGGTGTTTTGGGTAAAAAGTACTGAAGTGTTATCGAAGCTGCAATCATATACATACGCAGGTTGTCACATGCAGTGCTAAGATCTAAAGTCTATTAAACACATTGGTCACAGACAAAAGGCAAAACACAATCCAATTCTCCCGATAGAAAACACAATTTGCCGTAACAAAACACGATTGCCTGTATTTAAAGTATTTCCACACGTGTACACAGCGTTCATATATCGACTGGAGTCTCTTCGCGTATTAAATATCTTGAAGTGCGAACACACAGAACACATCCGAGACGAGAAAGACTTCATCAGACATAAGATAATACCTAGAAGGTGTCACTTGCAAGTTCACTTTAATAATCAACGGCGTGTGCGATTGTAAGCGTATATAATATCAACATACTTGCCAGCGACATTACTGACCAACAACAGAACACATCCGAGACGAGAAAGACTTGATAAGACGTCAAGAAAGCAAAGAAAGAAAGCATTTGGCATGCACGCATCAGTTTCGCAAAGCCTGATGGGATGACCTAACCATTGCCATTTCGAGGCATAGAAAAAAACAAAAACCGGAGCCGAAACCAAGACTCGGCTACCACGAGTAATAACTATGAGGAATATATTTTCTAATATCCAATCCTCTACCGCGCTATCCATGCTAAAATATTGACCGGTTTCGGTGTTTACATGGTACCGACGAATTCGGATTATTATTATTACACAGCAGAGTATGGTAATTAGTTAATAAGTATATAAAAATTCAGAAGTCAAATTGCACATGCACTTCGCTAAGAAAACAAATATTTAACCTAAGTTTTGAGTACGTATTCCCAAGCTCATTATTTGATCTATTCAATGTCGCGCGGAACTTTGAAGTAGCCAGCCAACATGACGACTTTGATATCATCTGTAAAAGCCCAATAGAGGAACTTCTAGCTGGTTTATACGCTGTTGTTGTCTGAAGAGTTAGCGGACTTGTATCTGCAAGATGTTCTGCGCCAACTCAGTGACACACCCCTTAAAAATTTACACTCAGTTGAATTCCGATAATACATAATCTCACCAAAAAATCCCCGTCAGAAAACTATCATTTTCAAATTCATGAACCAAATAACTCTGCTTAACATTGTTTCATCTTACATCCTTCCACTAAAGCCCAGCGTACACTAAAGAAAATTTCCAAAACAAGTTACCGAAATACGGTTTCAGAAACGAAAGTTTCCAGTGTATCTTAAAAAGTTTCTGAAACTTCGTTTCAGAAACCAAGTTTCCCTGATTAGAGCACTGTTCTATTTTTTGAAACAAGTTTCGAAAATTTTCTCGAAACTGTTTTTCGGAAACTTTGTTTCTGAAACTGTTGTTTCAGTGTTACTGTATATCGAGCTTAAGGCATAAGTTAATTCTAGAGATTAAGAAACCATCACTCAACTAAAGCTAACATTTTTTACCGTTTTTTTCTCTTTGTGTATAGAGCGTTAAGAAATCCTCTCAATATTGAATTTACCTCAATGCCTACAGTGGTTTTCCTGTTTTTGGTTATTTTTAGCCTTACAGATGGTATGGAGGAATTCTTAATCATACCAACTGCTTGGTATTATATTGCTTCATTGGGGCAAACACATTTTTTTCTCGGCATTACATTGGCAGCTTACTCCGTCGGTGCGCTGCTTTTTTCTCCAGTGTTTGGACGCCTGGCTGACAGATTTCAATCCTCCAAAGTCATTCTCGTCATTTCTGGTTTCGTTAAATTTTTTGGCAATCTAATCTACTCAATTCCAGTCAACGGATATTTTCCTTTGTTTGGGCGATTGATAAGTGGCATAGCCTCGGCATCATATGGAGTTGTGTTTAGTGTGGTAATAAAAAGCACAAGCGACAGAAACCGCGCGAAAGCTTTAATTTTTTTCGAAGGATTGTTTTTCTTCGGAACAGCGCTCGCGCCAGCAATTGGTAGTTTTCTGACGTTCAACTTAGATATCTTCGGTTGGAAGATTGATCCTGGAAACTCTCCTGGGTTCGTTTTGGTGATCATGCATCTGGGCTTATTCACTTTCTCACTTTTTTTTTTACCAAGAAATATGGCGGGCAGCAACACATCCTATGAACAAATCAAGTTTGATTCGACAAGCGATGACAAAAACGATCCTAAAAATGAATCGGAACCCAAGGCAGAAGGTCCACGGAAGATGTTCGATCACAAAATCTCTTGTTTATATTTCATTATGTTCGTGGCTGTTTTTCTGTATTGTGTCACTGCGTTTTATCTTCCATTACTTGCAGTAAAACTATATTACTTACAGCTCATCCACGTTAAATTGCTTTTTCTAAACGGCTCATTGTTTGCTTTTGTCCTTCTTTTATCTGCTTACATTCTCTCGGTGTACATCTCTGAAAGAAACCTAATTCTTTTTTCAATTACTTTGGAATTCTTTCCACATGTTTTACTGCTCTATTTTGCTCTCTCGTGGAACGATGCCGCAGATTCATTCTTCGGGGCTTATCTTCTTCTGCCTTTCGCCTGTCTGGGTATGCCATCTATCGTCTTTTCCGTTTGTTGTTCTCTGCTTTCCAAAGTATCGGACCCGAACCAAACTGCTTTTTATCAAGGTCTAGCTTTGGCTGTGGCTCATTTGGCAATTATTTCCAGCCGTTTGATAGCAGGTTTAACTTTCAGTGAAATATCAATGAAGTTCACTTGTGTAGGACTTATTTTTGTCTGGATGGTCCAAGTTATATGGTTCTTTGTGGAATATCGAAACTTTAATCCCGATAAGGAGAAGTCTAGCTCACGTACGTTTCCTTGAAGCACCTGATAGGTGTTGATTACATGAGCCGGGCTAGCCCGGTTAACTGGGCTCACGCAATTGATTAGCCGGGTCTTACTGTGGTTTTAAAACTCACATAAACTAAATTTACAAAGAAGAATTGGTTTAGTTAAGATGTAAACAAATCTAAACGTTAATTCAAATCTCCTTTTGCGACCGAGGAAAGAGTTTCGTGACACGAGTTAGCCCGGTTACACGCGTAAAAATCCCGCAAGTTGCTACAGCATTGTTGCCTGAACAATGCTGTAACAACTTGTAACAATGCTGTAACAACTAATTGTTGACATATGTAACCAACATTGATAAATGAACAACATTGTTCATCCTTGTTTCAAAAAGTTGTTACTGCTTGATGAAACAACCGTTGTTTACGCATGTTGTAACAACCGAAGAACGTGTTGATACATCAACCATGTTCATCATTGTTGTAACATTGTTGTTCATCGTTGTTATTTCGTCATGCTGTTACATCATGTTGTATCATGTGCGAACAACGTTGTTAGCTATAAAAATGTGCTGTTGGAACAACTTGTTCATGACTGTTGATTTATCCGTGAACAAGTTGTTCGAACCATAAGTGAACAACTTGTTGACAACTTGTTCACGGCGAGCACAACATTGTTCACGCCTGAACAAGTTGTGCGTTTTTACGGGTGTAGGCGGGCTAGCCCGGGCTCATGTAATCAGCACTTTAAAAATCTTAATGATTTGGTTTGAGGATTATTTCGTCACTTCCTTTTTGTCGTACGTGTAATCTTAAAATAGAATACTGGTGCGAAAGACTGTCTTGTGTAGACCTTTTTTAGGTTTTTCAATATATATCATCTCTGTTGAAAGTCTTTAGTATATAGCCTCTATACACTGCATTATTTTACAATCATAACTTCACGAACGTTTGTCGCGTACAACATGTTTCTAGTTTGTAACTATTTGTCTGAAAGTAAAGATCGTTTTCTTTTCGCCAGGATTTTTTGTCAACAGGGCCAGGAAAAACCTAGGGGGCCAGCTTAACTGGGGCAGCACTTTTGCCAGGGGGCCTTTGTAGCATGTATACTAATTAATGTTTGTAACTGTAATTTGTGATGAAAAAGATGTGTTCTAGTTCAGGTTTACAATGCTTCGTGAACATGAATTAGCTTATATATACAATAGATATAAACATTGTTTAGCATCTTAACCTTAACATGACTTGAGATTAAAATAAGAACTTTTTTTTACCAAATGTAATTTTTTTTTAAACTTCTAATATTTCTACAAAATACAATGTTTAGTGCACGCAAAACATTGTGGTTAAAATTAAATGTAAGTCACCATCAGTTTTGATCATAATTGTAATTGTAACTGTAATTGTAATTGTAACTGTAATTGTAATTGTAACTGTAATTGTGACTGTGACATTGCAATTATAAGTGTATTTTTCTAGTTGAATAATTGTAACTGTAATTGCAATTGTGACATTGCAATTAGAATTGTATTTTTCTAATTGAATAATTGTGATGGTAACTGTAATTGCAATTGTGACTGTGACATTGCAATTATAATGTATTTTTCTAATTGAATAATTGTAACTGTAATTGCAATTGTGACTGTGACGTTGCAATTATAATTGTATTTTTCTAATTGAATAATTGTGATTGTAACTGTAATTGAAATTGTGACTGTGACATTGCAATTGTAATTGTATTTTTCTAATTGAATAATTGTGATTGTAACTGTAATTGCAATTGTGACTGTGAGATTGCAATTGTAATTGTATTTTACTAATTGAATAATTAGGTATTATGTACATGTACTTATATCATTAATATAAATTTACAAGTTTCTATCACAAATCCTTGAATTTCATTGGGTATCGCAGGAGTCAGAAACCTCTGGCGAAAAGCCGATGATGACAAGCCTTCTTTTAACTATTAACTGAGCCATCAGTAGAGCCAGCGGTTGTTCTGTTAAGCAACAATGGCGCCGAATTTAAAGTTTAAACCGAAATTTATGAGTGGGTATGGTAAATGAGAGAAGAAATTGAACATTTACGCGAAGCAATAAGCTCTACAGAAAACAAAAACAGCTACAAAGTGGTTAGAATGGAAATTCTTAATAGTAAGATCGTTTATCTGTGTTCGTTTAAAACGAAATATCTGCAAACAAAACACATTTCAAAATTACGTTAGTTTGCTATTGATAAGATTTCGTGATGTGAACTACATTTTAAAAGAATGTCTCCTTCAATGTCTTTTTCGTATTTTTGCCTGAACAATTTAGGGTTAACTATTGATTTTTAAGCCGTAGTTTTCAGTCTTAGCTTAGTGTATGAATTTCTTGAACATTTCACAGCAATACATGTCAAAATTGCCTGAAATTCGTAGCAGAAAGTGCCTGAATTTTCCTTTTTCAAATATTTTGGGAGGTCAATTGTCCCCCCGCTTGCTACGCCTATGCTCTTTCTATTATGCTGTATAAAAAAGTTGAGTGCTGTGAACGTCAGTATTTTGTTAGTACAAAAAATCTCAACAGTGAGTTTATCACCTTTTCATTTGGCTGTCTTTAACCAGAAATTAGGATTTAATTTAATTATCAAGCTGTGAAGGGAACGTCAATATTAAATTAAGGTGATGTACAGTCCGTTCTGCGCATGACCGCAATGTGGTGAAGTACTCAGCTCTATGTAAACCGTTAGGAACGTGGCAGAAAACCAAGCGATTCGGAGAGGATATCTCCTCGGATTTCTTCTATTTCTCCTGAAAATGTTTTGTTTTGGGTACAAGTAATGAATGGGAACCAAGAAAAGCTTACAATCTTGAATAAGGTATCAGTATTTTTTTGTAAATAAAGATGCAAACATTAGTTTCGTACATGCGCAGAACGGAAAAATCTCAGCAGTTTACTACCTTTTCACCGGGGGGGGGGGGGGGGGTACTCTCGTACATAAGGGATACTACATACTGGTATGTCATTGTGCCACCCTATAGGGTATGTGGCCATGGTATAGTTTTTACATCAATTAAGAGCTTGCATTATGGTCTATTCAGGGTGACAGCTTTATTAAAAGGGTGATTGCGTAGTGCTGAGACATAATGAGAGCATTTTTTTCTTCATAAACACTTTCGTGGCAACAATGTCTAAATATAACAGATGTTCGGTGGACGTTCGTTAAGCTCAATTACTCAGAAAAGATTTCTGAGACCCCAGATAGGGTTCGAACCTGCAACCTTACCTTCTAATGACCAATTAGAAGGTAGCTCAGTCATTAGGAGGTTGCAGGTTCAAACCCTGTCTGGGGTCCAACTGAGCTTGACAAACGTCCAACAAACGTCTGTTACATTACACCAAGCTCACAAATGTACCACATACACTCAATGTATACATACAACTTATCAATGTCTAAATATACTAGAAGTTACTATCACAAGTGAAGTTCTGCCTCATTATTCAGTGAAAACCTTTAGCCTACTCCACAGGAAACTCTGTGCAGTCTGTGGCCCATGTGACACTCTTTTGCCCACTCACGATCAGAAATCGCATAGAAAATCGGCCACATTCATGGGGCTGTTCGCATCCATGTGCGTGCTGGCTCAGTGAGGTGTCTACCGTGTAATGACGATGTTTACATGTAAGATATTCGTTCTACACATGCGTAGCTAATACGGGTCAGCCCATATTTCCCGAGCCTCAACAGCCACCATTTCCAATCGTGCCAGTGACTCCACGGCGAGTTTGCCCACTCCACCCGAGTTTTCCCACTCCACCCAAGTTTGCGAATTGCCCACTCCACTAGTGTGCAAAGCAGACTGCCCCTTGACCACTCCCCCCTGGAAGCGCAGCTTCGCAGACTACCAACCCACATGAGTTTTCTCACCTGCTTCCCATTCAGAGCTCACACAGTTTCCTATGAAGAAGGCTGGAAAATCCAAAAATTTAATATTATTTGCAATAGACAGATTCTTTACACATATATTTTTAAGTTTTTAATTATAAGTTATCGACTATTAGCAAGGGTTTTGACAGGATATACACAATACACTATTATAATATGCAAATAGTAAATAACCATACCTCTTAATGCTGTGCCAACGGTTGTCAATGCAATTCCACCAAGTTGAAGGATGCAGATGAGTGCGGCCCCGAGTGACTGTTAAGCTTCACGAGCGATGTTAAATCCCACATCACACGCCGGAGTAAACATTGATTAACCCATACCATAGTCAATCGAGATATGGTCTGGAAACTCAGCTAAAGTCTTTGATCTATCTTTTTGTTCGCCTTTATGCATTTTTGTGCACGGTGCACGGTCACTGAACACATTGTATTTTAGTATAATGAACGAATTGTCCAATAACAACGATTCAGTTCAATCACTCAACCGTGCTATTTAAATTTTAATAAAACTAAAACAAAGGATGTGCACGGTGTAAGGTACGGTTCAACATAAAATCACAGCTCATTATAGGCGCTTTGAAGTTTGCCGAGTTTCCAGACCATCTATCTCGATTGACTATGCCCATACTTAACGCATGCATGGTAGTGGTTAATTGGGCATATTAGTGAACCTGCACAATCCAACGAGAATGAACGAATAACCTTAGTAACTGAACGACTCAGTTTACAGACTCGTACGGACTCGCTATCCTATTGGTTGAGACGACAAATTGTTATGATATTCGTCAGTACTGAGGTGGGTGATAATAACTTGTCGTTCCAACCAATAGGTAATTGGGTTTGTATACGATGACTGACTGCATGCATGGTCATGCAACTCCTCCGCTGTCACCATTGAAGTATTTAACGCCACGCAAATCGCAACTAGTTTGTCTAGAAATAACCCGTAATACTTTTTGCAACAACGCTAGGCGAATTTGTTCGGGCGAATCGAATCGAAATACCTGTTCATGCAATGTAATTAGTTGGTGCTGCTAGTTTTCGCGTCAATTTTCTTACTTGCCAATCATATTGCCAACCATAAAGCTTGCGACACAAAAGAAAATGTCGCTTCGCGCGACATTTTTCGCCTAGTGGAAAACCGCCTTAAGTATTAAATACTACGTAAATGATTCGTGGTTTCTGCTAGATACTGAACTTTGGATTGCCGTTGTCGTCCTATAGCTTGCTATATAAGCCCTCTATTATATTGAATGTGATGGGATTGTGATTTGTGAATACTAATGTGATTGGGATGGTACTGTGATTGGCCTTATACTGTGATTGGGATTGTTATTAAAAGTTCTTATTTTGTTAAAACACTGTGAAATTGTCGTGGACATCTGTTTTAAACGGGCATTCACGACACTAGGGCATGAATATTAAAATACTTGAATACTTCACGCCTTCATGCCTTCTAGCATCAAATTAAACACCCGACCCATTGACATTGTGATTTATTCTTCATTCTTCAATGAACACTGAAGCGTGGAGTCGCACTTGAGTTGACACTGTCTTCTTCCGAGGCTTCTTCTATACCATATAGTAGTCAAGAAATTGAGAGGAAAGCGTAAGTATTCATTTGTATATTTCTATACAATCTGTTTACTATCGGCTCCTCCGGCTTTGGCTCTGTTAATCAGCCAACGCATTCCCTTGGACGATTCTTCAGGGGCCATGCAACTTTCAGTTTCAAATGTTCACAAATTTTATACGGATTTTTGTTCGTTTGAATAGTTTAGCCTCAACTGACAAGTGCTCAGTTCTGTAAAACGGTGGTCACTAGCAGTTCTTCACTAGTGCCTATGTACGGTTGGTTCTTCACTTGTGCTTGTCAGCTACCGCTATGGTTGGTTAACTTCTGAAGTCAGTTGCCATCTATCTGCGTATGAATGATCACACACTGACACGCATGGAGAAAGTCCTCTCTTTCCTCAAAGATTCTCTAAGGTAAGCCGGTTTAAAATAAGGCAACAAGTTCACTTTTGTTATTACAATCTTATGTAAACTTAATTTTTCATTATCTTAGTGCTCTTCATACACTGTAAGGCGCCTACTGTTTCTATACAAGAATGAAATTGGAGCATTAGGGCCGTGGCTCTATTTTCTTCGTTTGTGCTCTCTACGTTGTGATTGCTTAAGGTCCCTAACAAGTCGCGACTGAAACCCAGGGTTGACTAGCTAGTTCAAAATAAGCCACGGCTTATTCAAAAATTGCCCATTTAATGCATTTAATTATACGAGCTGTCCGAGACTTATTTAAGCCGCAGCTTATTTTGCCCATATAAAAGGTCGTGTTGATCACTGTTGAATAACGGTATTGATCACTGTTGAATAACGCCCAATCTCGTCCACTCTGGGGACGAGATTTGCGCCAGAATGAGCCGCACCACGATCGAGAAGCGCATAGAAAATTGGCCACTTTCATGGGTCAGTTCGCAGGCCGTGTGCGTGCTGGCTCACGTGAGTTGTCGGCCGAGCTTGATGAAATTTTCTGAATTCTAAACACACACACGCAAAACAATAACAAGTGAACTGCCCATATATAGCCAAAAACAAAATCAAGACAAAGAAAAAAATCAATCAAAGTTATCTGATATAGTTGAGACCTTTATTCACCCTCCATAGTTGATTGGGTTTGTTTTATGTCAGCTCGTCACTTCGTCAGCCGTCAAGTATACTTTCCAAAACTGATTCGAACTTTAAAAAATCCGTTTTAAAAGTCAATTGGGTACACACATCTGCCAAAAAAACCCAACCCGACTTCTTTAGGGGGTAGTAAACGGCCAACAAACAACAGATTTTAGTCATTTAACGTGGAAGTTTACGATATTAGATTGCACCTTGTTTTTCGTCTAATTTTCCAGCCATATTTGATTTCAAGTCATCCTACAATATCCTACAATATCCCTAGTATCCCCTTCAGTGGAGCCATTAGTGTACTTTATCTTCCTAATTTTATCGTATGAACCCACATGTACCACAACGCTCCTTCGCTCCTTATTCATCCCGCGCCAGCCTCGCTTGGTTTCGCGTGTATTGATGACGACGTATAAACGCATGATATTCGTTCTACGCATGCGCAGCTAAAACAGGTCAGCTGCCTGAATTACGTTCCCGTCGACAGCCGAAATTTCTGATCGTGCGAGCGTTGTTGTGTAAAGGCGGTTCCCAGTCCTCGCACGAAGCGAGCACTCGCAAGCACGCTGCGAGTATTTTAGCACTAATTAATGAGTATGAAATGTTGACATAACTTGCATCGTTCATCAGGATATCCAAACACCTCGAAGTTTGTTAGAAAAACTCGGCTAACCGCAACGAGCTGCGTGTGGTGGAAATACAGTGGAAACTGTGCACCGAGTACTGAAACTTGTTTAATCGAAAGCTCATATTTCGAAAAGTTTAGCTTAGAACTTTACAAAAGTTACAAAGAATAGTCTTTTGACTATGTTTTTTCTGACCATGCAAAGAAATGTTCAGATAAATATTGTTGACACACGGCGAGATCCTGGGAATCACGAATATTTCGAATTTCGAAATGTATAGTTTAGAACTACACCGAATTTATAAAGAATGATATTTCAGTGATTCTCTTTCATTATTTGCAGATAAACGTGCGTGAAAGTTAGTTTAAACACAAACCCGTCGACGGAATACAGTCAAATCGGGTGCTCTCTGTTTGCCTGGGAATATTGCAATGTAGTAATATTTTAAACATAAATTTGTATATTTACTCGAAAGAAAGACGAACCTTTAAAGGAATCTTCACGAGACGTTTGCAAGTTGCTCAAGCCAAATCAGGGCCCCTTTTAACTATAACCCCATCCCCCCCCCCCCCCCCCCCCCCACCACCCACACACACTCACTCACACACGAATTGATTTTGCTCCCCAGTAAAAGTCCCTTTTTGCCCAGGATAAAATATGTATAGATAAGCAAGTCAAGTTGTTAGAAAGGCTAGAAAAATCTTTATATTAGTTAAATAGTTTTTGTTTTGATAACGGTATGTGGTGATGAAAAATCTTTTTATAGTTCCTCACCACATTTTCCATATTATATTTGAAAGCAAACCAGTCAGAAATGTATTGTATTTGAACTAGTTTTTATGACATTTTATGACCTTCAGTGTTCTTAAAAATCACCCCTCAGAATGCAGGAAATGGCATTTCCGAGACTTTAAATTTCAAACATTTCCGCGGGAGTATGCCCCTGGACTCCCCTAGAAGAGTCCCTTTCTGTGCACGCCCCCCCCCCCCTCCACCATGGGAGGCCCTGAGTCAAATTGACAATCAACATTGCAATGTTGCGGCGCAAATGCGCAATATTGCAGAGTAGCATGCAAGAGAACATGCATCCAGTTTGACTGTAATTGGGATGAACAACTAGAGACTGACTAGAGTGTGTTACTTGAAAGTATTAAACACACTAACATATAATCCTCCCACCAACAAAATGCTTATAATCTAATATTCATATACCTTAGCATCTACACATAATTAACAAAATATACCTCGGTGGGGGTGTTTTGACCTTTTCGCTTCCTTCCGGCCACTTATCTCGTATGCAACCGTCTCTTGGCAATCTTTTATTTCAAAAGCAGGCATGTCGTTCCAGGGCTTGCTTGGAACTTGATGATTCTACATCTACATCTACATAATTTATTTGCAAAATCCTTATGGACATCCAGCAAATTCCAGTTCGAATTAAAATAAAATAATAACATAATTTAGTAATTATATGGTAGTCATGAAATAATTATAATAATTATTATAAAAGTAAAGTCCTACCAATCAGTAGGAGAACTTAGACTTAGGCAGAGATATAATCACTAACAGCTGCCTTAAAGCCACCTATCGAGGGCATGTTTATAATATGTGGTGGTAAGCTATTCCAGTCACTAATTGTTCTGGGCCAAAAACTGAATTTATATTCATCACATGATGTTTGTACTGGGATAAATTTCATTGGGTCAGAGTTTCTGGTTTTCATAACAGCTTTATGTTTCACATAAGGTGGTATATTGATTGCTACTTGGCCGTATAGTGTCTTATACATTAAGGTTAGTCTGTCTACTTTCCTTCTGTGCTCCAATGTTGGCCAATTAAGATGGTTTAGCGCTTGTGTAACGCATCCTTCCTGTCTAGAATATGTTTTAGTAACAAAACGTGCAGCACGTCGTTGTACTTGTTCAAGATAATTTTTCTGATACTTCCTATAAGGATCCCATGCGGTACTGCCAAATTCTAGAATGGGTCTCACTAGAGAAGTGTATGCTTGTGCTTTAACTCTTTCTGGACATGAGTGGAGATTCCTTTTTATACAGCCTAAAGTCTTATTTGCTTTATTCTTCACATTTAAAATATGTGTTTTCCAGCTAAGTGTTTCCGAGATAGTAATACCCAGGTAAGGTTGATGGTCAACAGCTTCTAAAATTTGACCTAACATGGTGTAGTGGTGGATAATAGGGTTCTTGATCCTATATATCCGAAGAACATAGCATTTAGAGGGGTGGAAGTTCATCTGCCATTCCTGAGCCCAAGTAACAAGGCTGTCTAGGTCTTGTTGAAGTTGGAGAGCATCATTAACATTATGGACTAGGCCATACAGGAGAGCGTCGTCAGCGAAAAGTTTCAGATTAGACGAGACGTTGCTACCCATGTCATTAATGTAGAGTAAGAAGCAAAGGGGCCTAGGACCGTTCCTTGTGGGACTCCTGATTTCACATTTGACTTTTCACTATTTCGCCTTCAAGTACCACTTGTTGAGTCCTGTTTAACAACCATGCTTTCATCCAGTTTAAATGTTGACCACGGATTCATGACTTATTGGGCGAAATTCGGACAGCGGATTGTGGAGAATCTTGCTGCGGTGTCCAGTGCATGTTGGGGAGGAACAGCTCTTTATTACATGCTTCACAATGACCAGCACGATCATTAACGCGATCTCTGCGAGATGACTATAGCTAAACCGTATCAACAGTTAAATTTGTACAATACTCTATGGTTTACATATGGCATGCTCAGTATAAAGACTGTGAGCAGCACAGTTATATACACGATCAGCTGGTGTCATAAAATACACCAACTTATAATTAGAACTGCATGTAAGCACAATATATAAGCTATTTGCACGATGACGTGAGATGGCCTTGGGTGACTACAACTACCACTACCTAAAATCTTCACTGAAAGTTGACGACAAATTTGGGAACAACACATCTGACGACATATTTTGGAAAAGCACTCCTTTTGAGTGATCCCTTTTAGCCGAAACCATTGAACTCTAAGTAAACTGGAACGCTAACTCAAAAAAACAACTATTTTTTAGACCTAAAGTTTTTTATAGATGATAACGAAGAAGCTAGTACGTATTGGGCTTATCGTCCTTGTACCTGAACATTTTCTATACACGAGTAATAACTATGAGGAATATATTCTTCTCATATCCAATCCTCTACCGCGCTATCCATGCTAAAATATTGACACGGAATCGACGAATTCGGACTATTATTATTAAACAGCAGAGTATGGTAATTAGTTAACAGGTATATAAAAATTCAGAAGACAAATTGCACATGCACTTCGCTAAGAAAACAAATATTTAACCTAAGTATTGAGTACGTATTCCCACGCTCATTATTTGATCTATTCAATGTCGCGCGGAACTTTGAAGTAGCCAGCCAACATGGCGACTTTTGATCATCTGTAAGAGAAACTGTTTTTCGGAAACTTTGTTTCTGAAACTGTTGTTTCAGTGTTACTGTATATCGAGCTTAAGGCATAAGTTAATTCTAGAGATTAAGAAACCATCACTCAACTAAACTTAACATTTTTTACCGTTTTTTTCTCTTTGTGTATAGAGCGTTAAGAAATCCTCTCAATATTGAATTTACCTCAATGCCTACAGTGGTTTTCCTGTTTATGGTTATTTTTTGCCTTACAGATGGTATGGAGGAATTCTTAATCATACCAACTGCTTGGTATTATATTGCTTCATTGGGGCAAACACATTTTTTTCTCGGCGTTACATTGGCAGTTTACTCCGTCGGTGCGCTGCTTTTTTCTCCAGTGTTTGGACGCCTGGCCGACAGATTTCAATCCTCCAAAGCCATTCTCGTCATTTCTGGTTTTGTTAAATTTTTTGGCAATCTACTCTACTCAATTCCAGTCAACGCATATTTTCCTTTGTTTGGGCGATTGATAAGTGGCATAGCCTCGGCATCATATGGAGTTGTGTTTAGTGTGGTAATAAAAAGCACAAGCGACAGAAACCGCGCGAAATCTTTAATTCTTTTCGAAGGATTGTATTCTTTCGGAACAGCGCTCGCGCCAGCAATTGGTAGTTTTCTGACGTTCAACTTAGACATCTTTGGTTGGAAGATTGGTCCTGGAAACTCTCCTGGGTTCGTTTTGGTGATCATGCATCTGGGCTTATTCACTTTCTCACTTTTTTTACCAAGAAATATGGCGGGCAGCAACGCATCCCAAGAACAAATCAAGTTTGATTCGACAAACGATGACAAAAACGATCCTAAATATGAATCGGAACCCAAGGCAGAAGGTCCACGGAAGATGTTCGATCACAAAATCTTTTGTTTATATTTCATTATGTTCGTGGCTATTTTTCTGTATTGTGTCACTGCGTTTTATCTTCCATTACTTGCAGTAAAACTATATTACTTACAGCTCATCCACGTTAAATTGCTCTTTCTAAACGGCTCATTGTTTGCATTTGTCCTTCTTTTATCTGCTTACATTCTCTCGGTGTACATCTCTGAAAGGAACCTGATTCTTTTTTCAATTACTTTGGAATTCTTTCCACATGTTTTACTGCTCTATTTTGCTCTCTCGTGGAACGATGCCGCAGATTTATTGCTTGGGGCTTATCTTCTTCTGCCTTTCGCCTGTCTGGGTATGCCATCTATCGTCTTTTCCGTTTGTTGTTCTCTGCTTTCCAAAGTATCGGACCCGAACCATACTGCTTTTTATCAAGGTCTAGCTTTCGCTGTGCTTCACTTGGCAATTATTTCCAGCCGTTTGATAGCAGGTTTAACTTTCAGTGAGATATCAATGAAGTTCACTTGTGTAGGACTTATTTTTGCCTGGATGGTCCAAGTTATATGGTTCTTTGTGGAATATCGAAACTTTAATCCCGATAAGGAGAAGTCTAGCTCACGTACGTTTCCTTGAAGCACCTGATAGGTGCTGTTTATACATGAGCCGGGCTAGCCTGGTTAACTGGGCTCACGCAATTGATTAGCCAGATCTTACTGTGGTTTTGAAATTAGCATAAACTAAATTTACAAAGAAGAATTGGTTTAGTTAAGATGTAAACAAATCTAAACGGTAATTGTCGCGTCCCCACGGATGAGGAGCGAAGTGCCAACCGACAACGTACAGTTCATACAATATCAAAGGGTTTAATAAAATCTGAACTACAGCATTCGGTGAAAACTAAAAACCAAATTACAAAAATATGCACGATAAACATACTACGCCGACTGCCATTTGACATATAAAGACGAGTATACAACGTTACAACGACTTACATCTTTGGCCTTATATCGTCCTCCAAATAGCTCCGATAATACTCCGATTAGTTCTCCAATTTACCCCAGACGACGAAATGTTCAAATATGGCCGCCCAAACCCGCCGCTGCGACCTTTATACCCCCGGGGGTCTGGGTCTAGCCCGTATAGTTATCTTATATCAAGTATCACAACACTCCTCGCCCAAGGACGATGGCGAAAACGTCCTTGCTACTTACACGTTACATAGTGTACATTACAAAAGATAATAGTTCAAAGGTGCATTATGAGAACCAGTTCGCTGATAGGTCTGAAGTAACATTTTTTCTGCCCGCTTTTCCAGATAGCTATTCTGGCTTTCCGTACTTTACCATCTTCGCTTTTTACCGCTTCAACAATTCTCCCGAGTGGCCACTGGTTACGGTGGGTGTCTTCTTTCATAATAACGATGTCACCAACGGCGAGATTAGGGTGTTGTTTATTCCACTTTGATCTCGACTGCTGGGCTTGAAGATATTCTCGCTTCCAACGAGTCCAGAACTGATCTGCAAGGTACTGAGCTCTTCTCCAATAGCGACGTGAATAGAGATCCTGAGGGGTAAAGACTCCAGGTGGAGAAAGGAGAGGTCTCATCTTCATTGTAAGTAGCATATTTGGGGACAGTGGTTGGGGTTGGTCTACGTCGGATGGTAAGGTAGCAATAGGTCGCGAGTTGACTATACCGGTGACTTCAGCCATAAGAGTCACAAGTAACTCGTGTGTTAGCTGCGATGGGCCGAGCTGTAAAAGCATTGCATCTAGGACTCGTCGTACGGTGCCGATTTGACGTTCCCAAATACCGCCGAAATGTGAAGCGTGCGGAGGATTAAAAAGCCACTCGCAGTTTTGTTCGTTAGCGTAATTTGCTATGGCTTTATGGTCCATTTCGTGTAACGCATGGTCCAGTTCGAATTTTCCTCCGACGAAATTTGTTCCTCGGTCACAACGCAGTATTGAAGGTGGTCCACGAATAGAGATGAAACGCCTAAGAGCGCAAATAAATGAGCTCGTTTCCATTGTCTCCAACACTTCAATGTGGATACCTCGGCAGTTCAGACATGTAAAAATCAGTGCCCATCTTTTCGCATTTGCTGCTCCTCCTCTCAGCCTTCGCGTTTGAATGATCCAAGGCCCAAATACGTCGAGGCCAACGTTGGTGAATGGTGGCGGTGTATCTAGTCTATCGGCTGGTAGGTCGGCCATATGTTGTGTCATGTTCCTCCCTCTTAACCTCCTGCAGATAACACATCGACCAATCTTCTTTGAAATCATTCGGCTAACTCCCATTATCCAAATACCTGCCTGTCGTATCGCGCCATGAGTGATTTGTCTTCCTTGGTGGTACACCTTGTTATGATAATGGTCTATTACCAGTGTCGCCAGATAGCTGTTTTTAGGTAGGATGGCGGGATGTTTCTCTTCGAACATTTGGTCTACTCGACGAAGTCTTCCTCCAACTCGAAGGACTCCGTCGTCATCTATGAATGGATCGAGCCGGTATATGTTGGATTTCGTCAGGCTACTTTTAGAAGAACTTCCTTCTAAAGTCGTTTGCTGAAGAGCTTTCATTTCTGAGGTGAAGGCGTCGGTCTGGACAGTTTTAATCATTAACGTTTCCGCCTGTTTCAATTCCGTTGCAGATGGGCGTAGTCGAAGCTGTCTTGATTTCGCTAGAAAATTAGGTGGAGAATTACGTGCATCTCTGTTCTCGGACGTTGACGATGTTTTTCGTCGGGCTTTGAGTTGTTTCGCTTTGACCATTAGATTGGCTAAAGCTCTTCGTAATAGAACCCATTTAGAGAATCGGTCGAATCTGCTAGATCCTAGACCCTGGATCTCGCGATGATCTGTGCTGTAGATCGTGACTTGAGGTCGGATTTCTGGGTCATTGTTGACTATAGGCAATTCGACTGGGTAAATTACGGGTAACGAACTGTTTCTTAAAAAATCAGGACCGTTAAACCATGACGACTTCCTTAGGTCTTTGGCAGCTTTACTCCTTGTGGCGATGTCCGCTGGGTTTTCCATTGTTTCAACGTATCTCCACTGCAAGGGACTCGACATACTTCGAATGATTTGGACTCGATTAGCTACATACACATAGAATCGGCGACTTTCGTTTTGAATGTATCCTAATACTACCTTGGAGTCAGTGTAGAAAACGGTCTCGTCTATTCCAAGCTTCAATTCGCGAGTTATCCAGTTAACGGCTTGGGCTGACAGTACTGCAGCACAAAGTTCTAATCTTGGAATGGTTGTCGCTTGCTTAGGAGACAGCCGTGCTTGAGCGTACACGAGTGAAAGGCTAACTTCTTCAGCTTCGTTCGTTTGCTTTAAGTATATCGCAGTACCAATTGCGTTACAACTGGCGTCTGAGAATGCGTGAATTTCTATTTTGCTGACTTTCCCAAAGTGTTCCGGAAGGTAGCACCTTGGAATAAGAACGTCTTGCAGATCGTTGAGTGAGTCTTTCCAGTTTTTCCACTTGTTTTGGAGGGCATCTGGGAGCGGATCATCCCATCCAAGAGGCGGGTCTTTGCCGTTTCTTTCGTTTCCCCTCGTGACGAGCTCGCGCAATAATAATCTTCCCTGTAGCGTGACTGGAATTGCATGTCCCAACGGGTCGTATATCGAATTGATGATGGACAGAACTCCTCTGTGAGTGTAGGGTTTCTCGGGTAACGAAATTTGGTATGCAAAGGAGTCTTTCTCCAGATTCCATATCACACCTAATGAACGCTGCGACGGGAGTGGATCTTTATGAAGATCTAAATCTCGGAAACTGTCGACTCTATCTTGCTGTGGTAGGGCTTTCATCACCTCGACCGAGTTCGATGCAATCTTATGCAGCCTGAGGTTCGCCGTCGCCAGCATTGTCTGAGTGTTCTTGACTAGGTTTACAGCTTCTTTTGCAGTGGGGCAAGAAGTCAAGCCGTCGTCTACGTAAAAGTCGTTGAGGACAAATTCTTTCGCAGCCCGTCCAAATTCTTGTTCACCCTCTTCAGCGGTCTTTCGCAGGCCAAACGTTGCTACAGCTGGGCTGGAGGAATTTCCGAACAAGTGAACGACCATTTGGTATTCGATGATTTCCTTCGATCCGTCGTTGTCCTCAAACCAAAGAAATCGTAGCATATCTCGATGTGAAGGATCTACGTGGAAGCTGTGGAACATTTGCTCTATATCACATACCACTGCCACATTATCTCGTCTGAAGCGGATCAGTATGCCTAACAGACTGTTCAATGTATCTGGACCAGGAAGTAGTTCTGTATTTAATGAAGTTCCCTGGAAATGTGCAGATGAGTCGAACACTACGCGAATCTTTGACTTTCGTGGGTGATAGACTCCAAAGTGTGGTAAGTACCAAACTTTCCCGCCTTCTTCATCCTTAGGTTGTTCATTCGGTGGTACCGGTACGGCGTGTCCACGCTCGAACAACTTGGCCATAAAAAGAAAATAGTCCTCTTCCATTTGAGGTTTCTTCCTAAAGGTGTGCAATAGACTCCTGATACGGCTAAGAGCTTGCTCTCGATTGTTTGGGAGACTTACCTTGCTTGATCGGAGAGGCAATGGCATCTCCCAGTTCCCTTTTTCATTTTTGCGAATTCCCCTTTCCATGATCTGCATAAAACGTCGGTCCTCTACAGACATGCTTGATTCGTTATCACGATCGGTCGTATGAAAGACATCGGTGGAGTTCTCCGACTTCCCATAAGCTTCTTTTATCACGAAATTGTTTGGGCAAGGCACTAGCTCGTGGCACAGCGTCTGTCCAAAGGCGTTGCATCCTAGACGGAGGCCAGTTGTCCGTTGTGTACGAACACCATCGTTGACTTCCCCAAACAGATCGTGGCACACAGTGCGATGAGTAAGGATATGAACGGGTCCACCATGACGATCAAGACAAACTTGTCCGCAGATAGTCCAGCCAATAGATAACTTATGTGCCCATGGCTCGCCTTTCGGACCGTTACGGAATGCTCTGACTTTCAAAAGTTCTGGTGCGTTTCGACCAATCAAAAGTTGGACTTCCGCTTCGGCGTCCAAGGATGGGATTTCTCCAGCGATATCTCGGAGGTGATCGAATCGTTTTGCCATCTCCGGCGAAGGAATTTCGCGTTTATCTTTGGGAATGTTGTCACATTCTACCATGGTCGGCAGATTCAGTGATACTCCTTTCATTGATGTTATCTTTAATCCTGGTACTCGACGACCGAATCTTATTTCTTTCGACCCACTACAAGTTGACAACAAGTACTTCTCCTTTGAGCCAACTACTCCGAGTTTGTCTATCAGCTCAGGGCTAATCATCGATGCGTTGCTCTGTTCATCTATTAGGGCGTACACTCTGACTTTGTTGTCGGGTCTGCTTGGATGAAAAATGTCGAGGAGAACAATTTTACTGCAGGAAACGCCACCAACAGCGTCGCAGCCGATGTCTGTCCGAGCTGAATTAATCTCCTCGCCGTCGTCTGTCCCCTCCTTCTTCTCGCTTTCGTTTGACTGTTTCTTCTCGCTGTCGTCTGTCTTTTCCTTCTTCTTATCCAAATGGAGTATCACCAGGTGGCGGTCGCTGCCACACTTCTTGCATTTAACGTTAGCTCTACACTCCTTGGCCACATGTTTTGGTAATAAGCACCGAAAACAAAGTCTCTCCTGTTTAATCCACTGGGTTTTCTCCTGCAGGGTCTTGCGGGAAAAGGCTCTGCATTCTGTTAAGTCGTGACCTTGGCTATCGTGAAACCAACAGTGTTTTTCATCATTGCCTTCTTTATCCATCTCGGCGTTTCCTTTTAAAACTGTATGCGAAGGGTGGAATTGCTGTCTAGAAGGGTTTCGTCGATCATTCTTCTCTTTTTCATTTCTATCTCCGGCCGCCGTAACGTTTGGGTGGTTCCTCAATAGAGATTGCTTCTCGACCATGGATGCAAACACTGTGAAATCAGGATAGGCGTCGTAATTCTTCGCGGCGAACTTGACCACTTGTTTCTCCCATTCGGAGCGCAACGATCCAGGCAAGTTTTGCAGGATATGTTGAATGGTGTTAGGATAATTCAGGCAGGCAAGCCCGGGAAGTTGATCGATTTGGGAAGCCACATCAATGCACAGATCGGAAAAGGCTAGCAGTTTTGCTTTGTCTTTGTCTCCAAATTTCGCATATTCTCTCAGTCTTGTCAGGAACGCCTTGGTTATTACAGCGACGTTACCGAAGCGTCTCTCCATTTCTTTCCAGAGTTCGTTCAACAGTCGTATGGGATCGTGGTGTTGTCTTTTACGAAAGCTATTTACCAGCTTCTGTGGTTCCGCCTTTGTGTACATGTGCAAATAATTCATCTCATGTTCAGGAGAGACATCACAGTCACGAATCATTCCTTTGAATGTACTTTTCCAGGGGTGAAACATAGTAGCGTCGCCGTAAAACACGTCTGGATGGCATTTCGGAAGACTCATTCTCGCTAGGCTCGCCGTCAATTTCTCATTAGTTGCCGCAATCGCTCCCATATATTGCTGTACTATTCCACCAGGCTGCTGCGCGATCTCCTGCCGTGAAGTCGACTCTGTACGTTGCTGGGATCTGGTTTCTGGGGTGTCTCGATCGCATTCTGTGACCTTTCGACGGAGAATCGAACCCCGCTCCGTCGATTAACAGCTTGCTTAGATACCTCAGTCACGTTCTGCCTCTGGTTTTGGAGCCACGCCTCTGTGCGTCTCTCTGACGTGACATCGACTTTCTCGCGTGATTTGAAAGAAAAGGATCCCTCTTCTTCTCCCAGGATGGATTGTTCAATCGAGTCCAGCTTGGCCTTTGCTACTGCCGTAAGCTTCTTTGCTGCTAAAACTGCCATGTCGTGATCGTGTTGTGCTCGTGCAGCTGCTCTTCTACGCTCCTCGTCAGCCTCTGTCAGCTTCCTCGCGTTTTCTCTCTCCGCCATTAATAAATCATATTCCGCCTGCTTCTTTGCCGCGGCTGCTTCTGCCAATGCTTTTCTTCTTGCGTTGGTTGAAGATGTGCATGACGATCCAGATCTACTAGAGAATATCCCACGTCTTGATTCCTTCAAGGAAAGCTCGTCGTCCTTAACTGCCTCCTTGAGTTTCCCAGCCGCTTCGAGTAATACAGCGTTGACGGTCTGAAGGAATTTTTGGCTAGTTTGGCTGACGGTAGATTTTACTTCTTTAGCCTCTCCCCATCTGTCTTGTGCAAATATATCTTCCAGGTCTCTGAGGATTCTTTCGAAGCTGTATTTACTTACTTCCAACGAGGCTATTACTGATTTTAAAGTTGACGGTTCTCCCGTTGCCGTGTGAACGACTGAGTCGATGGCCTTTTGTAGTGCCTTTGTCTCTTTATTAAAGACTAATGTCTTCTTTATCAACAAACTCTGGAAGCCTTTACGACTTGGGATTCGCGAGCGTTTGTCCCCGAATTCTGACACGTTTGGAGTCGGACCACTATCGTCGGTTGATCCAGAAACGTTTGACATAATTATTTCTCTTCATTCGTGGTGTTCCACGACAATGAAATGTTTTATACTTACACTATGTTGAACTCCAAGCGAACAAAGTCAAATACTCCACGATAAGTTTGATACGAACGACACAAGATTTTTCACTGTCGCGTCCCCACGGATGAGGAGCGAAGTGCCAACCGACAACGTACAGTTCATACAATATCAAAGGGTTTAATAAAATCTGAACTACAGCATTCGGTGAAAACTAAAAACCAAATTACAAAAATATGCACGATAAACATACTACGCCGACTGACATTTGACATATAAAGACGAGTATACAACGTTACAACGACTTACATCTTTGGCCTTATATCGTCCTCCAAATAGCTCCGATAATACTCCGATTAGTTCTCCAATTTACTCCAGACGACGAAATGTTCAAATATGGCCGCCCAAACCCGCCGCTGCGACCTTTATACCCCCGGGGGTCTGGGTCTAGCCCATATAGTTATCTTATATCAAGTATCACAACAGTAATTCAAATCTCCTTTTGCGACCGAGGAAAGAGTTTCGTGACGAGTCAGCCTAGCACTTTAAAAATCTTAATGTGATTTGGTTTGAGGATTATTTCGTCAGTTCCTTTTTGTCGTACGTGTAATCTTAAAATAGAATACTGGTGCGAAAGACTATCTTGTGTGGACCTTTTTTAGGTTTTTCAATATATATCATCTCTGTTGAAAATCTTTAGTATATAGCCTCTACACTGCATTATTTTACAATCATAACTTCGCGAACATTTGTCGTGTACAACGTGTTTCTAGTTTGTAACTATTTGTCTGAAAGTAAAGATCGTTTTCTTGTAGCATGTATACTAATTAATGTAATTGTAACTGTAATTGTGATTAGAAAGATGTGTTCTAACTCAAGTTTACAATGCTTCGTGAACATGAATTAGCTTGTACAACAGATATAAACATTTAGGATCTTAACACGAATTGACATTATAACAAGAGCTTTATTTTTACCAAATGTAATATTTTTGAGAAACTTCTAATATTTCTGCAAGATACAATATTTAGCGCACGCAAAGAATTGTGGTTACAATTAAATGTAAGTTACCATAAGTTCTGATACAACCAATTGTAATTGTAACTGTACTGTAATTGTGAAATTGCAATTATAAGTGTATTTTTCTAATTGAATAATTGTTACTGTAATTGCAATTGTGACATGGTAATTATAAGTGTATTTTTTTAATGAATAATTGTGATTGTAACTGTAATTGCAATTGTGACTGTGACATTGCAATTGTATTTTTCTAATTGAATAATTGTGATTGTAACTGTAATTGCAATTGTGGCTGTGACATTGTTTTCCTTCAAGTTATGGACGGCCAATGGAGTGAAATGCTTGACTATTTTGAATGTTTCTTGTTGTAATCGAGCTTCTAGACTTCTTCTCTCGTCGAGTAAAATCGTCTGGCGTTAGCCAGTCTGAGTAAAATACTAAAAGGCCCCAGCAGTTATTTTTGAATGGGTTAATCGAGCCATGTATGTTTGAGAATTTAATTAACTTTTGTTGGTAAATTTTAAGTAAAACAATTAGACAACTTGTCTTTGTTCCTATGAGCGATTCTGCACCATCATCATCGCCTATCGTATCCACTCATAGGGACAATTAGACAACGAGTCTGAGTCCCAGGAGTTACTCTGGCAATTTTTGGATGACCGCAAAATCCTGACCCTATCCCAAACCTAAAAAGATGATTTTCCATACCCTATCCCAGACCTCGGTTGTTCAAAAAATCAATGGTGGCCATTGATGTTGTCATAACCCCACAACCCTGAATGCCTAATGCACAAAGTCCCATTTCGAATTATTTTAAGAAAGGCAACACAGATACCAATGATGATCTCATATGTCAATTGTGCAAGAAGGCCATGGAAAACAAGGGAGGCAACACTTCAAATCTTAGGTCGCATGAATGCACAGGATTGTGCAACTGTTAGTTATAACGTCTTGTACTATTTACAAGTTTACGGTTTACTTTTACCTCACAAACCATGTAATGACTGTAATCTAAAACGCGTTTAAAAATATTGATATAGAGCTGTATTCAATATTATTGGTATTTTTTTTGGTATCGGTACTCAATCTTTTTTGAAATACCACATCAGCCTAGGGCGGTGCTCCACCCTGCCTCAGTCATGCATGCCGCAGGCCTTCGCTTGCTCAGCACCTGCACCCCTCCCTACCAGATCAAGCTGGATCCATCACTGTTTACGATATTTTGTAAACCCATGAAATAAGCTACAATAGGTGCGAAGATATGGATTTTATCTTAAACAATATTTAAAACAATATTTTACAAATGAGCGTAGCAAATGAGTAAAATATTGTTTTTACCACGAGAAGATAAAATTCATATCTTCAAGCCAGCGACGTGAGCATGTAATTTTCTTTTTATTATATTATTAGATTCAATGCAAAAAGAGGTAAAATTCTTAATGACATCATCAATATCTTCACTAGTGAGCTAGGATATGGAAAATATATTTTCTAACTGCATATTTTCTAATAAAACACTCGCATCTACAGTATATATTAAAGTATTATATTATATAATTGGTCTGTCACAGGAAAAAATAAATTATGATCATAAATTAATTAATAAAAAATTTGATAAATATATGTTATTGGAGAATCCAGAAGGGAAAATTGAGAATTGGGATTTGTCTATTTTTAATAGCACTGGGAACTGATTTTTAGAGATTTGAATACAGAGAACATGTGACTGGGATTTTGAGTGGTTTTCTGATGAAAATATTGTGGGCAATGTCTTTGCATAATCTTAAAGAGAATATGGTAGTTAGTAAAATATTTGCAAAGTTTCATTTCAAAATTCGTTGAAGAAAAGGTGATATTTTACATGTGAAGTTGTGGAATGCTGCCATTAAAGTGACCAAGCTTGAGAAGAATGAGTCGAAGAAGCTTATGACATCACAGACTCATAAGAACAATGACCTTTTGTTGACAACAACTATGATCTCTTGTTTTTGTTGAGTCTATAACATCATAAGACTCATTCTTCTCAAGCTCAGCCACTTTAATGGTGGCACTCCAAAATACAAACTTCGCACGTAAAATACAACTTTGTTTTGGAGAATTTTGAAATAAAACTTTGCACAATTACCAACTACAGTACCAACTGTACCATAAGGCCACACCAATTTCATTTTATGTTTTATGGGCCTGCCGATGCTAAAAATCTGGAAAACAGAATAAAAATAAAATTGAAAATTTATCCTTTTATTTTTAAAATAAAAGAATAAATAAGTCAAGAATCCAAAATAATAAAAATGAATGGTTTTGTTCTTACCGAAGCTCACTTTTTTATGGCTGAACTGACTTGTCAAAACATGCTGAATTGCTGAGGTTTTGCACTTTTGGTTTTAATAATATTGTTTGGATCATGTTTTGAGCAATATTCATGAACCAGAACCCAGCAAATTTTAGTCTCCAGTCCTCTAATATGGAATTATGGGCATGTGCATAGTGTATATAGAAAGTAGAAGCATAAACATGGCCGATCCGCAAGACACTCACGTGTGCTTTCAAGCCGCAGCTCACCCTTTATGTAAATATCTTGGATATGCCGTGATGGTGGGTGATAAATTTGAACATTCCAGAATCATCAATGGGTTATTCCAGAAAAGATCCATACCTCCCCCACAGAGGAAATTTGTGCCATCCAGGGAGGGGAGGGGGGTAAATCTACTTCTGATAATAGTAAAATGTACTAGGACGTCCGAAGGGGGGGAGGGGGTCAACTTCACATTTCCTCTGTGGGGGAGGAAATTTTATTATAATTTTATTTTTATTTTTTCCCCCTCCTCTGATCCTGAAAAAAGAGGATTTCTGCCCACAAAACACAAAATAAAATTGGTGTGGCCTAATATCTTTATTGTCATGGCAATGGAAGCATTCTGTAAAACATTGTTGCAATATATTCCTCACGTTGAACAATTCATTTGATAAGATTTGTTGATAACTTCCTGTTTTGAATCCTGTTTTGAATTTGATTGGTGTTTGGCAAATAATCCTTTTTCTTATTTTATTGGTTGTTTAAAAACTAGAAACCAATCAAATTCCAAACAGAAAGTTAGCAATAATATAATTTTCTAAAGATGTTGGATGCGAAACCAGGATTATTCATATTAATGTTGACAACGTTCTCTGGTTTATAATATTTATTCGAGTTACGAGCTTTCGGCTGCCAGTCTGCAGCCTCAGACAACAACTCAAAGCATATGCCGGAACAATACCGATTTTTAGTCAAGAAACTTTAATTAATTAATGATGCAACTTAGCGTTCTATTCGTATAGGCGGAACTGTCACTATATCACCTCCTTTGTCCATGTATGTAATTGTAAACTGTCATGTATGTCGTCATATCCATTCATTGTAATTCACCCGTCGAAGGCTGCAGACTGGCAGCCGAAAGCTCGTAACTCGAATAAATATTATAAACCAGAGAATGTTGTCAACATTAATATAATTTTCATCAAATGAATTGGTCAAACATAGCAAATGAATTGCAAAAATATTTTAGGAACACTTCTATCACCACGACAGTAAGATTATGCAACAATATTACCAACAATATTTTCATAGAGAACCACTTAAAGTGCCACTAACCCCAAAATAATTTTTTCACAAATCTAAAAGCCCTTATTGAGTGGATTAGTCCAGTGAATAAATTATTGGTATTGGACATTTCTTTGGTCTTCTGTAGACCACCAAAGTTGCAAAAATTGGCATATGCATGTCCCATGGCGGAGAAGGAAAGGGAATGGGTATATTCCTGGTGTGACGTCAGACAAGCCAAACAAGGAACTCATTTGAGCTCTGTCTGC
The DNA here is from genome assembly GCA_964035015.1 of Corallium rubrum. Classification (NCBI taxonomy): domain Eukaryota; kingdom Metazoa; phylum Cnidaria; class Anthozoa; order Scleralcyonacea; family Coralliidae; genus Corallium; species Corallium rubrum. The sequence goes on along the minus strand of OZ036005.1, from coordinate 529,428 downwards.
TGAATGCATAGAATTTTTACATTGAGTTAGTTGGGAAAATGAATTTTCAACCCCAAAAATTCTATGTATTCACCAGACAGAGCTCAAAGGAGTTCCTTGTTTGACTTGTCTGATGTAACACCAGGAATATACCCATTCCCTTTCCTACTCCACCATGGGACATGCAGATGCAACTTTGGTCGTCTACAGAAGATCAATGAAACGTCCAATACCAATAATTTATTAACTGGCCTAATCCAATCAATAATGGGCTCTTAGATTTGCGAGAAAAATTTTTTGGGGTTAGTGGCACTTTAAAACTCTTGTCAATGGGAGTGCTGTGTACAACGGGATCTGCCCTCCTGCCCCTATTGTGCAACAGTTACGACCTGAATCGATCATGTACAATTAGTTGTTGGTAAGGTCCTGATGCATAACCATAAAACTCCCAGTCATCCTTACCATGGTTACTTGGATCCCTGTACTGTAGAATGCCCCACTTACGTGACAAAAGAGACAACACAGACTGGTCATGTCGATGACCAATAAACCCAGCATAGTTTTGTAGCTTCATCTGGTTTGGTGTATCCGTTACACATCGCGAGTCTGAAGAATATGCTAGCCATTCCATGACAAACTGTAAAGTTTTGCAATCCTTACGAAGCACCAAAAATGATCCTAATGTTTGGTAACTAGACTTGTCAATTTCAGGATAATCCATTTGCATTGTAACAAATGTATCTCGTTTTGTATAGTACTTTTCGAATAACTGTAATTGAAATACTACAATGCCTTGAGGTGATTCTAAGGCTAGCTTTAGCAGAGGACCAGCATCTTTAATAAGATAACTACCAGCATCTTCATAGAAAAGTACATCTCCAAACGCCATCTCCTCTACAAGAGTTCTGAGAATAAGATAAGGTTTCCACAACCAAAATCCAGCACCTTTTCTCTGAAATAAAATATCTTTATGTGCTTGTCGAAAGCCAGGTTTTACCGAGCACAAATCATGAGCTTTCACTACATCAAAACCTCCAACCTGAAGGGCATGTGTTATTGCCCGATTCTTGGATATCTCACAGCAATTTTCTCCGAAAGTTAGAAAAAATTTTCTAACTGGTATCTTCTTGGCTGATACATTATAATGGGTTGCTTTTTCCATAGTTTTTTTGCTGTTTCCTTGTTCCCATGGATAATTCCAACGAAAGTCAGTACGATTATAAAAGCTAAGGTCTACAGTCTTCTTAAACTGCCATCTCGTGTTCTTAGTATCGATTGGCAGTTGTATTTTTTCGCCATTTAGCATTTCAGTGGCGATATCAACAAGATGCTTGCATTTCGACTGCACGCTCCTTTGCGGAATATCGACAAATTTCTGCTTACCACATCGTTTTTCAATAAAGAATTCTCGCATAACAGCTAAACGAGAAGCCTTTTTATACAGGACCAGCAAGAGAATTACAGCAAATACAAGCAATAACAGTTTTCTTAGTTGACGATTCATTGTTTGTACACAATGAAGTAATGAAGTTGTCAATGGTTAGTCTCCAGGCTACAACTCGGCGCCTTTCCCATTCAAACTTACGCATTTTAAAATCGAAGTTGAATGCCTTTGGTTCAATATTTAAACTTGATATAATTGCAATATTAGTTTAATATATTGGTTTTGATAGATAACTACTCACGTTTATTCTTCTCTATAGATTTCACGCACTGGTTTCGTTGAATAAGCGGTAACAAAAAAACGACCTAGCGCCGAGCGAGTTAAAATTTATATCGCTAAAAAAATTTTTAAAAAAATGCCAAACGGTACAAAGCTAGCTCATATATTAACAACAGCGTCAATCTTTATAAAACATTTTAATATTCCCTCCTCGTTCGCAACGGTGAACTAGAACAATCATTTTCAAAATGCCTCACAAGAACTCGCAAATACTCTTTCTAATTTGTCAAAATTCGGTCATTGCTAGCAAAATAAACGTGTGCCATACCTCATAGCCGTTGCCAGTGTAATTACCAACAAAGTTCTTCTTCATTATATTCATACATTTCGTTTCTCTTGCTCCTTGCATGTGGTGATTTCCATTCAACTGACACTACTGTCGTTTTTCTTTGCAAAACGCCAAAATCTGAATGAGTTTGTCGATCCCGAGGCGGGAAAATAATTAGCCAATCAGAACGTTGGTACAAAGGAATCCGGAAGTAATCGAATGTACCGGAAACGATAACGAGCAGCCTCGTTCCCAGTATACATAAATCAATCAATCAATGAGTAAATAAAAAATAAACCCAGTATACATACATACATAAATAAATCTGAATAAATAAATAAATACATAAATAAATAAATAAATAAATAAATAAATAAAAAATTAATAAATAAATAAAAAAATAAATAAAAAAATAAAAAATAAATAAATAATAAATAAATAGATAGATAAATAAATAACCAAATAAGTAAATAAATAGATGAATAAATAACTAACTAAATAAACAAATAAATAATAGATAAATAAATAAATAAGTAACTAAATAAATAAATAAATAAATAAATAAATAAATAAATAAAAAGTCAATAAATAAATAGATAAATAAATAAATAACCAAATAAGTAAATAAATAGATGAATAAATAACTAACTAAATAAACAAATAAAACAAATAAATAATAAATAAATAAATAAATAAATAAATAATTAATTAAAACACAGATGGATGCAATGAAATGAATGAATGGAATGAATGTACAAATTTTAGAGAATATTATTCGATAGAATTTATAATAGTCAATTATCTGATCCTAAAATATATTTTTTACAATAAATGTGAGGAAATTATGATTGCTATAAATCCTTAGATCACAAAATAGTAATACAACCAGAAGTCCAACTCGTTTATATCCTCGCGCATGTACGCCATCCAACGCAATTCTGGCAAGTTCCTCCGGCAGTTTGGACCTTCAAAAGAAGGTTTAAACTACCGGGGGAACTTGCCAGGATTGCGTCGGATGGCGTAAAATATCGCGCCAGCGCATTGAAGAAATGCGGACAAGTTTTCACTCGAGTTGGACTTCTGGTTGTATTAATATTCTGTGCTTAGATGACAAGTAAATCTTTATACATTTGTCGTACCGCTGTACAGAGCTCGTTCGACTGCATTCAATGTTAGTGAAAGTTACTTAGTGCTCGCTTCACTACTCTCGATCAATAGGTTTCAGATGTTTTGCAACAGAAAGCAAGATTTCTTTCGTTTTTCGTCTCCAGTTCTTGGCGGCTTTAGAAGTCGCACACCAGTTTTCCCCATGATGCGGTTCGGTCGCCTCGCACCGTTTGCTGACGTGTTCTTGCTGCGTCTAAATCAATACGAGAAGTACAAATTTTATCGAAGAAATATTATCGCCATGCAAAGCTTCAAGCAACATAATACGAGAAGTGTCGGAAATAACAATATCTTCCGACGTTTTCCGACAATTTTATTAACGGAAACCTGGAGACACATCGTAAACTGATCCTCTGAAAACTAAAAACTTAACCTACCAGACACTTACAAGAAAGATTTAAAATTAGGCGCGCAGAAGTGAAACGATTGTTACGTGAAAGCCGTGAGAACTTCTTTTCTTTATTTGAGCCCAACTTTAAAAATAATCCAAAGCATTTCTGGTCAATATTAAAACAAAAATCAAAAACTCGCAATATTCCAACTTAGATCTCTGTGGCAACTGCCGCCGGTTCGTCTCCTGATCCAAGTCATTGTCCAAGAGTCATAGCTGATAACCCAACTGAAATAGCTAACATGGGCTCGCGGATTCCTGCTCGATGCATTTATCAAATTAAAATTTCACCTTCGCCACATGTGAGAAGAGTGCTTCCCGATTGACTCTACCAAATACCACAGGTTTCCTTCGGAATACGGATACTCTGGTTTTCTCCTATAGTAACACCAGTCCAATAAGGAATGGCCCTTAAGGCTATTTTCCACTCAGGAAAATCTTCCGCAGGATAGGACCGGACAGGAAAGTTTCTTTTGTGTTATAGTCATTAGTTCCGACCGAGAGCTCACAAGACAAAGAAAACTTCCCTGTCCGTTCCGATCCTGCGGATAATTTTCCTGAGTGGAAACTAGCCCTTACTGGACCTCTAGAGAACAGTTTAGATATACCTGATAGGGTTATCTAGTAATAGATAAAGCAGGAGCAGCGCTCTGTATCTGATTTACAAGGCGAGCTGCAAGCGAGCCGTAGCAAATCAGATACAAATCACTGCTCATGATTTATCGTATTTATCAAATGGACCCATCTAAATAGCCATGTTTTCAAACTATTTTTCAAGTTGGAGTGATTTTAGCTAAGTAAATTGAGGAAAAAGTTTATGTAAATTAGGATGAATCTGTATGCGCGATTTACAGATAATGATTAAACATTCATTTCCTTTGAATTTTCTTCATGAATTTTTAATGAATTTGAGAAGTATAAATAAACTTAATTTAGTAACATTGGATCACAGAATAAAGACTATACAGAAGGGCCACTTAGCGGTACAACGTGTCCTCGTATTTTTATGCAAAAATATCACTTTACTGGCTAGGACAGCCAGTTCGGCATGCTTATTGGCCAGAACATGCAGTTTACTGGCTGAGCAACATGCGTAATGCGACATGCGCGGAGACAAAAACTTCAAAGGTTCCGACCCGAGTGGCCCTTCTGTATAGTCTTTATTCTGTGCACTGGATCTATGATAGATGGCCACTTACTCGCACAGTTTAGTTTCCACTTCTATTTTCACTCACCTCAGTGCCATGTTGGAGTTCAAATTTATAGTAGTAAGCCCAAATGTCACCAAGATCTGGGTCTAATTTCACAGCCCTAAAAATAAACACTCGCCAGAGTCATTCCCATTGGTTTGTTGGTATAGTACTTTCGATTTGGACCACTGACCTCTATATAACTGGACTGCGGGTGCCCCACGAAAAAATGGCCCAAATACACGCCATCAGGCGCCATCTTGTTAGCCGCGAAATTGATCAATCACAGATGACCCTGATAGGACGCCATCTTGTTAGGTCTAAAATTAACCAATCAGCAAACCAGAAAATCAAAGATGGCGCCGTTCAATTGGGGACACGTCATGTAATACAAAAGTATCGTGAACCCGCAGTCCAGTTATACAGAGGTCAGTGGTTTGGACCGAGTGTTAGCCAAACGTTTTGACCATTGAGCCACAGTGGCGTAGCCATGGGGGTGGGGGTGGGGTGAAGGGCGATCACACCCCCCCCCCCCCCACACACACACACACACACACACCCACACACCCACCCCCCAATGGTCTCCAATCCTGTTCTCGTGAAAAGTTCAAATCCTTAGACTCGGTCTACCACAGGGTAGCCCGAGTAATTATCACAGATTCTTAAAATCTTGCGCCTCCATCCCCCCAAAAAAATTATGTGTCCATAACACTTCACTTCAATCCACTGCACTTCACTTTCTGTTATTTTTCTTACCTGTTAAACCATTCTCTCGCCTTTGTTACTTTTCGTTCACTCCAAAACAGCCTAAAAGGTAAATAATAATAATCACTTTATTTAAACATTTTTTTAATTGCTGAGCTTTCGTCCTTGAGACTCAGGATGTCTTCAGAGCTGAATGACATTTCGTCTGGCAACTCGACAAATTGTCATTCAGCTCTGAAGACACCTGACTCTCAAGGACGAAAGCTCAGCAATTAAAATGTATCCGCAATCAATTAACCTAAATTACACTTCACAGCTAGTTATTCGCTAAACGCTTGAGCGCAAATGGTAGTATTACATAACGAGTTTGAGAAATCTGATTCTTACTTTGCAACAGCCAGTAAAACGTGTGGGTCGTGTTCACATCTCTTTAATGCGTCAACACTTTTTGTCTTTCTTTGTGGTCTAGCTTCCATAAAAATAGCTTCTGCCCAGAGTATGCCAGCAGCAGGACATTCTTGGATAGCTATTGTAAAATAAAATTAAAAAAATATATAATAAAATAAAATAAGATAAGATAAAATAAAATAAAATAAAAATAAAAATAAGAATTAAAATTAAAATAAAAATAGCTATTGTAAAATAAACTAAGAAAATATATAATAAAATAAAATAAGATAAAATAAAATAAAATAAAATAAAAATAAAAATAAAAATAAAAATAAAAATAAAAATAAAAATAAAAATAAAAATAAAAATAAAAATGAAAATAAAATGAAAATAAAAAAAAAATAAATAAATAAAATAAAATAATATAATATAAAATAATATAAAACAAAACAAAACAAAACATAAAATAAAATAAAATAAAATAAAATAAAATAAAATAAATTAAAATAAAATAAAATAAAATAAAATAAAATAAAATAAAATAAAATAAAATAAAATAAAATAAAATAAAATAAAATAAAATAAAATAAAATAAAAAAAATAAAATAAAATAAAATAAAATAAAATAAATTAAAATAAAATAAAATAAAATAAAATAAAATAAAATAAAATAAAATAAAATAAAATAAAATAAAATAAAATAAAATAAAATAAAATAAAATAAAAAAAATAAAATAAAATAAAATAAAATAAAATAAAATAGGAAAGAACGAAAAGGAGACTTATAAAGTAACAATACTTAAGAAATAGAAAATGGCCGCCCATGTTTATATAGCCTGATGCAAACACAAGAGTGAGTTGGGAGAATTCGAAAGTTTATCTGAAGCCGAGTTGTAGGCGACTGCTTACATTTATAAGTACTTTCGAATTCTCCCAAACTCACTCGAGTGTTTGCATCAGATTATATAAATACAGGACATCCATTTTCTATTTCTTTTATGAAGTAAGGCTAAAAAAATGTGCCGTGACATCACAACTGTGTTTGCATAGCTTTGGTATAAACACAGTAATTGACCAATCACAGATTCACAGCGTGCGTAAGACACAAACTATTTTATAAAATACAACACAACACAACACAACACAACACAACACAACACAACACAACACAACACAACACAACACAACACAACACAACACAACACAACACAACACAACACAACACAACACAACACACCACACCACACCACACCACACACCACACCACATAACACCAAAACACAACACAACACAACACAACACAACACAACACAACACAACACAACACAACACAACACAACACAACACAACACAACACAACACAACACAACACAACACAACACAACACAACACAACACAACACAACACCACCACACCACACCACACCACACCACACACCACACCACATAACACCAAAACACAACACAACACAACACAACACAACACAACACAACACAACACAACACAACACAACACAACACAACACAACACAACACAACACAACACAACACAACACAACACAACACAACACAACACAACACAACACAACACAACACAACACAACACAACACAACACAACACAACACAACACAACACAACACAACACAACACAACACAACACAACACCAACACCAACACAGCAGACCAACCTTTAGCCATTAAAGATTTTGCGAACTCTTTGTTTCCTCCGCGAATTTCAACTCGAACAGCTTCTAGCCTACGAAATTCACAATGACCCAAGTAAAACAAAAAAGACCACAAAAAGTTCAATAAAAGTTCATATGTACACTATAATTCAAGATTAACCATGTTAAGAAGCTGACCATAATTCAGGACATTTCGGGTTTCTTTGCCTCGCTTGTTCCAAAACAGATCTGGCTTTAGTTGAAAAACCTTTCAGAAAAATAATAAACGGCCAGCGCCAGACGATTTCATTCTTAGACCGAAAGGGAACGTCTTGTATACACAAAATAATTAAAATTTTACCTGCTTTCTCTTCAACGCGGGATCTCAAAGTCCACAATGGAATAGAACTAGGACACTTTTTAACCTGCATGTGAAATCCATACACATTAATTCACGAAAAACCATTCCTTTGGTTGTCATGTTTTATTTCCTAATTTTTTCTCCGTTCATTCCTCTTGACACTCTTACTGTACGTCCTTCACTAGGGACGTACGACCTCTACTGGGCTTGCCTTTCCTCCTTACCTCCTCCATTTTCTTTCCTTTTGACATTTCATTTTCCCTCATTCTCTTCTTTCTTTTCTTCCTTCCCTTCTTTCCATTTCTTCTTTTCTTCCCTTCCCCTTTTCCCTTCCCCTTTTTCCCCTTTTCCTTCTCTTCTTCTTCCTTCCCTTTTCCCTCCATTTCTTCCTTCCCATCCTCCTTCCCCTCTTCCCTCACCATCTTCTTTCCTTTGTTCTTTTCTTTGTTCCCTTCCTTCTTTCCTTCCCTTTCTTATTACTTTTCCTTTTCCCATCAACTTCTCTAAAGAGCACACATTATTACCCCCTGTTTGTATGCGTCTCGAGCCTCCTCTTGTTGACCTTCTTGCTCATAAATCTCTCCTTTCATCATCCACAGCTGAAAAAGAAACGTGAAATATTAACACTAATTATGATGATATGGCTGGGTTCGCTTTCCGGTCCGTAAACGACGCATGCTGATTGGTTCCTGAGTGGTCAGGATCTTACAATATTGGCCGAGCGGTCAATACGCTTTTTTTCTCGGCCCTGGAAGTTTTGGCGAGAACATTTCTGAGTTGAATACAAATATTCTGAACAATAAAATGTGTTGGAATAGTTGGAACATTACTGCTGGTTTTCTTTAAAGCTGTTTGTCTAAAAACACAAGAAATAAAAGCCGAACTGGTGTAAACAAAAAGGCCAAGAAGCGACACGAAAAAGTTAACAGGTAAGGTAGGTAAGTAAACACCATACTCCGAAGACGAAAACAACGCTCGAAACTTAAAAATAAAATGAACCTGTCCCAATAGCCATATAATAAATTCCTTATTGACCTAGTTTGCTCGGTCTGTACTGGAAAGTATTTGCCCCCGGTTTTATCGCACAAACCTCGCTCCTTCGTTGCTCGATATACAAATACTTTCCCGTACAGACCTCGCACTCGGTTAATAAACCTTTAAAGTGTATATAAAACGAAAATTAAATTTGTCTTATTTGAAAGAATACTTAAAATGACAGAGTAACTTCTTTTGTAGAGTTCCGTTTACTTGCTTCTTTTTTGAGATATTTCAGTTTGTTTGATTTGTAAATTAAACAAAATGACGTCACAACTGAATTTCCTAGTGAAATCCCCAGAGGGCCCTCATTGCAGCTGGGCCCCGACAAAAGCCCGGATGACGTACCTTGGCAAAATCAGGATACTTCAAAACACCTTCGTTCAATAATGTTACAGCCTAGAGCAAAGTTATAAATTTATTAACAAGTTGAAATCACAAATATGTTTTTAGTCAGTTTCAGCTTGCTTTTGAAATCCGAAAGGTATAATTGAAAAGAACATTCCAAACTTACGTTGCAATGTTCAGAACTACATTGTGAGGTAGATAAAAAATTAAGTCGGCAATTTGTTTCTGTTTAACCTGCAAGTATATATTATTCTTCATTTCCATCAAACACTATACAACATATAATCTTCTACTCCGTGATTTCACCAAAGGAATTCAGTTCAAAGCTTATTAAATTGGAACTTCACAATGAACTTCGCGAACTTCCGTACCTTAGGGTTAGGGTTAGGATTAGGGTAGTTCCTAACCTTCCAACAAATGTTGACAATGAATTTCAAAAGCAAGCTGAAACTGACTATAACAGTGTATTTGTAAAACATGTTCTAGGGATTTTTGGTGAAGGAAAATTCGAGTGTAGAATATATACATTTTAAGACCAAACCGGGACCAGTTGCGAAAAATGCAACTACACAGGCCTTCTGGCAGGAATTGAACCCACGACCTTGCGATTCTAGTGCAATGCTCCGACCACTGAGCCACGGAGGCCGTTGCCGAGAGCTTGATCGCGAGTTCTGTATATATTAAGGTGGTAATGCCAGGAGAGAATTGGGTTTATTAGAAGTAAAATGCCCAGTATTACTTGTAATAAACCCAATTCTCTCGAGTGAAATGCCCAATATTACTTCTAATAAACCCAATTCTCTCCTGGCATTACCACCTTAATACATACAGAACTCGCGATCAAGCTCTCGGCAACGGCCTCCGTGGCTCAGTGGTCAGAGCATTGCACTAGAATCGCAAGGTCGTGGGTTCAATTCCTGCCGGAAGGCCTGTGTAGTTGCATTTTTCGCAACTGGTTGGTCTTAAAATGTATATATTCTACACTCGAATTTTCCTTCACCAAAAATCCCTAGAACATGCTATGTAATCGAGTGAAATGCCCAATATTATTTGTAAAACAGCTGTGCAAACGTTAGCCATACCTCTTTGATGTTACCTAGAACCCATTCAAGTTTGGCAGACTTCATCATAACCTGGAAAGAAAATTAGTAAAAATCTAAAAGTTATGGACTGGATAAAAATATTAAAATCCATTGATTGATTGATTGATTGATTGGTTGATTGATTGATTCATTGGTTGATTGCTTGATTGATTGATTGATTGATTGATTCACTGGTTGATTGATTGATTGATTGGTTGATTGCTTGGTTGCTTGATTGATTGATTGATTGATTGATTCATTGGGTGATTGATTGATTGGTTGATTGATTCATTGGGTGATTGATTAATTGATTGATTCATTGGTTGGTTGATTGATTGATGCATTGGTTGATTGATTGATTCATTGGTTGATTGATTCATTGATTCATTGGGTGATTGATTAATTGGTTGATTGGTTGGTTGACTACAACTTACCCGTGCTGTGCAAGCATTCATACGAGCTCTCTGAAGTAATTTCCTAGAATTAAAATAATAGTAAAATTCGGAAATAAAACTTTTACTAATGAGCATATTAGAGAGAGAAGAAAGAAAAAGAGGAGTATTCCAAAACGGGAAAAAAAGGGTTAGTGGAAAAAAAAATGAAGAATAAAAAGTTAAAGTGGTTCTCTTATGAAGATATTGTTGATAATATTTCTGCATAATCCTAAAGATGTTATGGTACTTGGTAAATGTGCGAAGTTTCATTTCGAAATTCCCTAAAACAAAGTTGTATTTTACGTGCGAAGTTACGTGGGGAGCACGGTTGGCGTGTGCTGTTAGGGCGCTGCCTCTCACCAATGGTTAAGCCCGGTTGGACGGGGTTAGTACTTGGATGGGTGACCGTCTGGGAATGACCCCGTTCTCGAGCTTGAGACTCATGTGAGTAGAGTTTAGTTGGTCTCTCCTGTGCTTCGAGGGTTTTTCACCGGGTTCTCCGGTTTTCCTCCCTCCGCAAAACCAACACCTAGGTCTTAGCTGTAATTCGTGAGCCGATGATTATTGTATATGCGCATATGATTATTGTATAGAATATGCGCAATATAAATTGTAAATATTATTATTATTTGGAGAGCAGCCATTAAATTGGCCGTGTTTGAGAAGAATGAGTTGAGGAGAACTTATGACGTCATAGACTCAACAAAAACAAAAGATTATTGTTGTTGTCAACAAAAGGGTCGTTGTTGTTATTGAGTCTATGACGTCATAAGCTTCCTCGACTCATTCTTCTCAAAAACGGTCACTGTAATGGCGGCGCTCCAAAACACAAATTTCACACGTAAAATACCACCTTTTCTTCAACGAATTTTGAAATGAAACTTTGCAGGATTACTAACTACCATAACATCTTTAGGATTATGCAAGAACATTGCCAACAATATTTTCATCAGAGAAACACTTTAGATATATGTTTCTTTTCACAAAAATACAGGTGGCGTGTGCTGTTAGGGCGCTGCCTCTCACCAATAGTTAAGCCCAGTCGGACGGGGTTAGTACTTGGATGGGTGACCGTTTGGGAATAACTCCGTACTCCGCCAGCTTGGGACTTATGTGAGTAGAGTTTAGTTGGTCTCTCCTGTGCTCCGAGGGTTTTTCGCCGGGTTCTCCGGTTTTCCTCCCTCCGTAAAATCAATACCTAGGTCTTAGTTGTCTACACATAGGAGTTTGGTGTCAATTGGGACGAAAGTTCTGTTCCTCTCTCCTGCCACACGTTAAGTGGAAAATTTAATAAATTCAAATTTAATAAATTCAAATTAAAATGTAGTGTTCTCTAACCTTGCTCTTTGATCTTCATTATTTTCACTCTCCAACTTAACGGCTGCCAACCAGATATCTTCACTGTTTGGATTAGCTTGAAATGCCAAAGCTAATATAGATCTGGCCGAAGGAATATCACCCTAAAAAGTCAGGTAAAGACAGTGGCATTGTTTATAGAATATTTCTAAAGTCAATTATTAAAACAAAAGGTCCGCTATGCGTACATGTATCTGCGCCAAACCCCACTGTGAGAATCTTGTCAAGATCTTGTGTGATCTTGGAAAATCTTGTAAGATCTTAAGAAAAATCTTATAAGATTTTTTCACGTAGATCTTATAAGATTTTAGCGAGATCTTATAAGATAATTAAAGGTAGATCACACTCACAAGTTTACTATAAGTCACTTTAAAAATACTTACCAATTTTATCAAGGGAAAAAAAGGAAAGAAAGACGAGCAGACGAAAAGAGAAATGAGGTAAACGCAAAAGAAAAGAGAAGGAAGGGACGGACAGACAGACGGGAGGGGAGGGAATGAATTGATGAGTGGGCAGATAGATGGAGAGAAGGGAGGAGGAAAGGAGAGAAAAGAGGAGGAAGAAAAGAATAAGGAAAGGAAAGAAAAAATGAAGGAAAGGAGAGAGGAAAAAAGAGAGGAGAGGAAGAAAAAAAAGAGAAAAGCAGGAGGAAGAGAGGAAAGGAAAGAAAGGAGGGGGAAAGAAGGGAAGAAAGGAGCGAGGAAAAGAGAGGAAGAAAGGGGGAGGAAAGGAGGGAGGAAGGACGAGGTGGGGAAAAAAAGAGAAAGGCAAGAGGAAGAGAGGAAAGAAAGGGAGAGGAAAGGAGAGAGGGAAAAAGTGAGGAGAGGAAGAAGGAAAGAGGAGAGGAAAGGATGGAGAAAAGGAAGGAGGAAAGGAGGGGGAAAGAAGGGAAGGAGGGAGGAAAGGAGAGGAGAAAAGGGGGAGGAAAGGAGGGAGGGAGAAAGAGGTGGGAAAAAAAGAGAAAAGCAGGAGGAAGAGAGGAAAGGAGGAGGGAAGGAGGGAAAGGAGGAGGGAGGGAGGGAAAGGAGGGAGGGAGGGAGGGAAAGGAGGAGGGAGGGAAAGGAGGAGGGAGGGAAAGGAGGAGGGAGGGAAAGAAGAAGAGAAAAAGGAAAAATGGATGGATTGGTGAATTGATAGATCGAAATATAGTAAGGTTAGATATACTGCCGAAACAGAGAACGTAGTAGTCTAACGTTTCGAGCGAAGGGCCTTTCTCTCTGACGAAGGGCCTTCGCTCGAAATGTTAGACTCCTACGTTCTCTGTTTCGGCAGTATATCTAACCTTACGGCTATATTTCGATTGTTGTTTCTACACTGCCTACGCAGCACGCTACTTTTATTACACGAATTGATAGATAGATGGATGGATATCAATGTCAAGAAACATTACTTACTGCCATCCACTTAGATTTAGCTCCCATCAACCACAATACTTCTGCCTTAGGGCAATATTTCACAGCATTTTGCAACAACGCCTCGAGTGACTCTCTAAGAAATACCATTTAAAAATGCATATCAATCAAACAGCCAAGTCATCCTAATAAAATAGTTGAGATAGTTCTGACTGAGATGAAAATATTATAGTCAAAACGGATGTTCTCTTGCGTACGACTTTGCAATATTGATACGCAACAATTTTGATTGGTGGATTGAATCAGCAACTTGCAAACGCTTTATCACGATTCCTCGACGGGGTGTTAAAGCGTTTGCAGGTTGCTGACAGAGTTGGAAAAAGTATTCAACCTTCCTCCGGATGGGTTTTTAAGTTTAGATAACCTTCCTCAAGATATATAGCGAGAATTTTGTGTTTTGCAACGTTCATAAATACTGCGTGACTTTTACAGTACCTTGGTTTTCTAGGTTTTCCTATATAGGTAAGCTTTGGCATACTACAATAGCTACTAATAACTGACCGCTGCTGACTGACAGCCTACTAACTACCCTCGACTGCTGCGAAGATACAGACATCACAGCAGACATCAGCGTACATGTCTCACACATGTAACTGCTGCCACTGCCAGTGCTGCATAATTGTTGGTTAGCCAATGTTTTGCTGCAAATCGCTTTTCTTCTCGACACCTTGCTTGGTCAGTTGTAACTTTCTCAGAATACCGAATGTGTTGTTTCACGTGTTTTCACTTTAAACCTTCCTCACTAAAGTAAACCTTCCTCCGGGTGGTACCCGCAGCTTTTTTCCAACTCTGGTTGCTGATTGAATCCATCAATCAAAATTACAATGTTGCGTATCAATATTGCAAAGTCGCACGCAAGAGAACATTTGGTTTGACTATAATAAAAAAATCAATAGAAAATATTAACCTTGTCCCATGATTCTTTTCGAAATAGGCCGCTCGTAACCAGACTCCTTTCTTGCTCGGAAAGACAGTAAGAGTATGAGCATAGATGGCACGAGCACATTCGTACGCATTATTCGCAACACACTGCAAGAGAAAAAACAATATGTGAGAAATGTCAATCAGATTTCATGTGACATTTTACACCCGTTTTCAACATCACGCGACCTCGGAAGTTGACAAGCATGTGGCGTGATGTGAGTTTTATAGGAATTTGTTGTCACAAAATGGCCGGACATCAATACGAATTGAGTCAGAATACAATGAAATGAGGACGTTAATGCTGACCGAATGGCGACTTATTTAACCAAATAACAATGCAATCCATGGGAATGTTGAATACGATAACAACGTAAGTTATATTGAAATATTTTGAATTGCCATGTCAACTGCAATATTTCCGGCCTGCTCGCGTAATTTTGAAAACGGGTGTAAATGACTATGAAGTAAAACTCGTTTCCATTTCTTTTTGTGTTTTTTTTTTGTTTGTTTTTTGTTTTCTTTTTGTTGAACAGAAGAGCATGGCAGAAGCATTCAGTGAAAATTTCAAGACAATCTGATGTATAACAATCGAAATATAGTAAGGTTAGATATACTGCCGAAACAGAGAACGTAGGAGTCTAACGTTTCTGACGAAGGGCCTTCGCTCGAAACGTTAGACTCCTACGTTCTCTGTTTCGGCAGTATATCTAACCTTCCTATATTTCGATTGTTGTTTCTGCACTGCCTACGCAGCACGCTACTTTTATTACACTAGTTCTCTAGTTATAAACTCTCAAAGTTTGCCATGGCTTGTTCGTTTCTGAAGAAATTTGGGCTTCTTGGAAACAATGCCTTATGACGTACGCAAATGGATCATTGATGCTGAAATCCATTGTTGCATAGCTGTCCGTTTGCGTATGTCATAAGACATTGTTACCGAGAGCCCAGATTTCTCCAGAAATGAAATAGCCATGACAAACTTTGAGAGTTAATAGCTTAAAGATTATACGTCGGATTCTCTTGAAATTTTTGGTGAATGCTCCAGCCATGTTCGTCTGTTCATCAAAAGAAAAAAAACAAGACAGCGCTTTTCACTGCAATTAGTCGGACAAAAATGCAGAAGTAGTACTCACACTCTGCGCGTCATCCAACCAGGTGTGTTTTCGATCTTCTTCTTCAACTCCTACTCCAATCACAGCTCGACTGTATAAAGAAAGATGATTGTATACTTTAATTAAGATGTACGGGCTTAAAATGGTAATGGGGCCGGTTTTGGCCAGCCTTGAAGTCAAATAAAAGGGTTATCGTAAAAGGGTTATCAGTACGATATATGTTGTCATCTAGCTATCTATAGTCAATCATCAAATAAATTCCCAACGCAACCAAGTAAAGAATTTGACATAGTTTAACGCTAGTCTGGCTTAAACGTTTTTTTTTGAACGCAACTTAAGTAGTGGCAGTAGCTTTTTAAGTTACGTTCAAAAAACCAGAATGGCGCCGGTTAATAGCATCAATATACCAATAGAAAGACTGAAAGACGGTATTGGTACGTATGCATGCATTACCGTTACGGTTAGAGATCATAGTATATAGAGAGAAGGCATTGGGGGGAATGTCAAAAAAATGCGAGGAATATTGACGGCCGCCATTAGAGGGGAAAATGAGCTAAAATTTGTCTAAAAGAAGCCTTTTACTAAATTTTCATCACGATTTTTAAGAAAACAAGATGCCTGGTTCAGGCGTTCACTCGGGCTACTGCAAACTCGCAGCTGCAATTACATTGCCGCATGCAGTGATAAAATCTATAAAAGTCTAAACATCATTGGTCACATAAAATAGTCAAAACACAACCTAATTCTCCGATAGAAAACACAATTCGCAATACACAAAACACGATTGCCGGTATTTAACGTATTTCCACACAGCGTTCAGATTCAGATTCAGATTCAAATTTCATACAATACAATACAATATTTATTTATTGTCGATGGACGTGGGGAGTGGTTGCCCATTCTCCCGAGCCAGAGGCTCGTGTTACAAACGCTCGACCATTAAAATAAATATAAATAAATAAATTACAAGTAATAAATAGGTATAACAATAACAGTTATAAACTAGGCTTAAAAATAAGTTATACAGAGCAATATAGATAATTATGAAGATATTACAATAATAATAGTAATTCAATTACACAGTACGGTCTATAAGCACCTGTTGCATTGGCAGCCGGAAAAACTCATTCCCTTAATTTGGGAACGAAATTCAGACATAGAAGTAGAAGATTTAGCAGCAGTTGGTAGTTGGTTCCAGATATGTGATATAATATAAATAAACGAGTTATGCATATATAGATTATTATAAGTAGGTTGATTAACATTGAGACCGGAACTACGTAGGTTATAAGGTGTAAGTCGAGGAGTAAAAAGATCAGAAATATAACTTGGACCTTGCATCTTGAAACATTTAAAGAATAATATAAGTGATTGTTCAAATCTTCTCTGCTCTAGCGAGACCATATTAGCGATAGATAGACAGGTGTCGTATTTTATAGTGGATCCTAAATTTAATAGAGTTCTTAATGCATAGAAGTTAACGTTTTCCAACTTAGTGTTTAGTGCTTTAGATATTCCTAGAAGGATTGGTGAACAGTATTCCAAGTGTGGTAGTATATAGCTTTTGTAGAGTGTAATCATCGTTGTAGACGGAACAAGACGCTTGATCCTGCGCAAAGCAGCAATCTTCGAGTATGCTTTCTTTAACATGTTGGTGACGTGGGGCTTGTACGATAGCGTCTTATCCAGGGTTACACCAAGTATCTTGAGTGTTGGCTCAATCTCAATCTTCTTTGCGCCAATGGAAAACTCATAATTGTGTAACGATTTACCCAAAGTCATAGCCTGTGTCTTGGAAGCGTTAACTTGCAAGAAGTTCTCATTAAACCAGTCGCTCAATATTTTTACGTCCTGGTTAACTGTAAATTGGAGAGATGTGGGGCACGCGTTAGCCGTATACTGAGTAGTGTCGTCCGCATAAAGTCGTAATGAAGAGATACAGTTCATACAGTTCATACAGTTCATACAGCATATAAGATCAAGATACCTGCCAGCAAAATCACCGAACAATAACTACGTCTGTGAACACACTGAATACGTCCAAGAAAGAACACTTGACTTCAAACAACTTGATCAGACATCAGGATTCAGGAAAGCGAAGAAAGAAAACCTGAAGATTAGCATTTAGCACGCATCGTCAGCCGCGCAAGGCATGATGGGATGACGTAATGATTGCCATTTCGAAACATAGACAAAAAAATAACGGAGCCGAAACCTATACTCGGTCTACCATAGGTAGCCCAAGTAATAAAACTTTCAGAATTTTTGGTCTTATTACTATTATAAATTCAAGTACCCAATCGCGCGTATTGGCAAGTCTTCAAAGGGACTGGATACTAGCTTTGTAGGAATTCCCCTTTCTAGTCTTATCTTATGATCTCTATGGGTACCATTGTACTGTAACTGCAGTTGCTATCATATAAAAAAATTTAGGATCAAATATCTTACATGATAGCTTGACACGTTTCAACGCTACCAGACTTCTCACTTTCTTCAGCATCTTTAATCCATAGATCTCGATTGATTTCCACACCATTTGCCACAAGTGATGTTACAGCTGTTGAAATAAAGATAGAAATATTTAAAGTGATAATCCCTGTGGGGGGTTCACATATTCGTAATTTTGGGTTCTCCTGGGCAAAATTGCAATATATCTCGTCGTTCCAAAATTTTATCTTTATAGACTTTTTCGCTGTAAAAGTTAGTAACAAGCAGTGTTTTCAACACAACGCATTTATTTTGCACTTCATACTCTTTGTTATTGCGTAAATACAAGAAATGTAAACAAGAAAGACATGTAATTATATTGTAAAAACTCTTTCTTTCTAAAAGTTCATTCCTTTTTCAACAGAGAAAAAGTTCATGAAGTTTAAATTTTGGAACGACAAGATATTTTGCAATTTTGCTAAGGATAACCTCGTGATTACGAATACGTAAAATTCTTATACTGTAGCTGAGATATATAGACACTTCAAGGAGCAGTGTCACTCGCAAAGCCCACGCAATAATCACGCGCCAACTTGGAAATCAACAGCCTGTAGGTTTTCAAGTTTGTTGATCCAAGATGGTGGCCACACTTGACGGGCACATGGTAGAAGACGCGATAATTCAGGCCGAAAGAGAAAATACGAGGGATCAAATAGTTCACAGAAAGCCTGGAATAGTCCGCACAAACGTATTTACTTATTACTGACTATATTTGAGTCATGGAAAGATGCTAAAATCGTAGCTGGATATGGTTCATGTAGCGATAGCGACTTCGCAGCCCATCTGCTCTCATTGGAAAACCGTAGAAGGTAAATATCATTTGATTCATTTCTCTGGTTTCTTGTCCGATTTAGAGCTATTTCTGACATTTTCGAAGTTATTTCTATGTGCGCAAAAAAGATGCGCAAATGGTGACACTGCTCCTTTGAATGCCTAGTGTAACATGGTGTAATATTTCATAAACCAGCAATTTTTACAGGAAGTCAGGGATCCTACTTCATGTATGCTAAACATTTTGTTGTGAGATGGTTTTCGGTTAGGAAAAGGATTTGTGGTGAGACAGTCCCTACAGAGGTCTACAAAAGACACTGTAGACCTAAAGAGGTTAACTTGTGGCTTAGTACTGTAAAGAAAGCGCAGTGGTCAACCATTTCGTGAATTGTGACCAAATCAAACATCTCTCTGACCTGAGCAACCTCTTTGATAATCTCAATGATTCTCCGCTCCTTCTTCTAACTCTTCTGTCTTTTTTTATAATCTCATACTTAGAAATTTTAAAATACTATATTCTTGTAAAAATAACAATCTTAACTTGTTATTATTATTATACACTTAATGTCTGCTCCCGAGGGAAACAGTTAGTTTTGTTTTCCGGAGAGTTTTGATATTTCCCACGACGAAGTCGAGGGAAACATCGAGACTCGAGGGAAAACAAAACTAACTGTAATTTCACTTCAACCAAACAAATATGAGTCTCAGAACCAAAAAACAGGAATACCTTTCTCCAGTTAATCTTCACACACGCCTTGAAGGCCTATAAATATTATTTTTTCGTACCAAACAAGTTTTTGTTTATAGGATGCCGTGAAGAGTTCAAAGTTCTAGCGGGCAAGTGGGCAACAATTGAAAACTTATTGACCGAGCAGGCAATAAGTTCTCAATTATTGCCCGCTCGGTAGACATTGAAATTTAGCTAAGGTCATGTGACCACAAACCAACCAATGACAGTCATCGTTGCATCCAGTGAAACTCTAGCTATATAACAATAGAATCTATACATATAAAGTTTAACCGGCCTGAACTAAACTCTGGCCTTAAAGCGACAAAAGAGCTGACACTTTTTCCATAATTTATTCACCGATAACCCAATGCATGGATCATCATTAACTCAGAACTGTGAACTCGTGTGTGTTTCTGACACTTTCAGTTGATGATGTCATCTTCATGAAATGCGTGTGTAGGCATATACATGTATAAGGCGACAGCTTGCTTGTAAATAGTTAGGTTTGACAATGATTCTGTAATAGATTCGAAATATTACCTCGATTACTGCCTCGTCTTGTTTATTTCCTCAAATCTTGAGGTTTTACAAGATGCTACTTCTTGGAGTTTGTCTTGGTTTTATATTTTTTAAAGTTGTCGGATGAAAAAGGTTTCTAGTACTGTACCTCTGTCAATAATCTTGGCTACCATGCCAGTATTACCATTAGCTTCTTCAAGCTTAGCAGCTGTAATCCAGACTTGTCTGTCAGTTGGAATATTCTCGCGAGCCTTATTCAATACTTTCCTGGCATTTTCATATACTTCCAGTCTTGCTAGAGCAAGCCATAACTAAAAAGTAAAAAAGACATGTACAGTCATCTTCAAACAGAGAACAGTCAGTCTGACTCAGCCAACCCTGACCGCTCGCCCAAGCAGAGAGCCAGAAAAACGGACTTTGACACTTATATATAACACAATTAAATATTGCATGCTCAACCGTTCACAATTCATTTTGGCTACCAAAGCGCGCGGAATATTTTGTGGGGAATATTTTGTGTTTGCATACGCTCGAGGTTAAAAGGGATCACTCAGAAGGACCCGTCCAGTCCTTTCGCGGCTTTTCCAAAATATGTTGTAAAATTTGTTGTTTTTCCAAATTTGTCGTCAAGTTTCAGTGAGTCTCAAGATTTTAGCAATCTTTTTGATATCCTAACCACAACATCACAACATAAACCCTAACCCTAATCAGAGATCTGGTTTTAACCCAGTACACGGCCTACCACAGGAAACAACGTATTAAGCCTGGTTCTCATATGTCGCCGATGGTCGCCGACCCATGATTTAAGCCTAGTTCACACTTGTCGTAAGAATCGCAGCAATATTATCGTGGCCGATGGCATAGAGTGCTATCAGTCTAGACTGTGTGATTTGCATATATACAGCAGTCAAGACACAATAGAACAATAGAATAATATTGTATTGTGTCTTGACTGCTGTATATATGCAAATCACGCAGTATAGACTGGCAGCACTCAATGACATCGGCCAGCATAACATTGCTGCGATTCTTACGACAAGTGAGAACCAGGCTTTAGATGCATGTTAAGTAAAAGAATAAAAGCACTGCTTTTCTGCATTGTTCTTTATTACTTAACATGCTGCTGCACTTCACGTTTTAACATGCATCTAAATCACAAATCGCCGACGATCGGCGACCATCGGCGACATATGAGAACCAGGCTTTATAGCTTTTTGAAAAAACATATTTAACGACATGCATATTTTGCAAAAGGCGCGAAAAGACTGAACAGGTCCCGTTGAGTCATCTCTTTTAACTGAAACCTTTTCATCCAACATTGTGTTGTCCCTACCTCAACACTCTGCGGACAACACTCGACTGCTCGACTTAACAAAATCCGCGCATCATCTGGATCTTCAAGTTCTACTGCTAACTTCCACAGACGAACTGAGTTAGGAATCTGCTCCAGAGCTAAAAATATATCAAAGTACATAAAAGAGAAGCTCAACTCAGCTGAACCTCAAATTATTATAAAGAGGTACTGTACTGTACTGTACTGTACTGTACTGTACTGTACTGTACTGTACTGTACTGTACTGTACTGTACTGTACTGTACTGTACTGTACTGTACTGTACTGTACTGTACTGTACTGTACTGTACTGTACTGTACTGTAGGCCACCGCATCGCAAAGATATTACGATATTATCGTCAAACTCTAAAACAGAACTACCTTTTCTGTAGACTCGCTTTTTTGCTTTCATTTCAGTTTCAAGTTCAGCAGCTTGGATCCAAAGACGAACAGAATGAGTAAGATTACGAACAGCTTGAGCCACTGTTGCTTTGCTCATTTCAGCTGGCTGCAAGGATTAAGAAAATAAGATAAGTAATAAAACAATAAACAAATACTGAAAACAAAATATTTACTAGAATAATTATTGTGGGACAGTGAACCCGGGTGGAGAATAATGATATTAGATGCTACTCCGAGTCACGAATCGTACTGGGGAAGCAGAGAAAAACTCGACTTGACTGCAGCCCGCGACCTTCGGTTTACTACTCCAACGACATGGTCAAGTTGGGAGCAGCAACGACATAAGATATATATGTTATTGACTGAGCGTGAGGTCCGTACAGAAGGATATTGGTCGAGTTCTTTTTTCACTTGTATGGACCGAGCCGGAGGCGAGGTTCATGCCGAAACGAAAAAAGAACGAGAGCAATATCCTTCTGTGCGGACCGAACAAGCTCGGTCAATAAGTTATTTATTATAATGGCCATAAAACAAAGAGCCGTAAAATTTTAGCTGTTTACATCATTTGAACAACGAGGCCAGTAAATTATGAATTTAAACCTACAGAGCCAGCTTGAAAAGGCTTCTCACACTTTTTATTTGCTAAATACAAAACGAAATCGTTTTCTACTTACTGTGGCTTAAAAGAGCTCGAAATAAACGTTTATTCAGCTTCGTTATCACTCATGAAGAGTCTGAGCGGTCCGTACTGCTGGTTTCCGACCGCTCAGGAACCAATCAGAAAGCTCCATTTTTCAGATGGACCGCCTGGCCATATAATAAAAAGAGTTAAGTCTGTCGATATTGAAGAAACTAGATTTCAGTTTCGAATATCAAATATAAGTACCATCATTCTTCCACGACCTAGAGCGTCGCACTATAGTAAACTGAAAGTCGTGGGTTCGAACCCAAGCCATGGTCAAGCAAGGGAGCACACCAGACTCACCTGTGTTTCTTCTTCTTTGTTCGGAGTTCCTTCATTTATATTCAGCCATTTTGAATAATGCGGCATATATCATTAGCGTATCGCAGGCGCGGGGTAAGGGACCGAAGGAAACCCGAGTGCGTTCCGAAAATGAAATAACGGTCGCGGGCCTCGGGTTTCCTTCGGCCCCGCAACCCGCGCCTGCGATACGCTAATGATATACAGCTATTTCAGTAAACATTGTCGGTAAGAGGCGTCAAGTCCACGCGACCAGACCGAAAGGGAGTATGGGTAGAAATCACCGAAACAATAAAAGCCCATAAATATGTACATAACGATTTACAATATCGAAGAAACTAGGGAGACCAATTTCTAGTCTCTCGACATTTCACTCGCCATGCATTGCCAGCCAGCCAACTATTGAATTTCCATTTCTACCCATACTCCCTTTCGCTCTGGTCGCGTAGGCTTGACGCCTCTTACGGCCAACGTTTATTGAAATAGCTGTATACCGTATTATTCAACATGGCTGAATATAAATGAAGGAACTCCGAACAAAGAAGAAGAAACACAGGTCAGTCTGGCGTGCTCCCTTGCTTCAAGTAGAGTTCTCCTCTACTTACACTGTACCTGGTATGGTTTGTCACTCGGAGTAGCATCTAATATCATTATAAAATATTAGTGTCTACCTGAAGGCGCACAGCTTCTAACCAGACATCTTCATCTTTACTGCACACTTCAGTTCCTTTCATGATGATATTCCTCGCTGACTGCATTCGTCCAGTCACCTCTTCCAGACGAGCAGCCGCAATCCATCCTATAAGACACGAGGTAATGAGGTATAAGATTATAGATAAGAGAAATGCCTGTATGTATCTGACCAATTTCCTCTCATGTTATAAATTGGGAAGTGCTTTCCCTTTTATAGCAGTATATTTCCAGGGGCGTAGCGTGCCCCAATTTTTGGAAAACTTGTCGGTAAAACAGAGATTCCGCAGAGAAAAACGTGAAAAACGGTAAATTGATAGGAAATTGTTTGGTAAATTGGTCATAAAAATGAGTTGGTCGGTAATTGAGGAAGCGCAATAGAGGTACACACCCCGCTCAGAATGGTCACGCTACGCCACTGAATATTTCGCTTCGTATTATAGCTTCGTATGTAACTCATTCCTGTGTGAGTTAGCTAAAAAAGGCTCCTTTTACTCTGTCTAACGACAGATGATTTTACTCATCAAAGAGAGAACGCTCAGACAACAATAGGTTAAAAAGACAGTACTGTTTTGATAACAACAAATTCATTCACAATATAAAATATAGAGTTATATATAATTATACAACAATTAGTCTAATTGTTCTTCCATTCATTACCTGGACCGTGATGAGGATTGGTGGTTGTTACAGATTTCAGCAATAGTCGAGCTTTCTTGATGTCACTAAACCAATGAAATATGCCAAATAGTGTAATAAAAGTAGCGTGCTGCGTAGGCAGTGTAGAAACAACAATCAAAATATAGTAAGGTTAGATATACTGCCGAAACAGAGAACGTAGGAGTCTAACGTTTTGAGCGAAGGCCCTTCGTCAGAGAGAAAGGAGAGAAGGGGAGAGAAAGGGCCTTCGCTCGAAACGTTAGACTCCTACGTTCTCTGTTTCGGCAGTATATCTAACCTTACTATATTTCAATGAAATACGTCATATTAGCAAATTATAAAACAAGTTACTGTACATGCACACCTTTTTATGACGTACACGCATCAACTTCAGTAAATTAATACCAAAAACAACAAAATTAAACAAACAATATGTGAAAGGAAAAGATAAGGTAGAAGTGGTAAACTGCCGAGAATAGTTTTGATAACGAAATACTGACATTTCGAGTGTTCATCAGAGCCCTTAATCAAAGCTCTTCATCATAAGCTTTTATCATAGCGGGGCCCTTCAACAAAGCCCTTACCGTACTCTGATGAAAAAATTCTGCAAAAAATGTCAGTATTTCATTATTAGAACTATTCTCGGCAGTTTACCATATATTTTTTTACACCAAAGACAAAGACTATTGAATAACAAACTACTTCTTTTTACTGGTCCTGGTTTGGTCTTATAATGTATATATTCTACACTCTAAATTACTTCACCTAAATTACCTAATACATCCAATTTAATCGAGTGAAATGCCAAATATTACTTGTAATATACCCAATTCTACTCTTGGCATTACCAAATTATATATACAGAATATATATCACAGCTCCTAAACTATCACTCTCTCTAATTTTACCATACACTGGAGATCATGGACTCCAAATTCGTCAACAAGTCAAAAAATTACTAGCTTCAGCCTTTCCTCACATCCAACTTCGCGTTGTCTTCCGACCTGTCGGTCGTTTGTCGAGTTTTTTCCGTTTCAAAGACCGACTGCCACTTAGATTTCGATCCCGTGTCGTTTACAAATTCACGTGCCGATGCTGCCAGGCATCGTATGTTGGCGAAACATGCCGACTTCTACACACTAGGGTATCGGAACATATGGGTATTTCGGCCTATACCGGAAAAGCACTTTCAGTGTCTGCCATGTCCAGCATTCTGACACACAAGATAAAAACTGGACACGATGTTTCTTTCGATGACTTCTCAATTATATCGTCAGGTTCTAACCAATTAGATGTTCTTCTTCGAGAAAGCTTGTTAATTTCTAAGTTTAAACCCTCTCTTAACGCTAACATTAGATCATTTCCCTTAGCACTCTTTTAGATTTTTTTTCTTTACGCTGTGGTGTCTCTTCACCAGTTTGACAATTCATTTGTCTTACATCACCGTTTCTGTCACCTTGTCTGTCACCTTATCACTTTCTATTTATGTAACTAGTTAAGCTATTTAAGTCACCTTCATGTATGTATATTTATCACTCTGATGATGTTACGTGTAGTAACGAAACGTTAGTAAAATTTTTTCAAAATTATTTTGTGTTATGGTTTTGTTTAAAGCAGTATGCTGGGCAATAATATTTCTTACCAGAATTAGATTTCCGCCTGGTTCATCCATTGCGACAATATATATAGAACTCGTGGTCAAGCTCTTGGCAACGTCTTCCGTAGCTCAGTGGTCAAGAGCACTGCACTATCATCGCAAGGTCGCGGGTTCAATTCCTAGCTGGAAGGCCTTGATGTTGCATTTTTAACAACTGGTCCCAGTTTGGTCTTATAATGTATAATTATATTCTACACTCAAAATTTTCCTTCACGACTACCTAGGCTAGTCTCTAGGCCTTCCTCGGTTAACGCGTTTCAAACCGACTACGCGGCCAAGCTCATGGCAGAAGCACGATCGGAAATCGCATAGAAAATCGGCCATGTGCGTGCTGGCTCAAGTGAGTTCTGAGGACATTTGAAACTGATGAATTTGAGAAGGGTAATGGGTTCGTACATCGCGAAAATTCAACGAGTTGTCAACAAACTGTATTCTATGGCAAGCCCAACCTTCGTGCTATGCGCTCGTGGAAGAATTATGGTCGAGCGACGATTTTGAGCGGAGATGTTTGACTTTGAGCTCGGGGTTTCCTCGCTCCTGTCGGCCGTGTATTGATGACGTTTACACGCAAGATATTCGTTGTACGCATGCGCAGCTAAAACAGATCACGTTTCTCTCTGACGAAGGGCCACTTACGTTCTCTGTTTCGGCAGTATTAACCTACTACAGTATACCATATTTCGATTGTTGTTTCAACACTGCCTACGCAGCACACTACTTTTAAAACAGATCAGCCTGGATTAGGTCCCCGTCGACAGCCGCAATTTCCAATCGTGCGAAAGGCCTAGAAACTAGGCTACATAGAAACTAGGCTACACCTACCCAATGTCCCCTCCTGATGCAGGAGTTAAACTTTGAAGATCAGTGAGATAACCTTTAGGATCCACCACTGTTTGACCTGTCACGGAATCTGAAGCCTAGAAAAACACAATTTTTCAGTTTTCACTATGTTCAGTCATCAATCCTGTAGCATAAACTTCTTTATATCAAGTTAACCCTTTTATGTTAATCCTTTTGTAAGACATTACGCTACGTTGTAAGACACTGTTTAAGGCTGTTTTCCATTACGTGCACTTTGCCGGCACGGGCGGACGGGCTTTGAAAGTTGGGAATTTGCAACTTCCAAAGCGAACTGAACAATGCACGCTCCACTCGCGCGGGCAAAGCGGACACAATAAAAAGTGACCTTAATAAAGATGGTTCGAAATAGTGAGAGTTAGAGATAACAGGGCAAAATATACTGTTAAAACCGGTGAAAACAGATAGCGAGGTTCTACTGTACGTCTATTGTCTAGTCATTCAAGAACAAAATATTTTGGTACCTGATCCAGTTTGACGCCAACAAGAGATTTACGAGCTTCTCCTATTTTAGTGAGATCCAAGTCACCAGAAGGAGTGGCAAAACCAGGTGTTACTGCACCAGGAAATGGGGTCTGGAAACCAGCTAGAAGCTGTTGAGAAAACAACAATAGAAAACAACAAACAAAAGAAACAATTGGTCAGTTTATGTCATTATGTACAGTACAGTATTGACATCTACAGGTCTAACAGGCGACCTGAGATTAGCCTGGTGTGAACTGAATATCGCAGGCCAGACTCATGAATACAATCTAGAACTACTAGATTTTCTGATATCACTCTTCGTTGTCCTCGTTATATTAGAGAAACCGAGGGCGGGAAAACATTTTTATCTACCGCTAGCAAACTGTGGAACGCTTTGCCAGTCTCTCTCAGGAAAAGTTCGAGTTTGAAAGCTTTTAGAAAAGAACATTTCAAACATTTGAAAAATCAGTATGTAGGCCTCGATCACTTCAGTATTTCCTAGAGAGTGGAAAGGACACCTATACGTTTTAGCCTACTATTTTATATTTCTATGCAATTTTAGTTCTTTAGTACCAATATTGTATTCTAGTTTTGCATTATTTTATTCTATATATTAGAGGGCCACTAGTTTATCAGTCTATGACTGTAAAGTGTTTTACCCTCAGTAAATAAAGTTTTACATTACATTACATTACATTACATTACATTACATTACATTACATTACATTACATTACATTACATTACATTACATTACATTACATTACACTACATCACATAGTAAAAACACTACAACCAACCCAAAATCAGTCAGGCCTCATGTAAACACCCTCTTAGTTAGTATCCTTGTATAAATATTTGTAAGGAGGCTTAGCTCCCACTCCTTAGGTGCACCTTCTAAGGGGGTTATAGCCCACCCTAGCCCACCTGGTTCAACCACCTTTGTAACTCACCTGCTGTCTGTGGTCCAAAGCAGCATGTGTTCCTCCACTCATTGCAGCACGTTTCAAAAGACTGTCTGGAACTGGAGTGAATCTAAATTAAAAATAATAAACCCAACATATTAACAATTTCTTTTGTCATCTTAGTTCACCTAAATTAGAATTTTAAAACGTAAATTAAAAAGAGATTATAAACAGTTATTATATGGCACGGATTACTTCTGGTAAAATCATGCACTGTGATTGGTTGCTGATGGCGTGGATTTCTCCGTAATGCCCATGGGCATTATGAAAATTGTTAATGCCCTACGATTGGAAACAAACAAAAAATCCTAATAAGAATCTTTTATTGCCGAAAAACGGCGAAAATAGATGAAATAGACGACCATGAACATTATAAAAGTAAATTCTAGTATCCAGACGAGAAAGAAACAACAGAAAATAACGCTAGTTCGGTGTTTTGACGAAGTTAAAGGAAGCGAAGACCAAGAAATACATGATTGATTTTAAAATAAAAAGTGCCATATAATAAACTACTTATGGTAATAACCTCGACTGTTCAGTCTTTACAGTAAAATATTAAAGTGCCACTAACCCCAAAAAATTTTTCTCGCAAATCTAAGAGCCCTTATTGAGTGGATTAGGCCAGTTAATAAATTATTGGTATTGGACGTTTCGTTGATCTTCTGTAGACGACCAAAGTTGCATCTGTATGTCCCATGGCGGAGTAGGAAAGGGAATGGGTATATTCCTGGTGTTACGTCAGACAAGTCAAACAAGGAACTCCTTTGAGCTCTGTCTGGTGAATACATAGAATTGTTTGGGTTGAAAATTCATTTTCCCAACTAACTCAATGTAAAAATTCTATGCATTCAGCAGACAGAGCTCAAATGAGTTCCTTGTTTGGCTTGTCTGATGTCACACCAGGAATATACCCATTCCCTTTCCTTCTCCGCCATGGGACATGCATATGCCAATTTGTGCAACTTTGGTGGTCCACAGAAGACCAAAGAAATGTCCAATACCAATAATTTCTTCACTGGACTAATCCACTCAATAAGGGCTTTTAGATTTGCGAAAAAATTTTTTGGGGTTAGTGGCACTTTAAACCTCGGTCTTGAGCGTATTAAACTCACTATCGCTCAGTCAATACAGCAAGACCTCGGTTTAATATTTTACAGTAAAGACCTCACTCTCGGTTATTAAGTAGTTAATAAAATCTCAGTTCAGTACACCATCACTAAAATTATTGAAATAACTAATTTAACTAATTATTTTGATTAACTAATTAAGGATTCCATTTATATAATTATTTAAATTAACTAATTATAGTAATTAATGATTTCATTTATACAATTAATAATTTCAATTAATTAATTAATTAATTAATTAATTAACTAATTAAATTACTTAAATTAACTAATTACAGTAATTAAGTCTAATTAACTAATTAATTATTTCAATTAACTACTTAATTTATTAATTGTTTTTATGTCAATCTTACTTTTCTGTTCGTGGATTTCGTTGTTTTTTATTTCTTGCATCACCAACCTCTGGGATACTATCCCAATCATCTTTTGTAACATCACCTAGTTTTCTCTAAGCCACACAAACACAAAATACTTCTATTTATTACATTTACATTCTACAGTTTGTTTTAATAGTGTTGGACAGATAACAACGTTTACCTTTAAATCAGAAAACTGCTGTTGAATTTTTGGTCTTTCCTGGCGATACTTTTCAACCACTTCTTTGAACTTCTTCTCTCTAGAAAATAGTTTGCACATTAAGGTCCTCGTCAAGGTTTTCAGGGTCATTTCTGTTAAGCGCTCTCAATTTGT
Source organism: Corallium rubrum (assembly GCA_964035015.1). Classification (NCBI taxonomy): domain Eukaryota; kingdom Metazoa; phylum Cnidaria; class Anthozoa; order Scleralcyonacea; family Coralliidae; genus Corallium; species Corallium rubrum. The sequence continues at coordinate 499,553 of OZ036005.1, read as the reverse complement.
CAGAATTTATGCCACAAAAATAAAATAGACATCGTTAGGAAGCTATTAATTTGTAGAATACAATGGCATCTTTGGTTTCACGATAAACACAAACCGTTAATTGTTGTGAATTTCTAATTAAAACCAGAGGGCTTCACTCGGGGTGACTCGAGCGTTTTATTTTGTTCAAAATCTTTTTTTGTAGTTTGATTCCGAGATAAATTTCCAGAAAAACTGTGTCAGCGTTTATTGATATGTCGAGTTTTGCCGATTTTATTGACGACCAAAGTTAAAAATGCTGTTTTTCGACCAACATTCGGACAAAATAAGTCATAAATTCGAAAGCAGGCAATAAATAAAAAAAAATGCTGACACCGTTTTGCTGGACATTAATCTCGGAATCAGGCCCGCATAGAGACTAAAGTGGGCCCGGGGCAAAATAAAGAATTGGGCCCCCCCTTGCAAAAATTTCGCACGCCATTTTACGGCATTTAGAATTAGGGGGCCCCTCTCGAGCTGGGGGCCCGGGGCAAATTGCCCCAGTTGCCCTCCCCTCTGGGCGGGCCTGCTCGGAATCGAACTGCGAAAAATTGTTTTTGAACAAAATGAAATGCTTTGTTCTTAAGTCGCCCCGAGTGAAGTCCTGTGGTTTTAATTAAAAAAATCACAACTATTAATGGTTTGTGTTTATCGCGAAACCAAAGACACCATTGTATTCTACAAGTTCAAAGCTTTCTAACGATATCCTATTTTATTTTTGTGGCATAAATTCTGACGAATTGAGAGCGTTTTACAGAAATGACCCTGCAAACCTTAACGAAGGCATTAAGTCATTAACCCTTACCCTCGTAGGGGAACCCCAAAAATGTTTAAAATAAAAAAAATTAAACCAAAAAAACCCAAAAAAACAACAAACTAAAGCCAAAAACGTTCAAAATCAAAAATTAAACATAAAAGAAAATATATATATAATAAATTCAAAAAATATATTTATTTTTTTTCTGACTAATTTTATTAAGCAAAAAGATGCGTCTCAACGTGATAGTTGTTTATAGTACCTTCTTTCTTTTCTTCTTCCATCCATTCTCTTATCAATAGCTTCATAAATAGCATCAGCTTCAATGTCATCTTTCTCATAAGGACCACTGGTAAAAAGACTGCCTCCATAACCAGCAAACTACAAACGATCACTTTTACTCAATTATATTATAATTATATCAATGGCACAAATTACTTCTGGTAAAATCACATGCTGTGATTGGTTGCTGACATGGTGAGATTTCTCCATAATTCGATAATGCCCATGGGATTATGAAAATTGTTAATTAACAAATAAAACATAAAGCTCCATGCATATGTACTCTTATAAAGGTTCGTTTGACGTCATTTGAACACAAAAGAAGTTGCCTTTACACTTCTTTCGTGTTCAAATGACGTCAAACGAACCTTTATAAGAGTACATGTGCACAGGAGCGGTATCTTTTATTTGTTTTATAAAATAATAATAATAAAAAAACAAATTAAAAGTGAGGTAGTTTTAGAATTTGGCGGGCTTTCAGGCCAGCTGACGCCATTTTACATCATTCATGATCTATGTTCTCTTATAAACATGGAGCCCAACCAATCAGAGTGGGCGTAGAGGGAACCTTATTTTATAATGCCCTATGATTGCAAAACGATGAAAATAAATAAAATAAATATAGAATAATACATGGATGTGTGGAAATATGAAATTTATTTCGAGTGTTGACAACATGCCAGCGAGGCTTGGTCCGGGGCAATCCATAGAAGTAATTCGCACTGTGGAAAGTGTTCAAAGGAGGGCGACAAATTATATTCTTGGTTACTCCAACCATACATTATCATACAGGGAACATCTGTTGAAGTCTAACCTTTTGCCGGTTTGTTACTGGCATGAGAAGCTATACCATACACTCGAAAGCCATTTATTATCTCATTTAAAAACACCTCGAAGTGAGTTAAAACAACTCAGCTATCACCTTGTTTTTCAACACACTTCTCGGTGTTTTCAAATCAGATAATAAACAGCTTCTCATGTATGATCATAATATATTATGTAAAGACCCCACTCTTGGTTATTAAGTGGTTAATATTTCATCAAAAAATAAAAAGAAGATACTGTAATACATTTCAGTGTACATGTACACACGTAAAAGTGCACAAGCTGTTACATACCTGCAAGCAAGTTGTTACAAGGCTGTTCAACAGGCTGTCACCGTCATGTGTTTGCACTGGTTATCCCAGTCTGTTAACATGTCTGTAACAGGTTGTTGACAACTTGTAACAAGGCTGATGTGTTGCCACTCTGCACTTAACAAGTTGTTTACAGGTTGTTGCTAACAAGGTTGTAGCAGCTTCTTGAATGAACAGCATTGTTACAACCTGTTAACAGCCTTGCTACCCACCTGTTGCGAACACATCCTGTTGACAAGCTGTGAGATTTTTAGGTGTGTAGATCATTGACACATGAGAAGATTATGTATTTGTGCTTGCAGACAATGACAAATGTGTGCAAGAAGCTTGTATATATTATCAAAGTACCAAACTTTTGTAATTGATTCTGTATATACCTCATCATAATTAGTATCATTCAAATCTTCTTCATCATCATCTTCCTTCTTTTTTTGAACATTCATATGACGTTCATCACTAAAAAAACCTCTTATTTATTACAGTATTTCTTTTGCCACATGATAAACTAGCTAAAATTATATATAGCAATGTTAGATATTCTGCTGAAACAGAGAATGTAGGAGTCTAACGTTTCGAGTAAAGGCCTCATTATTGCATGTTATAATTTACTGTTATTTTTATCTGATTGGCTATATTTTTGGTCATTTGATTATCCCTCTTATATGAGCTTGTTCTTTGTTTACACTCTTTACATTTCTCTCTGATGAAGGGCCTTCACACAAAACGTTAGACTCCTACGTTCTCTGTTTTGGCAGTATATCTAAACTTACTATTTCGATTGTTGTTTCAACATTGCCTATATGCAGCATGCTACTTTAATTTCACTATTAAAATTATACAAACTTTTTTTTATATATATCGTACATATAATTACTGTATATACTGGTACATAACATATATTTGTATATACAGATACTGTATACTGTATTTAAAAATAGAAAATGGCTGCCTATGTTCATAATACAGATGCAAACACAGGATTGAGTTGAGAGAATTTGAAAGTTCATGTGAACCTGAGCCATAGGTTAGTTAACCAGGCTCACGTGATTGATTAGGATCTCACTGTGGTTTTAAAACTCATATAAACTAAATGTACAAAGAAGAATTGGTTTAGTTTAGATGTAAACGAATCTTAACATTAAGGAAAGAATTTTGTGACACAAGTCAGCCAGTTACCTGGCTCATGTAAACAGTCCCTATAGGCAGATTTCCAGTTGTCATAGGAACTGGCTTGCAGCTAGTACTTGCATCTAATTAAAAAGAACTTGCAGTGCTCATTTTTTCACTCTGAGTTTTTTAATGAGATGCAAGTACTTGCAGCGAGCCTGTTTCAGCAATGACTAGAAAATGGGCTCAACTCTCTCAACACTGGATGAGGACATCCATTTTCTTTTATAAAATAAAGCTAAGTAAATGTGCTGTGATGTCACAACCATGTTTACAGTACATAGCTTGATGAAAACATGGTAACAGACCAAAAAATGCCTGGGTTTCTGGTTTCCCAACCCTACCTAGTTTTTTTGCTAGTAGATTTTGTTATATGTTTTTGACAAGATTACACAGGCCATCTGGTAATCAACAGCTACAATCCAGACTGGAAAGTTTGCATCACGCAACAGATATATCCGTTGTGTTATTTTTCACGTAAATTTCCCACAGCCACTCAATTTTCGTAAAAAATGCAGTGGCTGCGCAATTCTTTGAAAAATTGCCTGTGATCATGGACTTTTAATGCAGATTCGGTGAAAACTGCATGAAAATTCGATTGTAGTCACCATTTTAATCACGACTGCCCTGGAAATGACTTATTTCCCGTGCTAGCCTGCGCAATTTTCACAAGATGCCCACGCAAAATGGCAGCCGAAATTTGATTCCTGTTGCGCATTTAACAAACTTTCCAGTCTGGGCTACAATTAGTGCTTTCCTACTGTACTTTGACAAAAAAATATTAAAATTAAAGTACAAAATATAAGCTAGATTAATACTGTTTATCTCATGACACACCCACATTTCATTGTTCTAACAGACTGGTTAAATCCTTTATTCAACTGATTAGCATGCAGATGAGTACGCATAGTGGGATAACTAGTTACTCCATTCAGATAACTAGTTACAGCAGAACTTGAGTTTTACGACACCCCTTTTAACGACCACCTGCTGTTTACGACCACTTTTTCTGGCACGGACGATTTGTAATAGAAATGTACCTCCAATGTGCGACCACCTGCCTAACGCGACCAGCGACCACTTTTTAGTGTCCCAAGCAAGATATTTACCTGCTGTGAGCGACCATCTCAACATAAAACTGCCGAAATACGTTAAAGAAACACCCGTTTTTTCGTTGTAAACAAACGCAAATGCGACCACATGCGAAAACAACACGGCAATTGTGCAACACTTCCAGTTTCATACCGCATTTTAGACTTGTTTTGCTTCTCTTTTGAGCATTATTTGATGAAAATCTGTGTGAATTTTTGTTGTCAGAGTTAAATACTTTTTAGTTGATGTTTAAGAGTTAATACAATGACTGAACAATTCGAAACCATGAGTAATACTTGTTAACTTTAGACAAGTTGATCTTGACGATCGTTGACATTATTTTACAACGGTTTTACAACGGCTTTTTAACTTGGAAAGGAAAGTGACAAAACTCAGTGTTCACATCTAAAAAATACTACTGGAAGATCGTAAATAAAGGCAAGAGCTTTTAACAAGACCAAACCAGCGTAAAAATTGAATCAAACGTAATAAAAACACAGCGCAAAAACTGAAGTGAACGATAGTACGACACGATTTTGATATGGAGAACATCGCTCTATAAAGGCCATGATATTTCAGTGTATTAAACGCACAAATGTCGAATTCTTTTTCTCTTAATAACCATATTAACATTAATAAATCAAGACTGCACTTCTTTGAAATGTTCTTGCTTTTCCATTTCCCTTGTAAATCTTTATAAATCGCCATTTCCCTAACCTTGAAACAATGTTTATATAAAGAAGCGCTGCGTCGCTGCCAAAATGGCTGCTATGACATCACATCACTACTTGCCATGTACGACCTCCTGTCATTTACGACCACTTTTACCTGGCAACAGGGGTGGTCGTAAAACTCAAGTTCTACTGTATCCCATTGTTTTGACTGCTTATCGCATACTAATGAGTACCTTCCTTTCTAACTCATGTTTCTTTCTCGGTAAGTTAAATAAAAAACAAAATGATTTCACTGTGAGAGAGTCATGAGATAATACAGCCCCTCATGGCTGTTAACCTTCACTCACAATGTTAAATCCCATATCACACTTGTGACCATCAATTATAACCCATACTTACCTCACATCAGTTGCCTCTCGAGCAGGACCAATATCAGAACGAGTAGTAAATCCAGTTGCTCTGGAACACAAAATAAATACAAGTTTATATAAATAAGTTTTGTGGAAACACCACGTAAAATATTTCTTTGCGTGATTGTATTGTTGTATTCTTACGTGATTTAATTGATCAGTTGCTTAGTTTATAAATGATGCCAGCCAACAACTTGTTGTCATTGCTCTGATGAAAGCCTGAGTCAACAGGCCGAAAGCTTAGCAAAGAAATATTTTATGTGGTGTTTCCACAAAACTTATTTATATTACTTTATCACCATGAAAACGTTCAAAGAATTAAATACAAGTTTATTTATTATTTTATAATCAGGGTTATACTTGAAGTGTGAAACCACTCATGCATTTAGTGAGAACAGTTTGGACCGCATTTCAAAGAAGACACAGAATCAAGCAATTACAGGAATGTACAGAATACAGAAGATTTTGGTTTTAATAAATACAACATGCTGGCTGGTCCCAGACTGCTAAGTTTGTAGTGCGCACGGAAGAGCTAGGGGACTCACACCGAATAATTTACAATATCACACTCGCACTCGAGATGTCACATTATTTACATATTTTTTTTTAAAAAAATGAAGAAGGTTCTACACGTTTATTTCATGTGTTCTAACAAGTTTAATTATTTCATGTGTTTTTATATATAAAATACCTTACATACTAAAAATTAATTCCATTCACAACTATTGAACAAGTCACTTTATAAAGAATTTAAGTGTCAGATAAACGACCTTAGCAGACTTACCCACGTCCCAGACCAGGAACATATCCTAAAGGAGCATCTAGACCAAGAAATGACTTCTTTTTATTTAAAAAAGCCATTGTAATAACAAACTTAAGAAGAAATCTTGGACAGCCAAGAAGAGAAATTTTCAAAATGGCGTCGAAGACATGGCTTGGTAACCAGGCAATGCTCGCCGATCGAAATAAGGGCCTGGGGCCAGGTAACCACTAATTACAACAGAAGGCCCTGGGTACGAGGTTGTAACCATGGTTGTAACAGTGGGTCGTATTACAATCTGGGTAGGGGCAGCTGACAGGTAACCACTAAAGATTTCGATCTGCTGTCCTATTGGTTGGAACCACTGATGGTTGGAACTTTCGCGCTTTCAAGGCATGTGCAGACCAATGACCTCTATATAACTGTACTGCGGGTCCCCAATACTTTTGTATTACATGAAGTATTCCCAATTGAACGGCGCCATCTTTGATTTTCTGGTTTGCTGATTGGTTAATTTTAGACCTAACAAGATGGCGTCCTATCAGGGTCACCTGTGATTGGTCAATTTCGCAGCTCAGCTCTAACAAGATGGCGCCTGATGGCGTGTGTTTGGGCCAGTTTTTCGTGGGGCATCCGCAGTCCAGTTTAGAGATGAGCCGATTACGAAAATTGCCGATTACTGAAGCCGATTATTTGGTGGCCGATTAATACAAATAATCGGCCGATTAATCGGCATGTGCCGATTAGTGCTGCGTTGTTGGTTACCAGTCTCTGCCCAGTTTTGCAATGTTGTAGGGATTGCTAAATTGCAACAAGATCTGTGAAATATAACAGAAATGTTTCGTGATGATTAGTTTTGCCTGTTTTGAGGATCAATTTCGTTTTGTTTGTCCGACTTTCAGTTTTATAAATCGGTATGCGCTACGCTATTAGTATTTGGCAAATTGTGATGTAAAAACAAAATATCCACTTTATGTGGTGCTAGCCTGTTTCGTTTATTACACACGCTCTGAATAAACACTTGAATTGGGAGGTTCAGATACTTCAGCACAGCTTTAAACAAGTTGGGATAAATAAGTTTCTTTGCTTGCCACCAAACATAAGGGCATGCTTGCAATGGCTGAAGCGGAAGGGTGAGAAAGGCGTCGATCTCTTCTTCAAATTTGTGGCTGGCGTTGGAAGTGCTGTCGCTTGACCCAACAATCTCGTCGAAGCAAGACCATAGGTCTTGATGAGGTTCAATGCTGCGGCTCTTTTCCTGTGTTGAGATGTTCTCGGTCGTGACTACCTCAACCGGTGAAGATCCTTTGCTATCTCGTGTTGGTTTTAAAATTTAAACTTTTAAAAGCGTTTCACAAATCTTTTGACAGACTAGAGTTCCGAAGTTCCGGTTCATTGTTCCCGAAGTTGGTGACAAACATTGCAACTTTGTTTTGATGCTCGCTATTTGATCGGCTGCTATACGTAACGAATTTGCGGAGTTCGTAAACTTTGTGGCAAACGTCTGACTGCGGAACTCTTCCGTCAAGAGTTGTGTGAAACGCTCTGTAATCATTGTGAAATAAGGACTATTGTGTTTGGGCTTATGCAGTTACGGACTTATGGTGTGTGTGTGTTTGCAACGTTCATGAAAAGCTTTGAGACATGCACCGATTATTTTGCCGATTATTCAAAATAATCGGCCGATTACCGATTATTTTAAATTGGCCGATTAATCGGCTTTGCCGATTAGTTTCCGATTAATCGGCTCATCTCTAGTCCAGTTATATAGAGGTCAGTGGTGCGGACGTACAAGTGGTTATAGCCCTGAATGACCAGCATGCATATCCTCTCATCTAGAATTCAAGATTATCCTGAATTATGAAATGGTCTAGAATTCAGGATAATCCTGAAAGTCCCACCTCTCAGACCCCGTTTAGTTTGTGCCGACTCATCATACCGGTGGCCATGCAAAGATTTCATTGTTTCGGAGCAACCAATCAGAGCCCGGAGCAAGTCTGTATTTATCGACTCGTAATTCTAAGTGAGAGGACTAGTTAGGTCTTAGATATACTAGCCTGAGAAAACAGACGGTCATTAGAATTGAGATACACGTCTGAACCATCTGAGACAGCTCATGTCTGAACTAATTTCGACGACAACAACAACAACATCAATAGCAACAGCACCAACAATAACTTAACCACAACAGCACCACCACCACCAGGAACACCACCACCACCACCAGCAACACCACCACCACCAGCAACACCACCACCACCACCACCACCACCACCAGCAACACCAACACAGGCACCACCACCACTGTTGCCAACAGGTAAACCATGACCCAACGCCGTAGAGAATTTCGTAATATATTTGTAAGATACATTCTAAAATGATTGAGTTTGATTAGATTACATTGATAATAATTAAACGGAAAATAAACGACTGAACACACTTTACAAATGATTAGTTAAATACCTGAAGAGTGGGTCTCTACAGCTTGAAACGACGCACTCCCGTCATACAGACGCAAACTTCTCTCTATCACAGACTTACTCGCTATTTTGTTCAGTAACTGTCCGATTGTTATCAATCAACACCTATATATCATATTACCGCATGCAAATCAATAAATGAATCAGAGTATAATCAATTAAAATAAGTAACAAAATACAAAATATAGTTCAGTACTCGCGGACTGTCCGAAACAACCACCAATAACATTAATACCAACACCAACACCAACAACACTATCAACAAGAACAATACCAACACCACCACAACCACCACTACCACCAACACTGGTACTACCATCAACACCACCACCAACCACCATCAAGAACACCGACAATACCACCACCACCACCAAAATAATTTATTCAAAGTCTGCGAAATCAGCTGCGGGCGAGCCCAAAATATGGGGGGAGGAAAAAGTGAGGGCGTGATTGCATTCCTTTTGTATTTTCTCTAATTCGCGCAACGTTAACACAAACGTTTTGAAACATGGATAGACAGATATATAATAATATTAGTACTTAATTATAAAACCCTTATACCGCCAAGTTTTCAGGCTAGTCAGTAACGAAACTAAAGCCCTGTGTTTACACGGGTGGCGTGTGCTGTTAGGGCGCTGCCTTTCACCGATAGTTAAGCCCGGTCGGACTAGTACTTGGATGGGTGACCGTTTGGGAATAACCCCGTACTCCGCCAGCTTGGGACTTATGTGAGTAGAGTTTAGTTGGTCTCTCCTGTGCTCCGAGGGGTTTTCGCCGGGTTCTCCGGTTTTCCTCCCTACACATAGGAGTTTGGTGTCAATTGGGACGAAAGTTCTGTTCCTCTCTCCTGCCACAGGTTAAGTGGCAAATTAAATAAATTCAAAATTTAAGCGGGATCTGAGCCACATCTGACTTTAAGCGGGCTTAAAATGTCCGTGTAAACATGTCGGCGTAAATTAATCGCGATTAGTTTGCACCACCTCAAGGAGGTGGATTAAACTGAGCACGATCAGTTAATCGCGCTTAACTTGGCCGTGTAAACGCAACGGGATTGAAAAACACTTGCTATTAATACGCTGTTAATAATACGATAAAATGCATATTTTTGCCCTGCTGTAGAAACTTCCATCTCGCTATTCTTTGTTTCTTTCTTTCTTTTAGCTATTACTCTTCCTCGTGTACCGATGTCTTCCGTTGTTCTTTGACGCACTTTAAATTTTGGCCGTGTAAACAGGGTTTAAGTCATGTAAAAATCCTGCAAAACATTATCAACAAAATATGCATGAAAATGAGAAAATAATATAATTCTTTTATACTTGTTTCACTTCACTGATTCAAGACAAAGATTTATATAGAAGATCAAGCGAGACTGTTCACAAGAGAGTGTATCAGTGTGACAGTTTATTCATTGTAAAAAAACACGAAACTAATCTTAATGGATTCGTCTCGAAACTGCTGGACTTAAGATTGGTTCCCAAAGATTGGTTTTCATTGTTTTCCGTACCTTCGTAACCTCATTGCAAGAACTTAGATTTCTCAGCAAAAGCAAGAACTTTCAGGGTTATACTTGAAGTGTGAAACTACTCATGCATTTAGTGAGAACAGTTTGGACCGCATTTTAAAGAAGACACAGAATCAAGCAACTACAGGAACGTACAGAATACAGAAGATTTTGGTTGTAATAAATACAATATGCCGGCTGGTCCATGTAAGTATACACTGTATTTAACCTTATTTAATTACACTTCAGTACATACGACTATATATAGGTTCGCCTTTGTGTAATAAATTATCATATAATATATATGTTTGACAATGTACTATAAAAAATGTAGTGTGCTGCCCAAAATGAAACAAACAGATGTTTCGGAATAACACTTCTTCGCTGTTAACAAGTATTTGGCTAAGTCTGATGATCCAGTCTGCTGTATGTCCGCTGGGGGCAGTTTAACATGAGATGACCCGCTACCCCGATTCACCAGTTGGCTCTTGAATAAGATTCACACGGTGGTTCTGAAACTCACATAAACTAAATTCACAAAGAATTGATTTAATGGAAAAAGATGAATGTTGATATTAAAGATTATTAAAAGTATCTAAGTTTCAATATCCAACGGTTTGGTAAGACGATAATGATGAAGAATTATTAATTATACACACACATGCATGCATGCACGCACAGCACGAGACACTGGTAAGAATGGTGTTGCAATGAAATATTAAAATAACAAAATATATCAATATCAGTATAGACTGATTTCAATATCAAGACCATTATAAAACAAGACAGGGAATAACTCAAGAAACAAAGTGAAAAGGAGGTAAACTGCTGAGAATAGTTTTGATAACGGAATACTGACGTTTGGAGCAGAGCCTAGCCTGCGTGCTGACGCTCCTTCCCCCTCCTGAGTCTGCACGCAGGCTAGCAGAGCCCTTCATCAGAGTAAACGTCAGTATTTCGTTATCAAAACTATTCCCAGCAGTTTTACCACCTTCTAGGCACTTTGCTAACACTGCCTACGCAGCACTTTATAACTGTTTTAAAGTCAAGGAGTTATACGGTGAAACAGATTTATATATCAATGTACCAGCATAAAAAATGTTAATAAAGAACTATGGACATGGTTCCCTGGTTCGCGACAGCTAGATATTTTGATTACAGGGAATGCATCAATGATACTCAGGTATTTATGGATATTGTTATAGAATTTGTATTACTGTCATGGTAATAGATCGTTTTTACTCACGTGATCAGTGGCTCCGTTGGGGTGGTAAAAAATATGTGTGAATAAGACCCCGTTTACACGATGCCGGTACAATTTGAAAACGGAACAAAATCATGCCGTTTAGGCCTTGCGTTTACACGATGCCGGCACAATTTGAAAACGGAACAAAATCATGCCGTTTAGGCCTTGCGTTTACACGATGCCGGCACAATTTGAAAACGGAACAAAATCATGCTGTTTATAGGCCTTGCGTTTACACGATGCCGGCACAAAAATAACATGAAATGTTATATGCTGTATTTGCACACCGGCATGATTTTGTTCCGTTTTCAAATTGTACCGGCATCGTGTAAACGGGGTCTGAGAATAGATTTACTCTGGCGGCAATAGAAGCGTTCCTAAAATATCGTTGCAATATATTCCTCAAGTTGGACAATTCATTTGATGAAAATTATTGCGAACTTCCTGTTTTGAATTTGATTGGTTTCTGGTTTTCAAACAACCAATAAGAAACAAGATTATGATATATTACATACATGTATTTCTAAAATTCATTAATAATTCATGAGGAAAACACAAAGAAAAATCATGAGCGTATCGGATCTATATATTTGATGCAGACTCGCTCTAAGTTTCTCGCTGGTTTTTAACGGCTGAGATAAGCTTAATTTTCAAAATTACTACGCCAATGAACGTATAAAGTGATGAATTTACTATCGCCTCGTGCATTATATCCGATAAAGCCCCCCCCCCTGTGTGCGCGGTTATGGCCGTGGGGAGAAGAGATCAATCGACGACGTTAGACGATGGTGCAAGTACATCTGAACAGGTTAGCGGAGCCGTTCATTTTTGTGAGATGAGCACTTGCTCATTTGCTCATAACTGCTCATGAACACTTGCTCATTTGCTCATATGGCCCGATGAGGCCCGATGGCCCGATTGCTGACTAGATGTCTAAATGTCATTTTATGAGTTATATTACACGCGCTTGCGAATCAGAGAACTTCATTTCGAAACATGCCACGAAGACGTAAAGATTGTCCCTTATGTGGGAAACAAAGTTTGGTAAAGCTATCCAACCATTTGGCTGATGTTCATCAACTTTCTCGCGAGAAAAGGCAGCCATATCTTACTCAAGCAAGATTAAATGCGTTAGAGAATGATCGACAAAAACCGGTTGCTAAAGTTGAAATAACTATAGAAAGCATGGACGAAAGAAATTCCTAGTCCAAAAATCAAGTGGTGTTTATTAATAAGGACTTTCCGTCCCTACTCGTCATTTACAGGTTGTCTGAGCTGAAAGAATGAACTGCCAATATTGTGGGAAAATGTTTAGTAAAGGCTATAATCTAAGACGGCACGAAAACGATTATTGTCCGTCAAGGGAATGCACTGACACTGAGGAGCCTGATATGGAATCTGATGAAGAAATGTCAAGCTCGTCGTATGATGAAAACAGTCGGAGTTCCGAAGATGGTGAAATAAAGGAAGAGATTGATCCTTGGGCAACCATGATTGACGATGCAAAAGTGACGGTTCGGCCAGAATATGATGAACTATTAAAAACGTTGCAAATGGAAGGGCAAGAAGAAAGTGTAGCTAAGCAGAAAGCCTTTGAAAGAATTCTCCCTGAACTTCAGAAAGAATTCGCTGACGTTTACGTGGATAATTTACGTTGGATGAAAGCACTTAAAAAGGATCCTGTGCATGGAAAGATCGTGGAAACGAAGCAGACCTGTGAACGAAGACTCGTTTGATCCTGATGAAGCTTCATCTGCAGCGGTTGACAAAAGAAAGTTTCTTTTGAAACAGCTTTTAGAAGATCAAGGACGTTTTTCAGATAGTGATGATGATCAGTGAATCGATGTAATGATTATGTGAAATAAAAATTTATCAAAATTGTATTGTGTCTTGTTTCATTTTTTAAGCAATAATAAGTCCTTGAAGAAAAAAATGTACACCAGAATTAAGCCGTACCTTCTATCGGGCCTGATCGGGCCATATGAGCAAATGAGGCAAATGAGCAAGTGCTCAGAGCAGTTATGAGCAAATGAGCAAGTGCTCTGAGCAGTTATGAGCATGTGCTCATCTTCTCATCTCACAAAAATGAACGGCATCTTGCTTGAGTAAGATATGGCTGCCTTTTCTCGCGAGAAAGTTGATGAACATCAGCCAAATGGTTGGATAGCTTTACCAAGGACAATCTTTACGTCTTCGTGGCATGTTTCGAAATGAAATTCTCTGATTCGCAAGCGCGTGTAATATAACTCATAAAATGACATTTAGACGTCTAGTCAACAATCGGGCCATCGGGCCTCATCGGGCCATATGCATGAGCAAATGAGCAAGTGCTCATGAGCAGTTATGAGCAAATGAGCAAGTGCTCATGAGCAGTTATGAGCAAATGAGCAAGTGTTCATGAGCAGTTATGAGCAAATGAGCAAGTGCTCATCTCACAAAAATGAACGGCTCCGCTAACCAGTTCAGATGTACTTGCACCATCGTCTACGTCGTCGATTGATCTCTTCTCCCCACGGCCAGTCTGTAGCAAAGGTTCGTCGTCTTGCCAATCCATCATGAAATTTTCTCGTTGTTCAGGGGTCCAAGAATCCACAAGGTTTGAAGCGAGCCCTAATCGTTCGTTCTGTAGCAATGCCTCATCATCTTGCCAGTCCATCAAAAACTGTTGTCTTTGTTCTGGTGTCCAGGAATCCGTAAGGTTCGCTGTTAACCCAAGTTGTTCATTTTCGACTCCCCACTCGAGCGAACGAGTAATTAATTCCATTTTCCTCTCAAACACTAAACCCTGTTCGTACTCGCTCAAGACATACATGTTTTCCAAACTCGTTAGTTCGGCTACAGTTCGGCATTCCGTAATCTTCGTATCCATATTTATGCAGTAGTAATGGTATCTCTATGCTAAAATGGTAAAACTATAAGCATTGTGTTCTTTATTCCGAAAAAAAGAATTTATGGGGAATTTGATGATATCGCGTACATGTGCGTACGTACGCAAAAATGATGCCGTCACCCCTGGGTGCACACCCCTGTGACGTCAGCCTGTGCGCACACCCCTATGACGTCACTTCCGTTGCCGGTTGCTTGGTTGTACTTTTTTATCTTATTGTGTTGTATGTAAATGTACGTGAACCCTTCTTCAATCAATAAATCTTTATTTTGACTCGAAAAACGAAACTTATTAGGCCTCTAGTCATAAGCTAGTACAATCAAGCCACATTGTTTAAAGGACATTGGCAATAAAAATTAAGTTTGTCAAATTTGAAAGAACTCGTAAAATTGTAATAGAAGATCTTTTACAATATTTTTGTATCTTTCTTCATTTTCAAGATATTCCAGTTTGTTTGATATGTAAATTAGATGGTCTCTGACGTCAGGAGCAGGGTACAGTATTTTCATACCTAGCAAAATCAGTTATATCTCCAAGTTTGTTTAACGAAATAACTTGAAACTAGAGGTGAGCCGATGTTAAAAAAAAGCCGATTGCCGATATTTCCCCACCATCGGTCGATTAATCGGCAAAACCGATGTTTGCTAACCTGATGCTCAGTGCTCCCGTTTTGTCGTTTTATTCATCTCAAGTTTTGCAATGAGAGGAAGTCATCAAGCCAATTCTCGTATTTTGAGCGCAAACCGATTTTGTAACGTGACCGAGAACGCGAATGTTGACGCCGTATACCACAGACGCTCGCTCCCCGATTTTGACGGGAGGGTTGCGGCTGTACACAGGCTATGATAAACGAGGACGAGACAGTCGATCCGATGGTGAAAGACAATCGGCTGATGGCCGATTCTCAAGGCCGATTGTGAGAAAAACTAGCCGTTAA
Organism: Corallium rubrum; assembly: GCA_964035015.1. Classification (NCBI taxonomy): domain Eukaryota; kingdom Metazoa; phylum Cnidaria; class Anthozoa; order Scleralcyonacea; family Coralliidae; genus Corallium; species Corallium rubrum. The sequence continues at coordinate 484,206 of OZ036005.1, read as the reverse complement.
TCGGCTCTGCCGATGTTTTGCCAATGATCGGCTCACTTCTACTTGAAACTGTGCACATAAAAACGCCTTGTGACACTGAACATTTTATGTTGAGCAATCATAGAGGTGATTTAATTTGTAATGTATGAAAATACTGTACCCTGCTCTTGACGTCAGAGATCATCTAATTTACATATCAAAAATTTTACATATGAAATATTTTAAAAATGAAGAAAGATACAAAAAAGTTGTAAAAGATCTTCTATTACAATTTTGCGATTTTGACAAAACTTCATTTTTATTGCCAATATCCTCTGTCAACTTTTCTATCAAACTGACAACTATCTCTTAGAAATAAGATAAAAAGTAAGATAGAAAGGAAACTATATGGGGTCATCACAGAAAAATGGGTAAAAAATATTACAATTTTACGAGTTCTTTCAAATTTGACAAACTTCATTTTTATTGCCAATGTCCTTTAAATAAAAAACCCAAAAAAACAACAAAAACTTCTCGTATTTCTTGTTTTATTTCAGATATTTTCCTGTTTTTTATTGTTATATTGATCGTTATACTCTACTTGGTGAGCAAAAAGTTAGATCGCATGCCACCACGAGTCATGGCCACACGAACATCTGACGAAGAAGAGTTAACATCAACTGAGTATACAGACACACTGGACGTCACATCAAATGGAGTTACAGACAGTGGCTCACTGTACAGCTACAGTTCTGATTCTAGTTAAACTTTTGAAAAAAAAAGAAGTTTAAAATTAATAAAAAAATAGTTTAAAATTAAATCGTATATAGAGGATATTCGGCGGCGCGAAGATATCTTCGAATGGGGGAAACAATATTTTACGAATGAGTAAAATATTGTTTTTGCCACAAAAAGATAAAATTCATATCTTCAAGCCACCGTGTAATGTTCTTTTTATTATATAGATTCAATGCAAAAAGAGTTAAAATTCTAAATGACGTCATCGATATCTTCACTAGTAAGGATATGGAAAATACGACACTGTGTATTTCCTAATAAAACACTCGCATCTATATAATATACCATGGTATACGATTTTAGCACGTTTTACTGGACTATCCAACTTCAATCAACAACCTCGTCCCCAGGGCATTTTGCCTCCACGTTGGGAGGTCGGCGAAAATGGCCCTGGCATCGGCTGGTCGATTCTATAATCGGATTGGCCGGTTTAAAAACTTGATTAATTCAGATACAGTGTAATTTATTCATCAAAATATGAATTGCAATAAATCCACTCTGCGAAGTTCATCCAAAGAATTGTAACGATAACTTTGGTTAAAGTCAAGAACAACATTAGATATATGTTTCTTCCAGACATTTAAATGTATCCTGGATAATCGTGGGGAGTATCATGATGAATAATGCTGGCCAGTTGCATTTATGATAAAGGTTCACATGAGTGATTCGGCAGAGCGTTAAATATTTCTTATTTATTATTCATATACGTATTATACAAAAACGAAACACAAAGACTGCATAAATTTTCTTGCCAAAACACCCCAAAATTCTGGGTGTCACGTGACCAGCCGATGCCAGGGTCATTTTCGCCGACTCCCAACGTGGAGGCAAAATGCCCTGGGGACGAGGTTGCTTCAATCAAGTGATTGAATGAACTATTGTAAGGCTGATTATCTCACGAATTATTAATGAGTTTGAGAAAACAATATCACTGTCCAAAAGACAGAAGCTTATAGGCTGAGAGATGATCAAAACTCAGTATTGAAGTCTGTACTAAAACCATAGTCAATCAGGATATGGTCTGGAAACTCAGCTAAAGTCTTTTTGTGCACGGTGCACGGTCACTGAACACATTGTATTTTAGTATAATGAACAAATTGTCCAATAGCAACGTTTCAGTTCAATCACTCAACCGTGTTATTGAAATATTAATAAACCTAAAACAAAGGATGTGCATGGTGTAAGGTACGGTTCAACATAAAATCACAGCTCATTATAGGCGCTTTGAAGTTTGCCGAGTTTCCAGACCATATCTCGATTGACTATGCTAAAACTCAGTGCGGCAAAGTTTTGCAACTTCATTTAAATTATTTCTAAATTCATACATGTAGAGTTGAGTATTCTTAATTATAAATAAGCTTTGTGGAAACACAGCGTAAAATATTTCTTTGCTAAGTTTTCGGCCTGTTGACTCAGAAAGAAATATTTGAAAAGAAATATTTTACGTGGTGTTTCCACAAAACGTTTTTATATTACATTATCGCCATGAAAACTTTCAAAGAATTAATTATTCTTCTTAATTAACTCTTTCCTATCTCTAAACTGGTCTTTAGTGTACTTTATTCTAGCAAATGCCAAACGATTTTATTCAATTCTGTCTGGAGAGCAAATGATCCATAATCAGGGGTGGAAAAAATATTTTACTTTCTGGGACGGCAAGAGAACATATAAGAAAATTTTCTGCGAGTAATCGACACTTCGACACTGTTGACTAGCTGGTACGTACTGCTAACTACTGCTGGCAGCTGTTACACAGTTGTAGTACATACAGTCATCCATTGAACATGCAAGAGTGAGTTAATATGCAATACTGCATGCGATTTCGCAATTTTAGAAATTTCATTTTTTTTAACGAGCAGCTTTAATTAACGATTTTCAAAAATTTAGCGCACGGAAAATCATGTTTTTTTATAAACAATGTTTTTACAAATAGTAAAATACTGTTTACAATAGTCTTATCAATTTTTGTATGGTCTGTTTGCTTTCATTTTCTCTTGACCTACTACATACACCTATAAATAAATTAAATAAAGAAATAAACCTACCAACCTACGTACAGTTTTATCAGCGTAACAAGTTCGATAGAGATACGGCGACAGTAATTTCCTGATCGAAGTAAACGGAAGAAAACAGAATAGCTGTATCTTATCTATAGCAAAAAAAAAAAACCGACAAAATAATAAGATCCAAATATTACACTTCTTCTTCTGTAGTTCGTCGTGTGTTAACCGAATCTTTTTATTAACGATGGGCTTACAAAATAAATAATAGACTATGCTAATTAGTGTAAAACTGAAGTAAAGCTAACGTAACTTTACCCTTATTTATACTTGATAATTGCGAATTTCGGCCTGAAATCATCCCGGCCTACCGGGCTAGTCCGCTCCATATATAATCGCCCCCTTAAAAAGCGTCTTCATGCACGAAGACAAATTAATTTATTAAATCTTCGCTTTGATCACGAAACACACAAACAACGTCGATGTTCTATTTCAGTTCCTTTCAGCACTATTTATTCACACAGTCAAGCAAACGAATATCGAAACGAATATCAAGAAACGTATCGAAGCGAGTTCAACAGTTTTTCAGCCCGGTTTGCCGGGGAAATATTTCTCTATACGGACCTCCCAACCGGTAAATAATATATATATATCTTATCTCCAGTAAAAAACAACAAAAATTATTATTAAAAATAAGGATCAAAATTATATGCAATGAGATAAAATAGTCAGTTAACCGTGACTTCTTTAAATTGTGAAACTTATCTTGCTTCCTAACCGCCGTCGCGCCCTGGGATAGGGTATACAAATTGGCCATTTTGGTCTGGAATAGGGTGCATATTTTGGTCTAAGATAAAGCATGGATGCCAATGAGACACCAGTGCTGGAATAGGGTATTGACTTTGTTTAGTTTCGATCTGGGATAGGGTATGAAAAATCGCCTTTTTAGGTCTGGGATAGGGTCGGGATTTTGAAGTCACGGTGAAACACCTCTAGCCAAAAATTGCTAGAGTACCCCCTTCCCCTATATACGGGCCACATATGGTGGGATAGACCACGCCCTGGATAGACCGAAGGAGTATATGTTGTTTTGTGTACGTGTTTGATATTAAATAAATATATACAACTACGTTACAACCTCTGGAAACCCTCTATATACATCTATCGTATTTATTCCCCCTCCGGGACGGCTCAATAGTGAACCTGCACAATCCAACGAGAATGGACGAATATGCAGTTATTCTAATTAACGGCAAGCAAAATCTTAGATGTTCATTGACTGACTGTCGTCAACATTCAGTATATAAGAACGACTAAAACGCGTTTAGCTGTATTATATCAAGAAACCATACATATCATGCTATTCGTAAGACCATTTGAATCATACCGGCACAGAAATCACCTGAGGTATAGTGTTATGAAACCAAATTGTCATTAACCCATTGGTAGCTCTCCCCTTGACCACCCTGACGAGTGTTTCAAATCGTCTGGCGTTAGCCAGAGTAAAATACCAAAGTCCAAATCAGTCCCAGAAGACTGATTCAGCAATCAGTTCAATATGTTATGATGCTCTATCGGCTTTTTCTAAAAGTTCATGGATATCTAGTAATTCCGAGATATATTTTCTCTTATAGCATCTTCTCAAAAATATTGCACATTGGTTAGGTCTGCACCACTAGCTCCATATACTGGTAGACCATAATTTATTTTTGGAAGTACAATAGCTTGAAAAAGATGATCTACCTCAATCTGTCATGCAATGTTCCCAAATATTGATAGAAGTTTTTGATCTAGATTTACTTAAAGTGCCTATGACACGCAAATTAAGTCAGTCTTATTTGAAAGAACACTTAAAATGACAAAGTAACGTCTTTTGCAGTTTTTCGTTTCCTTGCTTCGTTCTTGAGATAGTTCAGATCGAAATATAACAAGGTTTGAGTAGTGTCGAAATTATTTAACCTAACGTTTCGAGCGAACATACTCCGTCAGAGAGAAATGAGTATCACACTCTTCGTCAGAGAGAAATGAGTATCACACTCTTCGTCAGAGAGAAATGAGTATCACACTCTTCGTCAGAGAGAAATGAGTATCACACTCTTCGTCAGAGAGAAATGAGTATCACACTCTTCGTCAGAGAGAAATGAGTATCACACTCTTCGTCAGAGAGAAATGAGTATCACACTCTTCGTCAGAGAGAAATGAGTATCACACACTTCGTCAGAGAGAAATGAGTATCACACTCTTCGTCAGAGAGAAATGAGTATCACACTTTTCGTCAGAGAGAAATGAGTATCACACTCTTCGTCAGAGAGAAATGAGTATCACACTCTTCGTCAGAGAGAAATGAGTATCACACTCTTCGTCAGAGAGAAATGAGTATCACACTCTTCGTCAGAGAGAAATGAGTATCACACTCTTCGTCAGAGAGAAATGAGTATCACACTCTTCGTCAGAGAGAAATGAGTATCACACTCTTCGTCAGAGAGAAATGAGTATCACACTCTTCGTCAGAGAGAAATGAGTATCACACTCTTCGTCAGAGAGAAATGAGTATCACACTCTTCGTCAGAGAGAAATGAGTATCACACTCTTCGTCAGAGAGAAATGAGTATCACACTCTTCGTCAGAGAGAAATGAGTATCACACTCTTCGTCAGAGAGAAATGAGTATCACACTCTTCGTCAGAGAGAAATGAGTATCACACTCTTCGTCAGAGAGAAATGAGTATCACACACTTCGTCAGAGAGAAATGAGTATCACACTCTTCGTCAGAGAGAAATGAGTATCACACACTTCGTCAGAGAGAAATGAGTATCACACTCTTCGTCAGGGGAAAAGAGTATCACGCTCTTCACGTTTCTCTCTGACGAAGGGCCTTCGCTTGAAACGTTAGAAAACTAATAAGATATGGCCGTTAGCCAAATAATGTTTGCTCACGTTCGACCAAGCCTAAGCTTGCCAGGTCAAGTTATGTCGTCATCATTATATTGGGAACAATATAGTCGTCATTGCAAGTAAAGTGAGTAAACTAATAACGATCGATGCTTTACCTGAAAATTCTGGTAAAAATGCGCGTTTTAATACATTTCTTGTAATAAGTCTTGAAATTGCGCAATTCTAGTTTTGTTGAGAAATAGGTAGTTGTGATGTTCAATCATTTCGGCAGTACTCAAACTATACCATATTTCGCAACATGTTTACTTTTAAAAAATTTGTCGTTTATTTGAAGTGTATTTTAAAGCCTGGTTTCCATATAGTTGTAATTGTTGTAATTCAGTCGGCGACTGTCGCCGATCAAGTCTTACAATAATTACAACTTAATGGAAACGCTTGTTGTAATCGAATCGGCGACAGTCGGCGACTGTTGTAGAAGTTGAATCAGGTTCAACTTCTACAACAATTACAACAGTCGCCGATGCGACAACAGTTAATGGAAACATCAATCGCCGACAGTCGGCGACTTTTTTCTACGGATATTTACAACGGAAAGACAAAATTATTTACAAAAGTCGGCCAAATCCTTTCAAAAAACCCTCGACTTTTAGAAGTATACTTAAATGACTAGTTCGAAGACTTGAATGCCGTTCGCCAACTCAGATGTTTGCAACTGTCGTCAAACATTCACGAAACATGACAGTTACTGAACTTGTAAATAATTCTTGCTATGTTGTATAAACCGTGAAAATGATCACAAACAAAGTTTTGGTCATTCAATTTGTTTTTGAATATCAAACTTAGCTCATCTGAACTTTGTCAAAACCGAGAAGTCCTCAGTCCGAGCGAATCGGCGATTTGAATTACAACAATTACAACTATATGGAGACACGACTGTTGTGAAATATCGCAAGCAATCGCCGATCAATCGCTGACTGAATTACAAAAATTACAACTATATGGAAACCAGGCTTAAGTCTTGTGCTTTTGAGATCATATGGAAATTTCGATTTGTATTTCAACACTGCCTGCCTACGCAGCACTAGCCTGTGTACAGCCGCTCTCCCGTGAGAAGAAAATTTTGGGGAGAGAGCGTCTGTGAGTTCGAGGCGATAATCGTGTTCCAGGTCACGTGGATTTTAAGTAAATTATAATAATTATTGAATAACTTCATAATACTTTCGAAGTTTCTTTATTATATGTCGTGAAGAAAATAACAAATTAAAAACTGTATTTGACCAAAAAGACGTGTGTGCGAGAACGAGAGTCTTTGAACAGCGTATTTACTATAAACCAAAGGTCAGGACCTTCACGACCACAGTCAAGTACAATTTCATGTGTGTGGCTTCAAAAACATAGCGTTTTGTCCACACTGTCCGATTGACTGACTGTATCATATTCATAAATGTCGTTGTATGTTTTAATTCCAGTATCACAATTGTCAATTCAGATGTGCCATGATTAATAATAACAACCAACTCCTATAAATGTCGAAAATTAGGTACTTTTAAATTGTAGTCTTACCGACGATAGATTGTCCGTTGGAAATACTATTTCAGTTATACAATCATCTGAATCTGTAATATTTGAAGTTGCTTGGTTTCAGTATCAGCGGCTGCCATAAATTACGTGTAATCAGAAGATAATTTGAAGAATCGAACGAGATACGGCAGTTGTTTACTTCGTTCGTACGTTCGTTGAATCTTCGTTCAACCAAATTATAATTTATGCTATCAGCAGCCAATTAAAACTTGTGTAATACAATAAGACTGTGTAAGGGCCAATCAGATATGGTTCCACGAATCCGTGGAATATCCACGTGACCTGGAACACGATTATCGCCTCGAGCTCACAGACGCTCTCTCCCCAAAATTTTCTTCTCACGGGAGAGCGGCTGTACACAGGCTAACGCAGCACGTACGCTATACTTTTATTTCACTGTTTGAGATATTTCAGTTTGTTTCATATGTAAATGTCACATGTTTTGACGTGTATAATGAGTTATCAGAAAAAGCTACATATCTTTATTATTATTAAGTGGTTTTGTTTGATAATAGCAAAGATATATAACTTTATCTGATAACTCGTTATGCACATGTACGTCACAACATGCGACATTTACATTTCAAAAAAACTGAAATATTAATTGTCAGTTGTTTGCTTTACAAGCTGTGTTAGTTAGTAATACTCAGAAAAACTCTGAGTTCTAAGCGGGACTCGAACCCACAACCTTCTGAATGCTAGCCAGACGCTCTAACTATTGAGCCACTAGAACTCAGAACTGGGAACAGTCTAAGGTATAATTACCTTAATTAATATGTGTTCTAGTGGCCCAATGGTTAGAGCGTCTGGCTAGCATTCAGAAGGTTGTGGGGTTCGAGTCCCGCTTAGAACTCTGAGTGTTACTAACTAACACAGCTTGTACAGCAAACAACTAACAATTATTACTAACATCAAGCTGCAATTTCTGAAACTAACAAACTGAAATATCTCAACAACGAAGCAAGAAAACAAAAAAAGTGCAAAAGATGTTACTCTATCATTTTAAGCGTTCTTTCAAACAAGACAGACTTGATTTTCGTTAAAAATCTATATTAAAAAAAAAGTTTTTAAGTGATAAAAAAGGCGTTTATAAATCGTGTTATGACACCTGTATTAGTGCAATGTCATGAAACTGTGACGTCACACTTGGCGGGAGTTGCCATGGGTGTTCACCTGCTTTAAAAACGATCACCATTTGGTAAGTTCGTTGGCGTAGTAATTTAAAACATAACATTGTCTATAGACCTTCAAACATGGCCGCCGAATTAGAATTCGTTTAAGTGCATATAAATTAGCCCTTCTGACCTCGTTTTAAAGTAAAAATTATTTTGAATTTCACACATGAAAACGAGTTCATAAGGGCTAATTTATATGTATATAAAAGAATTTTAAATTGTGCGAGAATGTTTTATCACATATAATACCACGATACGGTTATGATTTCTGTGTGTTTTCCTCATGCATTATTAATGAGTTTTTAAGTAATAGTTAAAAGATGAGCGGCCGATCTTTATATGTAATATGTAAAGGCCGACAATGAGGACTAGACCGGGTTTTAGTACGAGGAATTCGTTCCAGTCCGAGGCGAATCCGAGGCGAATCCGAGGACTGGAACGAATTCCGAGTACTTGAAAACCCCCGAATTGGAGGCCTTTATGACTTCTCAAAATCACTTAGTGTATTCCCAAAATGAATTAGTGCATTAGTAATTAGTGTATGGATGAATAACCGATTGTGTGAAGTAATATTTCAAGTCCAAGGACTTGAAATTTTATTTCCAGTCCTTGGACTGGAAATAATATTTCAAGTCCTCTGCCCAGTACTTCCCTGGTATTTCAAGTCCCTTCACGTGGTGCAATTCAGCGCTTCTGATTGATTGATTATCTCATGAATTATTAATGAGTTTGAGAAGGGTATTTACAATGGGTGAGCCGAGGGTCGGACGCGAATATTTTAACTGACTTATCAAATTGTAAGATTTGTTTAAGAGTCGTACAAAAGGTTAAATAAGATCATTTTAACTCAGAAAAAGCTGAATTTGAGCCACTAGTGCCTATTAACTTTGATAAAACATTGATGTTTTATTAATCAATGTTTTATCCGTATTTAAAGATGCTGATTAAACATTCATTTCTTTTGAATTTTCGATTTCTTCACTTAGATAAACTTTGGGGGTATATCAAGAGCACCACTATAGAGCTATGCAATGAACTACAATGAAGCTCATGAGACCTGTGCCAAACTTTTTATGCCGGGGGGGGGAAACGATAATAAACAAACCTACTTCCTCTAACCTACTGGCACGAATATCTGGACATGGTATTCTTTTTCAAAATAATCAATCAATATATTTCATTTGACAAAACTACAATTCCTGAAAAATGCAAACCTACCAACATACCTACAAGATCTCAGATTAAAACAGATGGCACCGCAGCGCTTTCAAACAGCGATCATATAGAACATCGACGTACGGTAAATCATACCCAATAAGAGCTCCAAGAATATGGAACGTGCTGCCTCAAGAAATAACCCGGACTACCCAATCTTTCAAATTTCAAAAACAAACTAAAAGAATACTACCACTCTGCTATTCTCTCTATATACCATTGTGAAGACCCACGCACCTGGAAATCAATTTGTATTAAATGTAACTCCGTCCGTAGTCTATGTGTTTCCCCTACTTGTTGTTTTTAGACCTTCAGCTAGCTTCATCTTAAACGTTTTTACTTGTTATGTTTATATCATATAATTATACTTATATCACATATTATTTAATGTAAATAGTAGACAATCAGGACCCGCAGTAATCGGCCTCAGCTGTTCCGGTGTTCCTATCCTTGTATTTATTTAGTCAAGGTAAAGTTAAATAAAATAAAATAAAATAAAATAAAATAAAATAAAATAAAATAAAATAAAATAAAATAAAATAAAATAAAATAAAATAAAATAAAATAAAATAAAATAAAATAAAATAAAATAAATAAAATAAAATAAAATAAAATAAAATAAAATAAAATAAAATAAAATAAAATAAAATAAAATAAAATAAACTAAACTAAACTAAACTAAACTAAACTAAACTAAACTAAACTAAACTAAACTAAACTAAACTAAACTAAACTAAAATAAAATAAAATAAAAAAAAATAAAAAAAAAAAAAATAAAAAAAAATAAAAAATAAAATAAAATAATAAAAAAAATTTCTTGTGATTTAGACTGCCGAGCCAGGGTTGACACTATCGCCAACATAAAGATAGGGAGCTGTCGAAATTTTAGAGAACAAAATACTAACGTTTTAAGGCAAGGAGTAAATCATGTAGTAATATAAAAGTAGAGTGCTGTGTAGGCAGTGTGTTACGATGTATAGAAAATACTAAAGATAGGGAGCTGTCGAAATTTTAGAGAACAAAATACTAACGTTTTAAGGCAAGGAGTAAATCATGTAGTAATATAAAAGTAGAGTGCTGTGTAGGCAGTGTGTTACGATGTATAGAAAATACTAAAGATAGGGAGCTGTCGAAATTTTAGAGAACAAAATACTAACGTTTTAAGGCAAAGAGTAAATCATGTAGTAGGGCCTAATATAAAAGTAGAGTGCTGTGTAGGCAGTGTGTTACGTTGTATAGAAAATCCTAAAGATGGTGAAGTGCTGAGATTTTAGGGAACAAAATACTGACGTTTCAAGTAAAAGTCCTTCATCAGAGTAAATCATGAAGTAATATAAAAGTAAAGTGCTGTATAGGCAGTGTGTTATGATGTATAGGAAATCTTAAAGATAGTGTATGAAATGTTGAGATTTTAGTATACTGGTGGTTCTAGCCAACGGTTCTTCATCAGAGTACATCATGGAATAATATAAAAGTAGAGTGCTATATAGGCAGTGTGTTATGATGTATAGAAAATCTTAAAGATAGTGTATGAATGTTGAGATTTTGGTATACTGGTGGTTCTAGCCAACGGTTCTTCATGAGAGTACATCATGGAATAATACTGTATAAAAGTAGAGTGATGTATAGGCAGTGTGTTATTGTGTATAGTAAATGTGCAGGACTGCTGAGATTCTCGAAAACGGAATACTGACGTTTTAAGCCAAAGAGTAAATCATGGAGTAATATAAAAGTAGAGTATAGTGAACTGACAAGATTTTAGAATATACTGACGTTTTAAACCAAAAAGTAAATCTGCATAGATTAATATAAAAGTAGAGTGCTGTGTAGACAGTAAGTTACGATGTATAGAAAATATTACAGGTGCAAGGTGAACTGCTGAGATTTTGGAGAATGAAATAGTCATACTCGCTTTAACTCTTTCGTATCCAAATCGGTCTTTAGTATTTTATTCTGGCTAACGCCAGACGATTTTATTCACCTCTGCCGGGAAAGCCCTTGGACAGGAATGAGTTATAAACTGTCTCTCTTTAAAGAACACGCGCTGCCAACGCAGTACTCTACGTTTAATGACAATTTTTAGCACTAAAAATTAGAGTTAATGGACGATACTGGCCGCACTAGTCCTAAGGGTATGAGCTACTCGTCATAAAAAAACAGTTCTTTGTCTACACGAAAATATAGCCCTAAACGGGACAACTGTCTAAACAAAGAAAGACTCTATCACAGACTTTCATTATTGCTTGCCAAACCCGTAGCCTACTACGCCTAGTATCGTTAATTATTGTTCAGATACTCTGTGACTGTTTGATTCATTCACAAATAACAATGGTGCTATAGTAAAATATATTGGCATAAACCCTAGTAAAATTCATATTTCAATATCATTCCTACTTGGATCGCAAGCAGTAAAGACTGAAAAACGTACTCTACGTTTATCTTATATTTCTCAAATAAATTCAATGACTAATTGGATATTGTATAACAGCAGTTTAAGCCCCCGTGGCGTACATCACGGTGACATTGCATGCATGCAGGAAAATTGTCGCGGTTTAATTCCACTATTTAATTTCCATTTTTTCTAGCAAAAAACATCTGCTACATCGGTGATAATTATCAGATAAAAATAAACCCTATTATCTAAACGGCTCTCTTTGTGATCACTAATCTCGGTTAGGTAAGAACAAAAAAGATGATAGACAAGATTGAAAAGACCGATCAAAACACACAGCCAATTAAGGAAAATACAACAATATATCGTTGAAATAAATGACGCGATCAAACATAAAAGCACTCAAGATCAGAACGATGATTTTTTTTCTAATTAAATCATCATTATTCAAAAATGTCTGTTTCGTAAATCAAAGACATGGGCGTAAATATTAGATAATTAATAAAAGCATGAACAAAAAGTTTAGAAGTTTTACGAAATTTTTTTTCGTGGAGGTTTTAATGAGAGGAAGTTCGAGAAAATGTACAGGAGGGTAGAATAAGATACAAAAGAGTTATTTTTTGTACAGATTAGATTGACAAAAGGGAAAGAGGGCGTATTTTGAACAATTGTGACGATAACATCGTGCTATTGTTGGACAAAGGATTAAATAAAGAAGGATTTGGGCTAAACAAACAGACAGCCAACGATCAAGCTACCCAGCAGAATTTTCTCTGACATTGCCTCAGTTGAAAAACTGTCTATCACCGTACGACGGCAAGGATATATTATTATACATCTTGAAGGTTAGTCAAACTAACATATCATGATAGTCACAATTTTTAAAAGGTTGTAAGTAAAGTAATTTTCTTAAAAAACAGGCTTATTTTAATCTAGTTTTTGCAACATATTTTTTATGTATACATATGCACATTATTTACTTTACTGAAGGGCTTTCGCTTGAAACGTCAGTATTTCGTTCTCTAAAATCTCAGGGGTTCACAACCTCTAAGGTTTTTTATACATCGTAACACACTGCCTATAGAGCACTCTACTTTTATATTACTCCATGATTTATTCTGATGAAGAACTTTGGTTCAAAACGTCCGTATTTCGTTCTCTAAAATCTCAGCAGTTCACCATCTTTAAGATTTTCTATACATCGTATTAACACACTTTCAAGGAGCACGGGTGGTGTGTGCTGTTAGCGCTGCCTCTCACCAAAAAGTTAAGCCCGGTTATACGGGGTTAGTACTTGGATGGGTGACCGCTTGGGAATGACCCCGTTGTCGAGCTGGAAACTAATGTGAGTAGAGTTGTAGTTGATCTCTCCTGTGCTTCGAGGGTTTTTGCTGGGTTCTCCGGTTTTCCTCCCTCCATAAAATCAACACCTACATCATGGTAGTCATGTTCAATTGGGGAATTTCGCTCTGTTTGACCACCAGTTGCAATAGGCAATAAAGTTATTAAAGCTGCCTATACTACTTTTATATTACTCCATGATTTACTCTTTGGCTCATAACGTCAGTATTTTGTTCTCTAAAATATCTGCAGTTTACCATCTGTAAGATTTTCTACACATCGTAACATCAACTGTCTATACAGCTTTCTACTTTATATTACTCCATGATTTACTCTGATGAAGGACTTTGCCTCAAAACGTCAGTATTTCGTTCTCTAAAATCTCAGCAGTTCACCATCTTTCAAATTTTATATACATCGACATCGTAACACACTGCCTACACCGCACTCTATACTTTTATATTACTCCATGATTTACTCTTTTACTCAAAACGTCATTATTTCATTCTCTAAAATTTCAGCATGCGGTTTATAATATTTAAGATTTTCTATACATCGTAACAGACTGCGTACACTACACTACTCTATGATTTATTCTGATGAAGGAACTTGGCTCAAAACGACGTTATTTTATTCTCAGCAGTTCACAATCTTTAAAATGTTCTATACATCGTAACTCACTGCAGGCCTACGCTACGTAACGCGCGGGTTCCTGTTATTGGAAGTTTTGCCTCTGTGGGTATTCCCTGCCATTGTCTATGTATGTGTCTGTTTTAGTGTAATTGTGTATTTTAGTTTAAGTCTTGTCTATAATTTTGTATTGGCAAAGCTTATAAATAAATAAATAAAAAAATTAAAATATTATTCTATGATTTCCAAAACTTACCGTCCGCATGCGGTCACAGAAAATTTAATTACTGAGGTGAAGAATAGATTATCGAGAAATCAGTTTAACAAAGAGAAAAAAACCGCCGTTAATTATTGAAAATTACTGTATGCTAATAACAAGACATACTAAAACTAAAATTTAGCATTTCAGCGCACTTTTAAAAGCTGTCGAGACTCGAAAATCGTTTTATTAAAGCTATGATTGCACACACCAATTTATGTCGCCAATTTTGTCTCAACGGCATTGCGAGATAAATCGGTGTGTGTGTAATATACCCAGTCAACACCGATGTATGCGTTGCTGAAGCATCGCACGTTTTTGATAAGGGATCAAAAACTTGCAACGAAACTCTGCGACGCCGCACAAATAACATACCTGTCGCCGATATGTGGTGCAATCATGCCAAATTTCTTTTGTTCAAGCTCCGCCCATCCTTGGTTTATTTTTAAACTTGATTTTTCTTCAACACAAATTGATGTGTGTAGCTGGGTGACCGATTTATCTCGCAATACCTTGCAACACAATTGGCGACACAAATCGGTGAGTGCAACTGTAGCTTAAGATTGCAACAGTTTTAGTGGGATCAGTTGTGGGAAACGTTCAAATAAAAATTAAGATGATTCGGAACTCATGTGTAACTAATTAAGCGGTCATTAGTACAAGTAATATTTATTATTTAAGTCGATTAAACTATATGTTCTAACTATGTTCTAACAATTCTTGGTGAAGGGAAATTTCGAGTAGAATGTAGAGAGAGCATGCAGCGGCTGTACACAGGCTAAGTAGAATGTAGCACGAAAAAAATTATAGTACTCTAAGTTTTAGAATCACTGATCTCGGTGTTCAATATTTTCAGCAGTACTCAAACCTTACTATATTTCGATTTGTATTTCAACACTGCCTACGCAGCACATTACTTTTGTTTCGCTGTTTGGAATATAGTAAGGTTTGATATGTATAGGTAATAGCATGGTTTCGAGTGCAATTTGGAAAAGACATGCACGAGTGAGTTTTTCAAAGACTATCAAAATTGCACGAGTCTGAAGGACGAGTGCTATTTGAGGTCTTTGAAAAACTCACGAGTGCGTGTTTTTTTCAAATTCCACGAGAAATCATGCTATTACTTATTAATAATATACATGAAAAAATTTGTCATAAAAAGAATTTTTCTAATCAAAATGCCTTGTTCAAATAACATACATGAAAAAAAAAATTAACGGGAAGACTTTTTTTTCTAGTAAAAAATGATTTTTGTGCAAATTTAAAAAATTACAAAATTTGCACTGTATTTCATTTTTCTGCACTGAATTACACTAAAATTGCACTCCTCTCAGCAAATCAGAATTGAGAAATTTTTTCATGTAGATTATTAACTGCCGAAACAGAGAACATAGGAGTCTAACGTTTCGAGCGAAGGCCCTTCGTCAGAGAGAAAGCCGTTCGCTCTCTGACGAAGGGCCTTCGCTCGAAACGTTAAACTCCAACGCTCTCTGTTTCGGCTCAAATCTTACTATATTTCAAACTGTACTCTACACATCAGAAACAGTAAACTCCGCAAATGAGCAGGAACGATTGTGATTCACGTTTTTAAGGGTCGACGTTAAAAAGGACCATCCCAGTCTTTTCCGTAGCTAAATATTTTGGAGAAGCCGCGAAAGGACTGGACGGGTCCTTTTGAGTCTTCCCTTTTAACCTGGGACCATATTAGGACTCGTGTAAATAAATGAAAATATAACATGGTTATTAATTAGTTAGTAAACACATAATTTTGCTACTTACTGTATAATAATTTCCATTTTTTAAAATTTTTTGTTAAAAAGGTTAACAATGGTGAAAGTACTTCTTGCAACGCTGGTGCTTCTTGGCAGTTGTTTTTACTCTATAGCTGCTTTGCCGTCACCACCAGTACAAGGTGCAGTAAATATCTAGATTAAAGTTAAGATTAAGGTTAATAAAGTTCTGGTGCTACAACATGTCCTCTCACTTGAGTATCATGATCATGATTATTTGTTCACACAGACGAATATGATGATTATCATGATACTCTTTATCATGATTTTGAGGGCCGTATTCGTTTCCCTCGTGAAATAAAGTTTTATTCAATTCTATTCTATTCTATTCTGTTCTATTCATGCTATTCTATTCTATTCTATTCTATTCTATTCTATTCTATTCTATTCTATTCTATTCTACTCTACTCCACTCCACTCCATTCTATTCCCTTCTATTCTATATATGCTATTCTATTCTATTCCATTCTATTCTATATATGCTATGCTATTCTATTCTATTCCATTCTATTCTATATATGCTATTCTATTCTATTCCATTCTATTCTATTCCATTCTATTCTATATATGCTATTCTATTCTATTCTATATATGCTATTCCATTCTATTCTATTCCATTCCATTCTATTCTATTCTATTCTATATATGCTATTCTATTCCATTCTATTCTACATGCGGACACAGAGGTGGGACGTTCTTCCCAGAGGGTTGTGGTTATCCTTCCTCCTTTCCCGCCTTTCTTTCTTTCTTTCTTTCTTTCTTTCTTTCTTTCTTTCTTTCTTTCTTTCTTTCTTTCTTTCTTTCTTTCTTCCTTCCCTCCCTCCGTCCGTCCGTCCGTCCGTCCGTCCGTCCGTCCGTCCCTCCCTCCCTCCCTCCCTCCCTCCCTCCCTCCCTCCCTCCCTCCCTCCCTCCCTCCTTCCTTCCTTCCTTCCTTCCTTCCTTCCTTCCTTCCTTCCTTCCTTCCTTCCTTCCTTCCTTCCTTCCTTCCTTCCTTCCCTCCCTCCCTCCCTCCCTCCCTCCTTCATTCCTTCCCTATTCTTTTCTATTTACATTCTTGACTCTCTTTAGGTTTGGAAGCTGATCCAGACGAACATCTTGTCAAACGAATAAAGTTTGGCACAGGTCTGGGGCACAAAAAACAGAAGACAGACAAATTCATTAAAGACCTAAACAATGCCTTTAACAAGATTTACGGTGACAACTCAAATTACGAGTCAAATAAGCGGACTTTTAAATTTGGAACAGCCTTGGGACATAATTCAAAAGGAAATAACGACAAGTACGTTGAATCTCAGAATGCCATGTACAACAAATTGTTTGGCAAACGAGATAGCCTGACACAGGACGATAAAGGTACGAGTTGGCATGAAGAGCAGGATTTCACCGAGAACTAAGGAGGCGAGCCAGCCCGCTTTGCCGAAATGATTTTCATTTCATTCGTGTCACCCACTGATCTTGAAATAATACTGGATTAAGTATCTAATGTTTAGTGTGATGGTCTTTTTAGCGTATTCTGGCACCGATATAAACATTTTGTTGAGTGAGATACTGAATCTTTAAAAGAAAATATAGTTCAATATTCTTTTTGGGAACAGAAAACGTTTTAAGAAGACATAAAGACATTTTTGAGCATGTTTGGTCCCCTAGTAATGGCGGATTTATTTTGTTTGGCTGGCTTCATTTTATGAACCGGTGGACAATAGGTTGTACTATCCAGTCTTCTTTTGAGATCAGTGGTGTTATCCATCCAAGTCCTTCCCTCCTTCCTTCCTTCCTTTCCCTCCATCATCCCCTCCCTGCCTGCCTCCCTCCATCCCTCATTCCTCTCTCTCCCCTTTCTCATCCGTCCTCCCTCCTCCCCTCTTCACTCACTCACTCAACCAACCACCCACCCACCCACTCACTCACTCACTCACTCACTCACTCACTCACTCACTCACTCACTCACTCACTCACTCACTCACTCACTCACTCACTCACTCACTCACTCACTCACATTCACTCACTCACTCACATTCACTCACTCACTCACTCACTCACTCACTCACTCACTCACTCACTCACTCACTCACTCACTCACTCACTCACTCACTCACTCACTCACTCACTCACTCACTCACTCACTCACTCACTCACTCACTCACTCACTCACTCACTCACTCACTCACTCACTCACCTTATTGACATTCTTGCAGACTTACCAAACAATGACTCTCCAATAAGCTCGGACGACTACGACAACTTGAAACGTGGTGTCGCGTTTGGCACGGCCCTTGGCTACAACAAGAAGAAAAATAAATATATAACGGATCTTAACAAAGCCTACAAAAGTATTTACGGCGACACAGGTGGACGTTAAAGAAGAAACGAAGCAAGTTTAAATGGAGAACTAACTCAAGTGCAACTTCAGAAAATGAGAAAAAAAGACATCAAATATTCACATTATATAGTAGATAAGAATCTGTGCATAGTGCACTCTCGAATACTTGTAAATTTTGAACATTAGTTTTAGAATAAATTATTAGTCGTGCTATTGTGCGTCCAGATTGTTTGTTTTTAGATATACACTTAACTAAATATTTGTTTGTTTGTCTGTTTGTATATATGTTTGTTTGTTTGTTTGTTTGTTTGTTTGTTTGTTTGTTTGTTTGTTTGTTTGTCTTTGGTTTGTTTGTTTGTTTGTTTGTTTGTTTGTTTGTTTGTTTGTTTGTTTGTTTGTTTTTGATTTGTTGGTTTGTTTTTGTTGGTTTGTTTTTTTTTGTTTGTTTGTTTGTTTTTGATTTGTGTGTGTGTGTGTGTGTGTGTTTGTTTGTTTGTTTGTTTGTTTGTTTGTTTGTTTGTTTGTTTGTTTGTTTGTTTGTGTGTTTGTTTGTTTGTTTGTTGTTTGTGTGTTTGTGTGTTTGTTTGTGTGTGTTTGTTTGTTTGTTTGTTTGTTTGTTTGTTTGTTTGTTTGTGTTTGTTTGTTTGTTTGTTTGTTTGTTTGTTTGTTTGTGTTTGTGTTTGTGTTTGTGTTTGTGTTTGTGTTTGTGTTTGTGTCTGTGTCTGTGTCTGTGTCTGTGTCTGTGTCTGTGTCTGTGTCTGTGTCTGTGTCTGTGTCTGTGTCTGTGTCTGTGTCTGTGTCTGTGTCTGTGTCTGTGTCTGTGTCTGTGTCTGTGTCTGTGTCTGTGTTTGTGTTTGTGTTTGTGTTTGTGTTTGTGTTTGTGTTTGTGTTTGTGTTTGTGTTTGTGTTTGTGTTTGTGTTTGTGTTTGTTTGTTTGTTTGTTTGTTTGTTTGTTTGTTTGTTTGTTTGTTTGTTTGTTTGTTTGTTTGTGTTTGTTTGTTTGTTTGTTTGTTTGTTTGTTTGTTTGTTTGTTTGTTTGTTTGTTTGTTTGTTTGTTTGTTTGTGTGTGTGTGTTTGTTTGTTTGTTTGTTTGTTTTGTTTGTTTGTTTGTGTGTTTGTGTTTGTTTTTTTGAGTTTGTTTGTTTGTTTGTTTGTTTGTTTGTTTGTTTGTTTGTTTGTTTGTTTGTTTGTTTGTTTGTTTGTTTGTTGTTTTTGTTTGCTTTTTTGTTTAGTTGTTTGTTTGTACATTAATAACATGCCTGGTCAGTTACTACTTAAATAATTGTAAGATGTATGGTAAACCATTTGTTGTCCTAATGTAGGCCCTTCTTGGTTTTTGTGTAATATTTCATAAACGAGTGTTTTACCAGGGGTTACACCACTGACCTATATAAGATCAGTGGGTTACACACACGAGAGGACAATGAAAATCACGAGGCCGTTAGCCTAGTAATTTTCATTGTTTTCAAGTGTTTGTAAAACATGAGAGAATAACGAAAGTCACGAGGCCGTTAGCCTAGTAATTTTCATTGTTTTCAAGTGTTTGTAAAACATGAAAGAATAACGAAAGTCACGAGGCCGTTAGCCCAGCAAGTTTCACTGTTTTTGAGTGTTTGTAAAACATGAGAGAATAACGAAAGTCACGAGGCTGCAAGCCGAGTGATTTTTATTGTTTTCGAATGTTTTACAAACATGAGAAGAGCACATTGAAAATTACGAGGTAACAGGCCGAGTGACATTTGTTGTTCTCGAGTGTTTGACACCCCTGGTAAAACACGATACACGAGTTTATGAAATAGCTTCTCAATCGTCTTTTATATTAGAATTCACGAGAGGACTTGGTGATATTTGTTCCAACCAATGTTCTCATGTTGAACTTATAATTAAGAATGTGGTAATAAACTGTCTTTTGTTTGTGCCATTTTATTATCTGATTTCTTAATTATGAATTCAGTTAGCGCGACCTTTACCGGGTTTCAAAACTCATGCACATAACCAAATATTTTTCTTTGATTGGCTAATTAGCTCATGAATTATTAATGAGTTTGAGAAATACCTTTCATATATCTGTATTCCTCATTTCTCTAATGTCACTGCTTTGATTCTTCTCAACATGTTCATCTCCGTTCTCTCCAACATTATCTTCCTACTAAGTTGAACTTTTCTTCTCACACATACGATGGAATCATTTCCCTCCAATTCCTGCACCATACGTCCTTCCTCTGGTCGTCTTCGTTCAGATGTGACCGATTGTCGGTCAGAGTTACAAACCATAGCCGTTGGCAAAAAGTGGCGGTTAGTAGAGGCTCGACTGTATATAAATTGACGCTTAGTGGATGTTCGTCAACCTCAAGTACACACGTAAAAACGCACAACTTGCTTACGGTTGTCAACAGGCGTGAACAATGTTGTGCTGCTCGCCGTGAACAAGTTGTCAACAAGTTGTTCACTTATGGTTCGAACAACTTGTTCACGGATAAATCAACAGTCATGAACAAGTTGTTCCAACAGCACATTTTTATAGCCAACAACGTTGTTCGTACATGATACAACATGTTGTAACAGCATGACGAAATAACAACGATGAACAACAATGGTGAACATGCATGGTTGATGTATCAACACGTTCTTCGGTTGTTACAACATGCGTGAACAACGGTTGTTGTTTCATCAAGCCGTAACAACTTGTTGAAACAATGATGAACAATGTTGTTCATTTATCAATGTTGTTCACATATGTAAACAAGTTGTTACAGCATTGTTGCAAGTTGTTACAGCATTGTTCAGGCAACAATGCTGTAACAACTTGCGAGATTTCTGAGCCCCAGACAACACCGCTGTCAAACGTTCGCGCATGCGTGAATTCGCTAAAGTAAACATTGCAAGAAAAGTGGGAACTAGCCGTGGCGATAACAACCAGACAGTAAGGCTCGACTATTCAGTTGTGTTTTGAAAAAAAAGGTAAAGAAAATTACGAAGGGGTAAATTCAGAATATGTTACAATATTGACAAAGAAGCCGTGCACAAATTACCTACCTTATCTTTTCGGTAGTATGCTTATAATTTTAACTTTTGTGTGGGACTCTCGGACCAGTCCAATATTTCAGTGTTTTCCCGCTCTTTTTCCGAGGACGAGCTCGGACGTCGCGCATGCGTAAAACGTTTGGCAGCGGTGTTGCCCCAGACAGGGTTCAAACCTGCACTGAACATTCTAATGACTGGTTAGACGCTCCATATAGTCAATAGAAACTAAACATGGTTTGGAAGCTCAGCAAAAGTCATTGTTTTATGTTTTTGTTCAGGTTTATGGAAATTTGTAAACTTTCACGGTACTGAACATATTGTGTTTTCTGTATAATGAAGCAATCATCCAATAGCAACGTTTGGGTTCAATCACTCAACTGTACTGTTTAAATATTAATAAAACTAAAACAAAGGATTTGTGCAGCTATACATGTACCTTTCAACATGAATCGTGGCTTGATTGTTAACCGCTTTGAAGTTTGCTGTTTGAAGTTTGCTGGGTTTCCAAACCATGTTTATTTTCTATTAACTATGGACGCTCTAATCATTGAGCTACTGAGGCTCAGATGGAAAGCTAAGGTTGCAAATTCATAGTCATGTGTACTCCCGAGTATCAGTGCTTGCATATGAGATGCAATTCATAATACGTTTTCATGCATGTCACTTCAGCTCAGCCTTTTAGAATTTGAGTCAATTCTCATCAATTTTCACCGTTCCCATTCATATTTTCTTAAAAAATCTTTAATATATATAAGATTTTGATCTGAACACATCCTCGTTCCCAGGGCATCCTCAGTACACTGGAAAATCGGAGGCCCTGGTCAGATGAAAGCGATTGAGGCGTGTGATTGGCTGGACGAAGGTTATTGTCTAAAAACAGGAAGTGCATGGCCAAATATATTTTCAACTGTGGATAGAGTGAAGATTATCGCTAAGATAACACCAAAAAAAGTCTACGAATAAGGCCAACAAAGTAGGATTCCTAAAGCGCTTCCCAAACCTTTCAAAATCGAACGATTTTAGGCATAGCGTGACTCGTCGACTCATTCGTCGGCGACGCCAAATTATGTTCGTAAACAAGCTACCTTTGAATAGCATTTCGATAAGCGAAATTGTGCTATTTTATCCAGCGGGAAGAATAGTAAACACCAAATCTTTCGGACGTCATAATAAAGCAAGTTTTTTTTCAAACAAGACACTTGGGTCAGGTGGTCACTCGGGCTAGTGGCAAAGTACCGAGGTCTCCTCAGAGGCTCTATACCGCGCGAGAAAAGCTGGGAGTGGGCCGAGGAATATCAGATGAACATATTTACGATCAAGACAGTTGTCAGCCACATCTGATCGCTATTAAACTACAAATTCAGTCAGTCTATTTCAAAATCTACCAACAATGTGCAAGAACACCTTGATCAAAAGGCAAAGCTGTTCAATTTTGTTCAACTCCAAAAGCAAAAGGAGCAAAGAACTTACAACATGTCTCACGACCTCACTCACTCACATGGCTAACAACTCACCGGAAGTATGAATAGTAGCAGGAGTAAAAAGTGCAAAAATGCAAAATCGTGGCACCAAAAAAAAGAGAGAAAAAACCCGAGCCGAAACCTAGACTCGGCTTACCAGTAGCCCGACTAATAACTTCGCTTGTCGTTTCGTTATATGATGTCCATGCTCGCACCTAGGGCAATGTGGTGTATTCAATGACTCAACGTCCTAGCCCTAGGGCATCCGGTTTTCATCTGACCAGGGCTGTACCAGGAGGCCCTGGGAATGAGGATGGATCTGAACAATAACGTTTAAATCTTTTAATAACAATCTTTATGAACAATATATATTCTTTAAACATTCAAGAATTTTTTTGGAAACACTTACTCTGCGAATGTTTTTAAATAATGCCTACTTCAACTAGCATATTATCATTAGAGTCATTTAAACGAGAGAGAATAAGTCGCGACTTATCTAAGTTGCAAACGCACTCGTAAGGGTTGATTTTTATAAGTAATAGCATAAAAAGAGGTGTATTAGCTATTAAACGTCCCGATCGAAGGCCCGAGGGATTTTACTAAATGATCCAAATCGAGCGGGACGTTTAATAGCTAATTGTACGTCTTTTTATGCTATTCCTTTGTAATATCATGTTTGTGGGAATTTCTTTTGTTGTCACCTCCATTGACGTCAAACCGGGTATGATTAGTTCTAATCAGACCTGGTTTGACATCAACGGAGGTAGGATTAGTAAAAATGAATATAATGAGGTATATTAGTTGTTAATGGACCTGTGAGAACAAAAGAAGTCCCCACAAACATGATATCACTAATACGTCGCGACTTATTTTGGACTAGCTTTCAATCCCAGTTCTTATTTTAGTCGCAACTTACTTTGCTCATAAACAAATTAGGGTCATTAAAATACTCATTAATAATTCATGACCAAAACCCAAAAGAAATCAATACCATAGCAGTGGTTGCAAATCGGATACAGCATCGTCCTGATTTACAGAAACTTTAGCTTCGATTTTCTCGGCTAAAACAGACGGTATCCCCAAAATAGTTGGTAAACTTTTGATTACTTAGGTGCATTTGTATTTTAAGAAAGATCCAGCATGAGCAGCCGAGCTGTATCTGTTTTACTACGGCTCACTCGCAGCTCTCCTTGTAAATCAGATACAGCTCGGCTGCTCATGCTGTATCTGTTACTTAAAACGAGTGTGTTTGCCACTACGTCTTAATTAAGTCGCGACTTATTTTCTCTCCTTTAAATGGCCCTATATATAGTGTTGTTAGAAACAGAGTTTTAGGAATATAACAACAAAGTTCACCTGACGCTCATCGAATTGCATTGTTAAGCTTTGATCTTCCAGACCTGTAAGAAATAAAAGACAGACGTTCCGACAAAGGCAGCAGATATTAAAAACAGAAAAGAATATAATATAATATAACAGAAAAGAATATAATATAATATAATATAATATAATATAATATAATATAATATAAAATAATATAATATAATATAATATAATATAGTATAGTATAGTATAGTATAGTATAGTATAGTATAGTATAGTATAGTATAGTATAGTATAGTATAGTATAGTATAGTATAGTATAGTATAGTATAGTATAGTATAGTATAGTATAGTATAGTATAGTATAGTATAGTATAGTATAGTATAATATAATATACTATAATATAATATAATATAATATAATATAATATGAAATGACATATGACATAATTTTATATAATATAATATAACATAACATAACATAGAGTAGAGAAGTAGGGGAACTTGAAGTGAGGTAGAGTAAGATAGGGTGAGGTACCTTACCTTAGAGTAGAGTAGAGTAGAGTAGAGTAGAGTAGAGTAGAGTAGAGTAGAGTAGAGTAGAGTAGAGTAGAGTAGAGTAGAGTAGAGTAGAGTAGAGTAGAGTAGAGTAGAGTGGAGTGGAGTGGAGTGGAGTGGAGTGGAGTGGAGTGGAGTGGAGTGGAGTGGAGTGGAGTGGAGTGGAGTAGAGTGGAGTGGAGTGGAGTGGAGTGGAGTGGAGTGGAGTGGAGTAGAGTAGAGTGGAGTGGAGTGGAGTGGAGTGGAGTGGAGTGGAGTGGCGTAGCGTGGAGTGGAGTAAAGTAGAGTAGAGTAGAGTAGAGTGGAGTGGAGTGGAGTGGAGTGGAGTGGAGTGGAGTGGGGTGGGGTGGAGTGGAGTGGAGTGGAGTGGAGTGGAGTGGAGTGGAGTGGAGTGGAGTAGCGTGGAGTGGAGTAAAGTAGAGTAGAGTAGAGTAGAGTAGAGTAGAGTAGAGTAGAGTAGAGTAGAGTAGAGTGGAGTGGAGTGGAGTGGAGTGGAGTGGAGTGGAGTGGAGTGGAGTGGAGTGGAGTGGAGTGGAGTGGAGTGGAGTGGAGTGGAGTGGAGTGGAGTGGAGTGGAGTGGAGTGGAGTGGAGTAGAGTAGAGTAGAGTAGAGTGGAGTGGAGTGAAGTAGGAAGAAGTGGGAGTGCAATAAAGTAGGGTGACGTGTGAGGAATAAAGCGGCATGGACTAAGTGAAAAAAGTAAGAAGAGTAAAAAACCCTCATTTGTTTCCTTACCTTAAGACGAAATCCTAACAAGTCAGACATGACTCCTGATATTAATGACAGCACAACAACTCGAGTTATGTTATATAACAATGGGTTCATGGCTAAACCAGATACTTTAAATGGACTTTCGAGGTCCTAAAAAGGGAGATTACAGTTGCATTGCTTAATAGATGAAGCATGAGCAGCGATCTGTATCTGATTTACAAGGCAAGTTGCAAGCGAGCCGCATTAAATCACATACAGATCGGCTGCGAATGCTTTATCGTACTTAAAAAAGAACTTAAAAACCTTAAACTAATCTTATTTATACTGGATAGCTCTATCAGTTACTAGCTAACTGATCTCCCTAGAGGTCCAGTAAGGGACATCCCTCATTAGTCCAGTGTTTCTACAGGAGGAAACCGGAGTACCTGGAGGAAACCTGCGATGTTTGGTATAGAGTCAAACTGGAAGCACTCTTCTCACATGCGGCCAAGGTGAAATTTTTAATCAGATAACTGCAGAGAGCAGGAATTGAACCCGGGTCGCAGAGGTGAACAGCACATGTGCTAACCACTGTGCCACTAACACCCCATCAAATGAACGCATCTAAATAGCCAGGTTTTCAAACTATTTTTCAAGTTGGAGTGATTTTAGCTAAGTAAATTGAGGAAAAAGTTTATGTAAATCAGGACGGATCTGTATGCGATTTACAGATATTGATTAAATATTCATTTCTTTTGAATTTTCTTCAAGAATTTGGTAAGTGTTAGTTGTGCTTCCTCATAAAAGTACTATTTAACAATTAGATTATGAGCTCGAAATTTCTATGAGTGAATAGTTGACGAGAGCGGAGCTCGAGTCAACTATCATCTCATAGAAATTGAGAGCGAATAATCTAATTGTTTTAGTAGAAACTAACTTGTCTACCTTATTTCTTCCAAATTATTTCAAAAAACGAAGCATAACCATTGTTTCTGTGCGAAAACCAAGGCAAAACAATCTGTCACCCCTCGTGTCCTCCATGTTGTTTACTGCATGGCCGCGCGAGTACTGGTACTCAATTTGCTACTCGCTATCTATTGACGAATGGATATCGAGTAGAGTAGCCAATCAGATTGTAGCATTTGCAATAGAATACTAGTAAGTTTCTACTAAAAAGTACCAGGGGTACCAAGTTACCAGGGTTACAAACACGAGAAGACAACAAAAATCACGAGGCCGTAGACCGAGTAATTTCCATTGTTCTCGAGTGTTTGGAAAACATGAGAAAATAATGAAAATCACGAGGCTACACGAAACTGATCAATGGTTGCAAGTACGTCTGGATTCATTTGTGTTTTAACATTGGCGTAGTCATTTTGAAAAACAACGTAGTCTAAGCCTAGCCTAGTTTCTAAGCCTTTCGTTTCCGCCGTGAGCTTGGCCGCGTAGTCGGTTTGGGTTCTTGGGAAGACTGGGTAGAAGCTGGAAACGAGAAGGCCTACTGTAGCAACATTCGCAAAAAGGTCCTGCCCAGAATCGTTCTGGCTGAGTGTTCCTGGGATCTAGCGTAGCGACAGTCGATTATATAGAAAGCATAAGGATGTCTGCGAAGATTTTACCAAAGATCTTGGCGATCGAAAGAAGGAAATTATGGAATATATTGCAATTGGAACTCGAAATGAAAATTTAACTATCTAACTTTCAAACTTTCAACGTTTGGCGGTTGCAGAAGGAAAGCTAGTGATAAGAAAGCTAGGCCAGTGAACCTTCGTTGATCCGAGGTGAGTAGGACGTCATAACATCACAATTCTTCCTCAATAAACAACTGAACTGTGAAGTGAAAGTGTTTACGAATTTTGCTAGGCCTTCCCCAGCGGGTCCGTTCGAATCACTTCCGAAACGTGTCAACCGAGGAAGGCCTAGAAACTAGGCTAGTCTAAGCCGAGAAAATCAAATCTAAAATTTATGTAAAGCAGGAAGATTTTTATCAGGCATAGAATCCTTTGTGTTTTCCTCGTGAATTAATAATTTTTTTTAAATTTAATTTAATGCCTGCGCTAAACGTCGCACAATAGACGAATTTAATTCAGACGAATTTAAATTTCGAATGTTTGAATGTTATTCGACGAAACTGCGACGTATAACTCGATTAAATTCGACACACGAATTAAATTCGTCTGGGCAATTAAATTCGTCTGAGTCAGACGGATAGTACGACGATAATGCGTGTTCGAGTTACACGACGAATTATCGTCGCGTCGAATTAAATGTTTCTCTTCTGTCTGTGACAATTCGGTGCCATGTTTTCAAGAAGTCGTTTTCAAGAAGTCGTTTTCAGGATGCACGAGTCCAAGTGAATACAATTAAATTCGACTGAAATTTGACGTTTAACTCCACGTCGCATTTACGTCGCATTACCGACGAAGTTAATTCGAATTAAATTCGTCTGAATTAAATTCGTCTATTGGCTTATTGCATTTAACACTTTGAAGCCTGACGACGAGTCTTTAAAAGTTTATTCTGGCTAACGCCAGACGATTTTATTCATCAGCACAGGGAGAGGTCCAGGGCTCAAAGTGTTAATAACCGTACACCCCGTGTTGAGGACCTTGGAATTCAGAAATTATTGACCCTCCCCTGGATTTCCACATGCCACTGAAATACCCCCTGGAAATGCTAAAAATACTGTTATTTTGTGGGGTCCCCCTGGAATTCCAGGTTATTTTTGGAAAGACACCCCCTGGAATTTGACTTTTTGACAACCCCCCCTTTGGAATTTCCACGTGCTAAAACTTGTACCCCCTCCTGGAATTCCCAAGATCCTCAACAGGGGGTGTACGGTTTTAAAATGCAATAAGCCATTGTGAGACGTTTAGCGCAGGCCTAAGTGTTGGATTTTCAGCTTGGGGTTTGTAAATGAGCTCTGAAGATGGGACTGGAACTCGCAAACTTTCAAAATTTTCAGAGTATTTAAATGATAGCAAACAAAACATAAAATCAATGGACCTTTTCACCAATAGCGGCGCCATCTTGAATTCGCAATGCATTGTGGTCTATCCAGGGTAATAAGCTCAATTAAAAGGGTGATTCCTTAGTGTTGAGACACAATGCGGTAATTTTTTCTTGATAAACACTTTCATGGCAACAATGTCTAGATATGATCGTTGTCATATTGGTAAAAGCAACAATTCTCGTACGTATAAGGATACATTTGTCATGAATCTATCCTTACACGTCCGAGAATTGTTGCTTTTACCAATACGACAATTATCATATTTAGATATTGTTGCCACGAAAGTATTTATAACTGATAAAAAATTAATTTCTCAACACTACGCAATCGCCCTTATAATTGAGCTTGTTACCCTGGATAGACCATAATGCATTGCGAATTCAAGATGGCGCCGCTATTGGTGAAAAGGTCTATTTACACATTACCTTTAAAAGTTTACTGGCTAACTTTAGTACATTGTTAGCAATCATTAGATCATCTTTCTTCGCCGGATTCTTCTCCATTTGAAGATAAAGATTTAACTGAGAAAAACAAAAGGAAATATATACAGTATATCCCAGGAAATAAACTGAATGGAACAGACCACATTTCATTCTGATGAAGGGTTCCGCTTGAAACATCATTTTTCCGTTATCAAAAACCTCGTCAGTTCACCACATTTTCACTTTGTTCTATCTAAAACACTACCGATGAGTACGGAATGGTTTAAAACCTAGGAGTATCATCGGCTTCTCGTTATTGGAGGTTTCGCCTCTGTGGGTGTCCAGGTGATTGAGTACTTTAGTTCAGGTCTATGTCTACGTCTACCTCTAACTCTACGGCATGTCTATGTCTACGTCTGTGTCTGTGTCTGTGTCTGTGTCTATGTCTATGTCTAGCATGTCTATGTCTACGTCTGTGTCTGTGTCTGTGTCTGTGTATGTGTCTGTGTCTATGTCTACGTCTATGTCTGCGTCTACGTACTGGCGAAGCTTATAAGTAAATAAACAAAAAAGTACATGTCAATCATAAACATCAAAGTTCTTCATTGCTAGAGTTGGATAAATCTTCACAAAGTTGTAGCTTAGAATCTTTATCCTTTTGTCTAAAACTTTATCTTTTTTGTTTCTGATTCACACAACTAACCCAATGCTTCATAATAATCTTCATTTTAACCTACCTGCTCTGTCATTAAAACAGAATTATTTCTGAATTTTCTATTAATTTTCGACCCTAAGGTCACAAATCGTAACTGATAAATCCAGAGAACAAGCGACCTATAGAAATTTATTAACATGTCTGAATGTACGAATCACCATCATCACTATCATCCATTCACCAGATTCATTCCGTACTCGAGTGTCTACCCTGTCCCATAGCCCTGTATTTTAGTCATCATTACCACAACCTCCACCACCACCGTCATCATCACCGCCACCGTCATCATCATCATCACCACTACTATTACAATCACCACCACAAACCACTATCATCACCACCACCACCATCAACATCAACATCATCACCACCACCACCACAACCACCATCATTACTACCACAACCTCCACCACCACCACAACCACCATACCACAACCTCCACCACCACCGTCATCATCACCACTACTATTACCATCACAACCACAAACCACTATCATCACCACCACCACCATCAACATTATCACCACCACCACAACCACCACCATCATCATCACTACCACAACCTCCACCACCACCACACCATCATCACCACCGCCACCACTACTATTACCATCACCACCCAACCACTATCATCACCATCACCATCATCACCACCATCATCATCACTACCACAACCACCACCACCACCACCATTACCATCACCACCAGAACCACTATCATCACTACCACCATCACAACATTCACCACCAAGTCCCTCACCACCACCACCTATCCTAAATTTCATATGGAGATATTAGGAAATTATTCTTACTCACCAAATAAATACTTCAACATTAAATAACTTTGACAAAAATCTCTCTTTCTCTGTTCCTTTTAGAAGCTAAAGAAAGTTAAGAGACATGTAACAAGTCTAAATAATGAAAAACATACTCATTCCTGTCTGAGCATGCAAAAAACAACAACTTTATTATTTTACTCTATCTAATGCCAGACAATTTTACTCATCAAAGAGAGAACCCTCAGACATCCTAGGTAGCAATGGATTAACAAATGATTAACCCATTCCTGCCTGAACTGGCCAAAAATGGTCCCTTTATTGTTTTATTCTGTCTAACACCAGATGATTTTACTCATCAAAGAGAGAACCCTCAGACATTCTAGGCAACAATGGATTAAAGAACATTTGTACATCCTTGTACGAGCCTCACCTGAACACAAGTAATGACAACAAGACAAATACCAAGAACAAAAGTTGAAGAAATTATAACACCAACTGAATGTTGAGGACCACGTCTCTAAAATAACACAATTAGCACATTATTTTGTCTTATGCCGCCATGGATACATCTAAACTTTTATTTTGTAATCTGTTTAAATACCGTATTTCCTTGAATAAACGCCTCCCTCGAATAAACGCTGCCCTCGAATAAACGCCGCAGGAGAAACAAAAAATATTATTAAACGCCGCCCTTGAATAAACGCCACACTTTTTCTCATCGATGCGGCGTTTATTTGAAGCATATATATATTTAAAGACATATAAACTTTATTTTTTTGGGATAAGTGTTAAAATTGGTTATGAATTTGAATTAAACAATAAATTCACAGTTGATGTTACAAAATTTACAATAAACGCCGCCCTTGAATAAACGCCGCCCTCGAATAGACGCCGCACCCGCAATGCGGAAAATTTAATATACGCCGCGGCGTTTATTCAAGGAAATACGGTAGGGGTCTAGAAAATATTTAGCAAAGTATGGACAAAAATGGCTCCTTTCTTGTAGCACTGTGGGCATGATGTTTTTAGACCATAAAAATGTTTAATATAGTATAATTTAATAATATAAAATAAATAATTTAATATAATATACAAGTTTAGTAAAATAAAACAAATTAAAGAGCGATGTACTGTATTTTTTGATATTTTTATTGATAATTAGTGATTTATATTGCGCATTGAATATCAAGTGAATACCAATTGATCAATTTTGAGATGCTAGCTCATGCACTAAAACCTGTAGTTAGTCAATAAAGCTCATTGTGATACAGCTAGAGTTTCACTGGATGCAACGATGACTGTCATTGGTTGGTTTGTGGTCACATGACCTTAGCTAAATTACAATGTCTACCAAGTGGGCAACAATTGAGAACTTATTGCATGCCCGGTCAATAAGTTTTCAATTGTTGACCGCCAGAACTTTGAACTCTTCACGGTTTCCTATAAACAAAAGCTTGTTTGGTACGGAAAAAGAATATTTATAGATCTTCAAATCATGTGTGAAGATTAACTAGAGAAATGTATTACTGTTCTTTTGTTCAGAGACTCATATTTGTTTGCTTGAAGTGAAATTACGGAGCCAGGCGAAACGTTTTGGTAAGTCTTTAAAAGCGCGTTTGTCTTTTGTGTACTTTCCCTTGATAAACGTCGAAATTATTCAGCGAAACGCAAGCTATATAACAAAACACTTAATGTCTGCTCCCTTGGGAAACAGTTAGTTTTGTTTTCCCTCAGGAAAACCTCGGGAAATATCAAGACTCTCGGGAAAACAAAACTAACTGTTTCCCTCGGGAGCAGACATTAAGTGCATATTGTCCCCCCTCCCAAGTGAATGCCAATCGATCAATTTTGAGATGTTGGCTCATGCACTATATACTGTAGGAAGTCAACAAAGCTCAATGTTGTTTAACAAATAAAACATACCGCTCCTGTGCATGTGCACTCTTGTAAAGGCACGTTTGACGTCATTTGAAAACGAAAGAAGTTGAGTAGAGTGCCTTTACGCCTAGTTTACACGGGCAATTTTTCTTTGGCAATTTTCAACTTGACAAGTTTTATTTGCCCGTGTGTATGAGGAAACATGGCAAGTTTTCCTTGACATGTCTCCCTTTTGATAAGCTGGCATGCCAGCTTTTCAACAAGGACACTTGTCAAGGAAAAACTTGTTAAGGAAAAATTGCTCGTGTAAGCTAGGCTTTACACTTCTTTCGTGTTCAAATGACGTCAAACGTACCTTTATAAGAGTACATATGCACAGGAGCGATATGTTTTATTGGCGGGCTTTTCCGGCCAGCTGACGCCATTCTACGCCATTCATGATCTCTGTTCTCTTATAAATGCGGGCACCTTATTTTATAAACGAAAATGAAGAATTTTTTGACCAACCTTCAACAAAGAACGCAAACAAAGCCACATTTTAATATTCTTGACTTTATGTAGTCTAAAATGAGGTAAACCATGGCGACGAGCTCGACGAGATGACGTAATGGTACCAAAAAGTTTAGCACACATTAAACGCTGAAATGTAAGGTACAGGTGTTTCATCAGGGTATATATTCATATAGGAGAAAACGGTTGAAAACACAAGGTCAAAACTAGAGTACCCAGAAAAAAACAGCGATGTTTGCTAGAGTCAAACTGGAAGCACTCTCCTCACATGCGGCCAAGGGGAATGACAGGTTATTACTCAGGCTACTGTGGTAGGCCGACTAGACTCGGTTTCTTTTTCTTGGGTGTCACGATTTTGCACATTTTACTTCCGCTACTATTCTTACTTCCGGTGAGTTGTTAGCCATGCGACAGTGAGGCTGTGAGGCATGTTGTAAGCTCTTTGCTCCTTTTGCTTTTGGAGTTGGCAAAAAGTTCAACAGCTTTGCCTTTTGATCAAGGTGTTCTTGCACATTGTTGGTAGATTGTGAAATAGACTGACTGACTTTGGACAGTGATGGATCCAGCTTGACCTGGTAAAGGGGTGGGTGGGGTGGGTGGTGGTACTGAGCGAGCGAAGTGAGATCAGGCCTGCGGCGTGGGGTGTGACCGAGGCAGGGTGGAACGCTGCTGAGGGAGCTACGGCAGGGGTCTGGGGACATAGCTCCCGGCAGGGTCCAGGGGACGATCTGGTGGTGGGGCTGGGGTAGGGGGGTGAAGTCCACAGATTTTTTTATACCTATTAATAGCTATGAATCACATGATAGCTAATATATGAATCATATATCTATGAATCATATGATAGCATGAAGTTTACACGGACATTGAATGAACGCGTCGTCCTTTAATTAATGTACTTGGATTCGACAAGGCAATTGGCACCCCCTACACCCCCCTTGGCCAAGGCCAGGTGGGTGCGCACACTCCTGTAAATCCATCACTGACTTTGTAGTTTAACAGTGATCAGATGTGGCTGACAACTGTCTTGATCGTAAATATGTTCACCTCTGTGAAGTATGCACCACATTCAGCCTTCGATCTGATCTTCCTCGGCCCACTCCCACCTTTGCTAGTGTGGTATAGAACCTCTACGGAGGAGAGATGCCTTCGATTCAGGCTTCGATTTTGTAATTGCTGCACCAAACTACAATCAGTATATTTTACCTAAACACCTCCGCATTTTTCCAGTAGCCCGAGTGAACCGCCTGACCATAGTTAATAGAAAATATACATGGTTTGGAAACCCGGCAAACTTCAAAGCGGTTAACAATCAAGCTACGATTCATCTTGAAAGGTACACGAAGGTGCCAAATCTTTTGTTTTAGGTTTATTAATACTTAAACAGTACGGTTGAGTGATTGAACCCAAACGTTGCTATTGGATGATTGCTTCATTATACAGAAAACACAATATGTTCAGTAACCATGAAAGTGCAAAAATTTCCATAAACCTGAACAAAAACATAAAACAATGACTTTTGTGAGCTTCCAAACCATGTATATTTTCTATTAACTATGGCCTGACCCAGGCGTTTTGTTTTGTTAATAGGGACTTTGGAGACCTTAAGCAAGCACAATGCCAACGTTACAACGACGACCCAAGTACAATAGTATTTTTCAACCAAAACAAACGTTGAATAATTTACAGTTCCAAGAGTAATCCCAACACTGTCCTCGTTGCACATACAACGTCAACTGAAGCGTTTTCACGTTTTCAAGACGACAACGTGGCAAGGAACAGCAAAAGTTGTTAGTTTACTTAGGCGTTAATCCATTGTACGTCACGTTGTCGAAGCTATGGCTGCTTTTTAAAGATCTTGCAAAATACATAAAACATACAATATACGATGTCCTGATCCATGGTTTCTTTTAAATGTAGTAACTCCCAATTGAGCCGCTAGGACGACGACGGCGGTTTAGAAAGCAAGATAAGTTTTACAATTTAAAGAAGTCAGGGTTGACTGACTATTATATTTAATATTTGAAATTAGTTTAATGACTTCCAAAACGTACCAGTATTGCCAAAATTGTTGTAGTGTCTATATTGAAGTCAATCTCAAGCAACAGTTCTCATCTTTTGGCCGTTGACGTCGCCCTGAAGACGTGAAAATGCTCTAAGACCCCGTTTACACTAGAGCAAAAGTATCCGGATTCACATTGTTTTTTATTCCCATGAGGATGAAAAACAATGTGAATCTGGATACTTTTGCTCTAGTGTAAACGTGGCCTAAGTGGCGTTGTATAAAGAACGAGGACGGCGTTGAGATTACTCTGGAGACTGAAAATTATTCACTCACTTTGTTTTGCAAAAAAATAATTCTTTTGTTTTGCAAACGTCGTTGTTGAGGTTGACGCCGTAGATCTTAAGCCGGTTTTCCACTAGGCGACTTTTTTCGCGCGAAGCGACTTTTTCTTTTGTCTCATGAGCTCTGAGCTGGAACTAATCAGAAATCTATTGAATTCGAACAAAAGAAAGTCGCTCCGCCCGAAAAAAATCGCCTAGTGGAAAATCGGCTTTAAAGTCCCTAATAAAATGATATCACGTGTCTGACTGAAAAACTAAAACTACTCAACTGAGTCTGACCACAGTACTTCCATGCAATTATTGAATACGAAATGTGTGCTTACCTGACGCAAAGTTCTTTCTGCAACACAAAGAAGAAAGAAGAAACAAAAACTCAACGTTCCACTTTGTACAAAGCTGATCCAAATTACCAACGAACTTCTACAAATGCAAAACAATAGCAATCATTTAACACCGTAACTTTTTGGAGCAAAGTGAAAAGGTGGTAAACGGCTGAGAGTAATTTGGATAACGAAACACTGAAGCCCTTCATCAAAGTAAGGGCTACTGAAGCCCTTCATCAAAGTAAGGGCTACTGAAGCCCTTCATCAAAGTAAGGGCTACTGAAGCCCTTCATCATCAAAGTAAGGGGGTCTGCTCGAAACGTCAGTATTTCGTTACCCTCAGACATTCTAGACAGCAACGAGTGTATTTACGGTACACGGTTTCTGAAATGAGTCATTTATTTTATTTAACATATAGGTCGTCCAGTTCTTGTATTGCGTTTTACAACAATGGTGATTTTCTTCTCAATAGGTATTATTAAACACTCATTCGGTGAAATATTACCCCTCGGGATGATACCTCGGGATAATATTTCATCGAATTCCCCTCGCTCCAGGTCTATAAATGATAATAGTTTAGCTGCGTAATTATTCTGTAATTATTTACCTGTGTAATTATTCTGTTGGCTAAGCTCTGTGCGAGACTCACTGCATGCGGTCCAAGATGGCGACATGTTTTTGTATTTTACATTATATTTCAATATTTATCAGAAAAGACAATAAAGATTTAATAATCCTGCTATTTCAATATTCCCTTACCTAAAATCAGAACCAAAAGATTGTAAATACATTTGATATAAACCACTTGGAGTAGTCCACTCAGTGTTCTCCTAAAAAAGATAGTATTTAGCTTATCGCCCAAACTGATGTACGATTAGCAAAGTCTAGCTATTGCTCTGAAGGCCATGTTACACACGCAAGGCAATTTTAGGGTGAGGTGGTTTTTATAAAAACCGAAAAAACCGAGTGAACCGATATTTTTGTTCATAATATCTCAGAAACTATAGTTACCATAGAAACATGACGCAACTCACGCAAGACTTTAGTTTCAAAGACAATTGTATTAGAAACGATCTAACTATGACAGCAATACAAGAAAAATTGTATATTTTAAAAAAAGTCATTAATAAAGGCTTATTAACCGAGTTCGAGGTCTGTACGGGAATGTATTCGCCTGAGGTTTTTTTGTGCAGACCATAGTCAATCGAGATATGGTCTGGAGACTCGGCAAACTTCAAAGCCCCTATAATGAGCTGGGATTTTATGTTGAACCGTACCTTACACCGTGCACATCCTTTGTTTTCGGTTTATTAATATTTAAATAGCACGGTTGAGTGATTGAACTGAAATGTTCAAAAAACGAGGAAAACAAGGTTAACAAGTCTTTTATTAAAACTTGCAGGCCATTAAAAATGACGTAATGCCCTCTCACAGTGCCGAGAGGGCATCACGGCTTTTTCCGGACTTCTCGGTGGGCGTAATGGCCCAAAAACAAGCTCAGCCATATAATAAAAGGAAATAAGGAATGTCTTACGGTCTTATACACGAGAGGAGTTTCAACCGATTGTCAAAGCTTTTATTGCTAATTTATTGTAGAAAAATACCGATTCTTCTCCGATTTATTTCGATTTTTGGCTAAAAGCAACATCGGTTAAACCGGTTTTTAGAAAACATCGATTTTTTTCGGTTTACCGAAAACCCGCCTCACCCCAGACAATCTTCTTTGCAACTTGCAACGCAGTTTTCGCTGAGAAAATTTTGCAAGTTGCAGTAGGGGTGTTAGTAGATGCTGGAACTTGTCGCATAGCATTGCAAAAAGTAGAAACTATTTCTACTTTCTCCGAAACTCACAACGTAATTTTTGTTGCAAGACTACAATCCTGGTCAAATCACTCGGACACCTTGCCTTAAATCACATCTGATATCAAATTTCCTTCTAAAAATCATTCCCCCCGCTCCTCCATTTAATGTTGATAAAAATTTGCATTGAACATACTTTGCATTTC
The DNA here is from genome assembly GCA_964035015.1 of Corallium rubrum. NCBI lineage: Eukaryota > Metazoa > Cnidaria > Anthozoa > Scleralcyonacea > Coralliidae > Corallium > Corallium rubrum. Next base: position 446,809 of record OZ036005.1, on the reverse strand, counting down.
ACTTTCCAACCAACACTGAACGGGGGGGAGTGGGGCGCGATATTTTTTTGTACTTAATCTCAGGAATTGATGCACTTATAGGCCCCGTTTACACTATACCGGATAGGTTTTCGTACCGGCACAAAAAATATCCAGTATAGTGTAAACAGATTGGAACGGCACGATATTGTGCCGAAGTAAGCCCCGTTCACACTATACCGGATAGGTTTTCGTACCGGCACAAAAAATATCCAGTATAGTGTAAACAGATTGGAACGGCACGATATTGTGCCGAAGCAAGCCTCGTTCACACTATACCGGATAGGTTTTCGTACCGGCACAAAAAATATCCAGTATAGTGTAAACAGATTGGAACGGCACGATATCGTGCCGAAGTAAGCCCCGTTCACACTATACCGGATAGGTTTCGTACCGGCACAAAAAATATCCAGTATAGTGTAAACAGATTGGAACGGCACGATATTGTGCCGAAGTAAGCCCCGTTCACACTATACCGGATAGGTTTTCGTACCGGCACAAAAAATATCCAGTATAGTGTAAACAGATTGGAACGGCACGATATTGTGCCGAAGTAAGCCCCGTTCACACTATACCAGATAGGTTTTCGTACCGGCACAAAAAATATCCAGTATAGTGTAAACAGATTGGAACGGCACGATATTGTGCCGAAGTAAGCCCCGTTCACACTATACCAGATAGGTTTTCGTACCGGCACAAAAAATATCCAGTATAGTGTAAACAGATTGGAACGGCACGATATTGTGCCGAAGTAAGCCCGTTCACACTATACCAGATAGGTTTTCGTACCGGCACAAAAAATATCCAGTATAGTGTAAACAGATTGGAACGGCACGATATTGTGCCGAAGTAAGCCCCGTTCACACTATACCAGATAGGTTTTCGTACCAGCACAAAAAATATCCAGTATAGTGTAAACAGATTGGAACGGCACGATATTGTGCCGAAGTAAGCCCCGTTCACACTATACCGGATAGGTTTTCGTACCGGCACAAAAAATATCCAGTATAGTGTAAACAGATTGGAACGGCACGATATTGTGCCGAAGTAAGCCCCGTTCACACTATACCGGATAGGTTTTCGTACCAGCACAAAAAATATCCAGTATAGTGTAAACAGATTGGAACGGCACGATATTGTGCCGAAGTAAGTCCCGTTCACACTATACCGGATAGGTTTTCGTACCGGCACAAAAAATATCCAGTATAGTGTAAACAGATTGGAACGGCACGATATTGTGCCGAAGTAAGTCCCGTTCACACTATACCGGATAGGTTTTCGTGCCGGCACAAAAAATATCCAGTATAGTGTAAACAGATTCGATCGGCACGATATTGTGCCGAAGTAAGCCCCGTTCACACTATACCGGATAGGTTTTCGTACCGGCACAAAAAATATCCAGTATAGTGTAAACAGATTCGATTGGCACGATATTGTGCCGAAGTAAGCCCCGTTCACACTATACCGGATAGGTTTTCGTACCGGCACAAAAAATATCCAGTATAGTGTAAACAGATTCGATCGGCACGATATTGTGCCGAAGTAAGCCCCGTTCACACTATACCGGATAGGTTTTCGTGCCGGCAAGAAAACCTGACGATACAACCAATTCCCACGCTCTATTCTATTAATTTACTTCCGGAACGATTTCGAACTCCGTTCACACTGGACTGGAACGACACGAAAAGCTATCCGATACAAGATGTACTTCTTTCGAGATCGGAGCGGCGCAGCGGCGTGTCGGCACAGAAATTGTGCCGGAGCAGGCGTTTTGTGTGTGAACAGAAGGCCTATCCGATATGGTTTTCGTGCCGGCACAAAAGCTATCCGGTATAGTGGGCCTTAACTTTTTTTACTCGATTGTCCGAGTTAATTTTGTAGTTGCAAACATGGAGTGTTACACGAGGCAATCTTCATTACAACTTGCAATGCAATGCAATATCAATTTGAGATTAAAAGAACGAAGTGAGAAGAAGTTCAAAATCAGATTCAACTTACCTTACTGCCATACAAACGAAACAAAGATGGCGTAAATGCAAAGAACATAGAGACTAGTAAGCCCACATGTAAATATCCAGCATGAGGCTTAAATGCATTCTGAAAGAATAAAAATATGATTATCTCAATGAATGAGGTGGCAAATAAAAGTACAGATTCTAACAGGACAAAGAAAATATAACAAAACAGACAAACAGACAGACAGACAGACAGACAGACAGACAGACAGACAGACAGACAGACAGACAGACAGACAGACAGACAGACAGACAGACAGACAGACAGACAGACAGACAGACAGACAGACAGACAGACAAACAAACAAACAAACAAACAAACAAACAAACAAACAAACAAACAAACAAACAAACAAACAAACAAACAAACAAACAAACAAACAAACGGGTTAGACAGACAGACAGACAGACAGACAGACAGACAGACAGACAGACAGACAGACAGACAGACGGACGGACGGACGGACGGACGGACGGACGGACGGACGGACGGACGGACGGACGGACGGACGGACGGACGGACGGACGGACGGACGGACGGACGGACGGACGGACAAACAAACAGAAGAGATAAGATGACATATTAAATGAGTCAAGGAGACAGGATAGAATGAGACAGATCAATATGTAATGGCAAGAACAAGGAAGATAATATATTTTCTATACCATTTTATTTATGATTGCTGAGCTCATATCAAGAAGAGTCAACTCCACTCGTTTACATTGTTGGCCTTCCCAAATTGACGCACTGACTATAAGGAAAGTACAACAATTAAACCAGTTCTTAACACACCGTAAGTGTAGGTTTAATACAAGTATCAGTAGAGGTTTGTACAATTTTCTCAGAATTCATTATCACTTAAACAATCTTCTTCCTACAGATTCCTTTGTAACCTTAAGACCTGGCCAAATGCTTTCAACATTTCAATGATTTCATTCAACATCGTTCAAGATTGTTGAATTCAACCGTGATTCAACATGTTGAAAGCGTTTGGCCACCCCTGTTGAAAGACGTTGTTGAATGGTGTTGAATGATGTTGAACGTTGTTGAATGGTGTTGAATGATGTTGAACGTTGTTAAATGGTGTTGCATGATGTTGAACGAAATTTGAACATGTTCAAATTTTCGTTCAACACGCGTTCAACAATGTTGAATGATAATAATTGTCAGTTGTTTGCTATACAAGCTATGTTAGTTAGTAATACTCAGAAAAACTCTGAGCTCTAAGCGGAACTCGAACCTACAACCTTCTGAATGCTAGCCAGACGCTCTAACCATTGAGCCACTAGAACTCAAGTACCTTAATTAAGTACCTTAATTAACCTTGCTCCGCTATCTGAGTTCTAGTGGCTCAATGGTAAGAGCGTCTGGCTATAGCATTCAGAAGGTTGTGGGTTCGAGTCCCGCTTAGAGCTCAGAGTTTTTCTGAGTATTACTAACTAACACAGCTTGTACAGCAAACAACTGACAATTATTACTAACATCAAGCTGCAATTTCTGAAACTAACTAATGTTGAATGATGTTGAATGAAATGTTGAAAGCGTTGAGTGAGTGTTGGAAACGTATGACGTTGCATATTAGCATTATGTTCAAATATAGTAACTTAGATATAGCTCATACCCATTTCTCCAGCAGGTGGACCAGTTGTTACACCATTCAAGATGCCATTCTAAAAATATTGATAACATCTTACAAAATCAAACCAGGCTGGCAAAATAATCCACCTCTACGCTCTCAACAAATCTTCCCTTTCCTACCTTTTCCCATTTAAAAGGATCTTCCTCATCCAAGTTTGACTTGACTGATTCATTATCACTGTACGATGTTGTTGAAGACGTTGTACCATTATTTTCAAAAAACTCCTCCTCAGTCCTCTCACTGCGCTCGGCCTCAGTGCCTTCACTATATGATCTGTTTCTATCAAGGTAGACGTCATCACGTTCACCTTCGTCGTCACTGACGTCAGTAGCACTGGGTTCACCATCATTAATACTACCTAGAAATCAAATATCAACTTATGCAAAAACTGGAAATGGGGTCATTGTATAGTGTGTATTGTTCTGTAGTTGAGCTACTATCAGGCTTTCTGGCAGGTGTTCGTAAAAACGTAAGGCTAAAATTTTCTAAAAAGTAGGAATAAAGTAGGAAAACGTACAAAAAAGGACGAAAGTAGAAACTTTTTGTGATTAATTTCGAATGACAATACCACAAAAATACAATGTAACCCCATTTTTACTAAAATGAAATATACAAAAGTGACCCCCTACAACCAACCGAGTTTTACTTCTGAATTTTACTTTCTCTTGGCAGTATCAAGTCAAAGCATAATGATTCCACGAAACAGTTTTCAAAAAAAAAACTAGGATTTTAAGTGAAAAAGTAGGAAAACCGAGCAATTTTGCACAAAAATTACGAAAAGTAGGAGAGTGCAGAAAAAGTAGGATCGCCAGAAAGCCTGTACTATTATTGTAATTGTATTGTATTAATTTGTCAACTCTACCTCTTTACGCTACTCTGGATTTTTTATATATTGTACTTTTTAATGGCCAACAGTCTCGATTAGCCCCTATGGTTATTACAGGTGGCCTGCACTTCGTTTTAATTCAAACTTTCGTCAGTTTAAAGTGTTTTTCTTTTGTTACATGATAGTGCTAAATAAAATTTTGTTTGTTTGTTTGTTTGTTTGTTTGTTTGTTTGTTTGTTTGTTTGTTTGTCTGTCTGTCTGTCCGTCCGTCCGTCCGTCCGTCCGTCCGTCCGTCCGTCCGTCCGTCCGTCCGTCTGTCTGTCTGTCCGTCCGTCCGTTTGCCCGTCCGTCCGTCCGTCCGTCCGTCCGTCCGTCCGTCCGTCCGTCCGTCCGTCCGTCCGTCCGTCCGTCCGTCCGTCCGTCCGTCCGTCTTTCTGTCTGTCTGCCTGCCTGCCTGCCTGCCTGCCTGCCTGCCTGCCTGCCTGCCTGCCTGCCTGCCTGCCTGCCTGCCTGTCTGTCTGTCTGTCTGTCTGTCTGTCTGTCTGTCTGTCTGTCTGTCTGTCTGTCTGTCTGTCTGTCTGTCTGTCTGTCTGTCTGTCTGTCTGTCTGTCTGTCTGTCTGTCTGTCCATGAACAAGCAGAACTTGTGAATTGTTAATATGTCGAAAAAAGCTGATAAAAACAAATTTTCTCGCGTGTACAGAAGCTTTTAATGCCAGCCTGGGTTACCGCGATTACATGGGAAAAACCCAGCCTGGGTAACGGTCTCACAAAGCGAGATCTCGGTCTCACAAAGCGACATCTCGGTCTCACAAAGCGAGATCTCGGTCTCACAAAGCGACATCTCGGTCTCACAAAGCGAGATCCCGGTCTCACAAAGCAAGATCTCGGTCTCACAAAGCGACATCTCGGTCTCACAAAGCGACATCTCGGTCTCACAAAGCGAGATCTCGGTCTCACAAAGCGACATCTCGGTCTCACAAAGCGACATCTCGGTCTCACAAAGCGACATCTCGGTCTCACAAAGCGAGATCTTGGTCTCACAAAGCGAGATCTCGGTCTCACAAAGCGACATCTCGGTCTCACAAAGCGAGATCTCGGTCTCACAAAGCGAGATCTCGGTCTCACAAAGCGAGATCTCGGTCTCACAAAGCGAGATCTCGGTCTCACAAAGCGACATCTCGGTCTCACAAAGCGAGATCTCGGTCTCACAAAGCGACATCTCGGTCTCACAAAGCGACATCTCGGTCTCCCAAAGCGAGATCTCGGTCTCACAAAGCGACATCTCGGTCTCACAAAGCGACATCTCGGTCTCACAAAGCGAGATCTCGGTCTCACAAAGCGAGATCTCGGTCTCACAAAGCGAGATCTCGGTCTCACAAAGCGAGATCTTGGTCTCACAAAGCGAGATCTTGGTCTCACAAAGCGAGATCTCAGTCTCACAAAGCGAGATCTTGGTCTCACAAAGCGAGATCTTGGTCTCACAAAGCGAGATCTTGGTCTCACAAAGCGACATCTCGGTCTCACAAAGCGAGATCCCGGTCTCACAAAGCGACATCTCGGTCTCACAAAGCGACATCTCGGTCTCACAAAGCGAGATCTCGGTCTCACAAAGCGACATCTCGGTCTCACAAAGCGACATCTCGGTCTCACAAAGCGAGATCTTGGTCTCACAAAGCGAGATCTCGGTCTCACAAAGCGACATCTCGGTCTCACAAAGCGAGATCTCGGTCTCACAAAGCGAGATCTCGGTCTCACAAAGCGAGATCTCGGTCTCACAAAGCGAGATCTCGGTCTCACAAAGCGACATCTCGGTCTCACAAAGCGAGATCTCGGTCTCACAAAGCGAGATCTCGGTCTCCCAAAGCGACATCTCGGTCTCCCAAAGCGAGATCTCGGTCTCACAAAGCGACATCTCGGTCTCCCAAAGCGACATCTCGGTCTCACAAAGCGAGATCTCGGTCTCACAAAGCGAGATCTCGGTCTCACAAAGCGAGATCTCGGTCTCACAAAGCGAGATCTCGGTCTCACAAAGCGAGATCTTGGTCTCACAAAGCGAGATCTCGGTCTCACAAAGCGAGATCTCGGTCTCACAAAGCGAGATCTCGGTCTCACAAAGCGAGATCTCGGTCTCACAAAGCGAGATCTCGGTCTCACAAAGCGACATCTCGGTCTTACAAAGCGAGATCTCGGTCTCACAAAGCGAGATCTCGGTCTCACAAAGCGAGATCTCGGTCTCACAAAGCGACATCTCGGTCTCACAAAGCGACATCTCGGTCTCCCAAAGCGAGATCTCGGTCTCACAAAGCGACATCTCGGTCTCCCAAAGCGACATCTCGGTCTCACAAAGCGAGATCTCGGTCTCACAAAGCGAGATCTCGGTCTCACAAAGCGAGATCTCGGTCTCACAAAGCGAGATCTCGGTCTCACAAAGCGAGATCTTGGTCTCACAAAGCGAGATCTCGGTCTCACAAAGCGAGATCTTGGTCTCACAAAGCGAGATCTTGGTCTCACAAAGCGAGATCTTGGTCTCACAAAGCGACATCTCGGTCTCACAAAGCGAGATCTCGGTCTCACAAAGCGAGATCTCGGTCTCACAAAGCGACATCTCGGTCTCACAAAGCGAGATCTCGGTCTCACAAAGCGACATCTCGGTCTCACAAAGCGACATCTCGGTCTCACAAAGCGAGATCTTGGTCTCACAAAGCGAGATCTCGGTCTCACAAAGCGACATCTCGGTCTCACAAAGCGAGATCTCGGTCTCACAAAGCGAGATCTCGGTCTCACAAAGCGAGATCTCGGTCTCACAAAGCGAGATCTCGGTCTCACAAAGCGACATCTCGGTCTCACAAAGCGAGATCTCGGTCTCACAAAGCGAGATCTCGGTCTCCCAAAGCGACATCTCGGTCTCCCAAAGCGAGATCTCGGTCTCACAAAGCGACATCTCGGTCTCCCAAAGCGACATCTCGGTCTCACAAAGCGAGATCTCGGTCTCACAAAGCGAGATCTCGGTCTCACAAAGCGAGATCTCGGTCTCACAAAGCGAGATCTCGGTCTCACAAAGCGAGATCTTGGTCTCACAAAGCGAGATCTCGGTCTCACAAAGCGAGATCTCGGTCTCACAAAGCGAGATCTCGGTCTCACAAAGCGAGATCTCGGTCTCACAAAGCGAGATCTCGGTCTCACAAAGCGACATCTCGGTCTTACAAAGCGAGATCTCGGTCTCACAAAGCGAGATCTCGGTCTCACAAAGCGACATCTCGGTCTCACAAAGCGAGATCTCGGTCTCACAAAGCGACATCTCGGTCTCACAAAGCGAGATCTTGGTCTCACAAAGCGACATCTTGGTCTCACAAAGCGAGATCTCGGTCTCACAAAGCGAGATCTTGGTCTCACAAAGCGAGATCTGGGTCTCACAAAGCGACATCTCGGTCTCACAAAGCGAGATCTTGGTCTCACAAAGCGACATCTTGGTCTCACAAAGCGAGATCTTGGTCTCACAAAGCGAGATCTCGGTCTCACAAAGCGAGATCTTGGTCTCACAAAGCGAGATCTTGGTCTCACAAAGCGAGATCTCGGCCTCACAAAGCGACATCTCGGTCTCACAAAGCGAGATCTCGGTCTCACAAAGCGACATCTCGGTCTCACAAAGCGAGATCTCGGTCTCACAAAGCGACATCTCGGTCTCACAAAGCGAGATCTCGGTCTCACAAAGCGAGATCTCGGTCTCACAAAGCGACATCTCGGTCTCACAAAGCGACATCTCGGTCTCACAAAGCGAGATCTTGGTCTCACAAAGCGAGATCTCGGTCTCACAAAGCGACATCTCGGTCTCACAAAGCGAGATCTCGGTCTCACAAAGCGAGATCTCGGTCTCACAAAGCGAGATCTCGGTCTCACAAAGCGAGATCTCGGTCTCACAAAGCGACATCTCGGTCTCACAAAGCGAGATCTCGGTCTCACAAAGCGAGATCTCGGTCTCACAAAGCGACATCTCGGTCTCCCAAAGCGAGATCTCGGTCTCACAAAGCGACATCTCGGTCTCCCAAAGCGACATCTCGGTCTCACAAAGCGAGATCTCGGTCTCACAAAGCGAGATCTCGGTCTCACAAAGCGAGATCTCGGTCTCACAAAGCGAGATCTCGGTCTCACAAAGCGAGATCTTGGTCTCACAAAGCGAGATCTCGGTCTCACAAAGCGAGATCTCGGTCTCACAAAGCGAGATCTCGGTCTCACAAAGCGAGATCTCGGTCTCACAAAGCGAGATCTCGGTCTCACAAAGCGACATCTCGGTCTTACAAAGCGAGATCTCGGTCTCACAAAGCGAGATCTCGGTCTCACAAAGCGAGATCTCGGTCTCACAAAGCGAGATCTCGGTCTCACAAAGCGACATCTCGGTCTCACAAAGCGAGATCTTGGTCTCACAAAGCGACATCTTGGTCTCACAAAGCGAGATCTCGGTCTCACAAAGCGACATCTTGGTCTCACAAAGCGAGATCTGGGTCTCACAAAGCGACATCTCGGTCTCACAAAGCGAGATCTTGGTCTCACAAAGCGACATCTTGGTCTCACAAAGCGAGATCTTGGTCTCACAAAGCGAGATCTCGGTCTCACAAAGGGAGATCTTGGTCTCACAAAGCGAGATCTTGGTCTCACAAAGCGAGATCTCGGCCTCACAAAGCGACATCTCGGTCTCACAAAGCGTGATCTCGGTCTCACAAAGCGACATCACGGTCTCACAAAGCGAGATCTCGGTCTCACAAAGCGAGATCTCGGTCTCACAAAGTGAGATCTCGGTCTCACAAAGCGAGATCTCGGTCTCACAAAGCGATATCTCGGCTAGGCTGGCTGGCTCGGCTCTCATATAAACACAAGATGAAAATTAACAAGAAATCATCTCGATCTCGGCAAAGCGGGCTAGCCCAGGGACCCACTCTGAATGCCGTCTAGTTTTAGTTTATTTTCTCACTTACTTCTACAATTAGTTTTATCGTGGGAACTATTTTCTCTTTTCACTCTTTTTCTTATCCCTGTTCTTCGTCGAGGTTTTGTGTTGTTTTTGTAATTTTGATCTTTGACAAGGTCCTCGACTGAACTGCTCATATGTTGCTGCGTTTTCGATTTCTTACGACGAGCTTTTCTAGAAAGAAAACAACAGTAAATCTTGAAGAAAATAAAAAAAGGACACAGATAAGCTCTCAGCAACTCTTCAAATTTCCCGTAACAGACGTTTGGTGGACGTTCGTCAAACTTGAGGAACTACAAGTGATGTTAGTAAATACTTACCCTTGGCCTCTTGATGTTAGTGATATTCCATCAATATTTGAAACTGTTGTTGAAACAACTTGAGTATGTAAGATTCCTAGAACCACCATAATCTAAAATAAAGCATTACATTATATGTATGATGATGATATATATGCATGTATAATGTTTACTGTATGTTGTCAAAGTGTGTATAACTTTATATGTTAGTCGTTAGACTTTCACTAAAGCACTCAAAAATCTAGAGTTGTTCTCGGCTATCGTCCCAACCAACTGTTCAACCTCGTACCCAGGCTCTTTCTCTGCGCCGGCTGGAGGAAAGAACTCTTTCTCTCGCTAGAGTGAAAAACCCTGGGTACGAGGTTGCCAACCGTTACGCTTTTTTCATGCTCTCCCAACTTCCCGCACGCGCATAACTCAATGGGGCACGCCAAACTGTCAACAATTTCTTAAGTGTATGCAACAGCTAGGCTTAATGTAGCAAGGCTGTTAACAGGTTGTAACAATGCTGTTATTCAACAAGCTGCTACAACCTTGTCAGCATCAGCCTCACAACTTGTTACAGTAACTGCAGCATGGTAACAGTAACTGCAGATGGTAACAGTAGCTGCAGCATGGTAACAGTAGCTGCAGCATGGTAACAGTAGCTGCAGCATGGTAACAGTAGCTGCAGCATGGGGGCATCTATGACGAGTAACAGGATGTTGCAACAACTTGTCACAGATCCGTTGGGGTCACCTATACCCTGTGACAAGTTGTCAACAACCTTTTACAAACTTGTCAACAATCTGGGACAGCCAGTGCGAACACATGACAGTGACAGCCTGTGACAACTCATTTGCAGGTCTGTAACAGCTTGCGCGTTTTTACATGATTGTGTAATTAATGAACAGTAGAATATTTATTCTTTTATTGAAGCTTAACGCCTTCGAGTAAGAGATAAAGTATGAGCAGCGATCTGTATCTGATTTACAAGGCGAGCTGTAGTAAATCAGATACAGATCGGCTGCGAATGCTTTATCGTACTTTATCAAATGGACGCATCTAAATAGCCATGTTTTCAAACTATTTTTCAAGTTGGAGTGATTTTAGCTGAGTAAATTGAGAAAAAGTTTATGTAAATCAGGACGAATCTGTATGCGATTTACAGATATTATTAAATATTCATTTCTTTTGAATTTGCTTCATGAATTTTTAATGAATTTGATAAGCATGAGCGGTCGATCTGTATATAGGGATTTACTTCGGCTGGACTTCGGCTCGCAGGCGGGCCGAAGTAAATCCCCATACAGATCGGACGCAAATGCTTTATCGTACTTGTGAAATGAAATAATAGAATGAAGCTAATTAGTATTCATAACTTTTGATAAAGATCACCAAGAAGGCTAATTAGTATTCTTAACTTTTGATACAGATCACTTTGTCCAAAAGATGATCTTTATTGGGATTTACAAACTTATACATGTGACTTGAATGCTACGTTTTGATTGCTGCTCAACCTCATTAATTATTCATGAATTTCACAATGCTTTATAGAGATTTCTGCTTTAAAAATGATGAGATGACATCAACTTTAGCATGGGCATATGCTGCTCGCCTCTCCCGAGGTTTTCGTAAATAATACGATCAGCAACTCTTCATGGAAACATCGTCAAAGACGTGTGGCTAAATGGAGGAATTGCTCCGACTGGTGGACGATAAAAATAGTAACAGTGGTGTAGAGTTGCCAAGCTAGTGGAGTTACTAAGCTAGTGGAGTTACCAAGCCAGTGGAGTTACTCTCACTCCCAGAGGCCGTATTCCCGTTTATACGCTTCAATCTGAGTATAAAACCACATAGTTTTAATACTGTCTGTTTGTCGGTCTCTATTAGCATTATTTTTTATAGATATCTAATAAGAGTGTTGGAGTATTAATGTAACTCTCCACCACTGTTACTATCACAAGTTGGAGCAATTCCTCCATTTAGCCACACGTCAGCAAAGGAGAGAGGGCAAATGCAGTCTTGAACTTACCAGTACAGGTCCAAAAGCCTCAGAAGGATAAATATTCTTAAAAAAAAGAGTTCATACTGTAAAGATTAAACAGTCAGCAGTATATGTACATATAATGATTTATTAATATATTATTTTTAACAATTACTGTTAGAAGTTATGGGGCCCAACTTGCAAGTGATGTATATGACACTTGCATTAGGCTCATGCACTCACCCTCTAATAATGTCAACCAGTCTTCCCTGGTCATAAATTAAAAATTAATAGCTTTATTACAGAATTTAAAAAAATGTTTAAACACTATTGAAAAGCTGAAGCCCACCAAGATGTGCAGCCTAACCAGGTGTTGCAGGGCCCAGGGCAGTGGGGTATGTGGCAGTAACAAGAACAGCAACAGTACTCATTCATTCCCATTGTTTAAAGGTGCTGTCCAATCCGTTCTGTGCATGATCGATTCCCCATCTTTGTTTTGAGGGCACTCAAACATGACATTTGTAGATAATTACATGAAGTACTCGGCTCAGTGTAAACCGTTAGGAGCAACATGGCAGAAAACCAAGCGATTCGACGAGGATATCTCTTCGGATTCCTTCTGAAAATGTTGTGTTTTAGGGTTCTTTAATAGAGTGGTTCATACTACATTTTACTGAAGTCCTCTTCCTCGTGGTTCTCTCACTATCTACCCCATGGGGACTGCTCACTAGTGACGTAATCACTACAAGTACTAACCTTCATTTCATCAGCATAGCTTACATACATGCCAACAGCTACCAATTGTAAAATATATAACACTAACAAGAATATCCATAGTTTGGAAGGTAAAACAGCCCTCCACCTGAAACGTGAAGGAGAGCAGCTAGTGTATTTACTGTAGTATAACAACTGTATTATGAGTGTGGTTGCTATGCGTGTTTTTATTGGTTGTTGGCTATGATCTATATGAGGACAGACGCATGGACACGTCAGCTGACTTGCTTTTTTCCTTCTTCGCGCTCCAAAATCCGACAAGAGTTTTGATAAAAACCTTTTAAATTTTTGTATTGTATAAAACAAATAGATTCCATTTTTTTGTTGTCTGTTCAGTTACCGTATTTACTCGTTTAACCGCCGCATATGAGAGCAAAAATATTAAAGAGCGCCGCCCTCGAATAAGCGCCGCACTCATTCACAACAATGCGGTGCCTAATCGAAGCACCGCCAGACAGAATTGTTCGAGAAGCCAAACTAAATAAAAAGCAACTACAGCCTTGGAAATTTATTGTCCTGTATTACAGTGTTTATATGTTCAAAGTGAGTATATTTCACTGTGAATGACAAGAAAACATCTGAAACATGTTTATTTTGTTGATAAGATTTCTTGTTATCGTTTACAAATAAAATAATTTTTAAAAAGCGCCGCCCTCAAATAAGCAACGCATCCGAAACATTAAAAATTTAAAGAGCGCCGCGGCGCTTAAACGAGTAAATACGGTATCGTCACAACGTGGTAAGAACATCAGCCATTGCGTCTCGTGGGCCACTTTCTTGTTCTTACCACGTTGTGACGTCATCTGTGCATCTATAACTGAACAGACAACGGCAAAATGGAATCTATTTGTTAAATATAACTGGCCAAACTGTATGCCTGGATAATTACAAGGTGAGAAGAAGGCAAGCCGTTGTAAATCCCATACAGTTCACATTCAAATATTGTAATATACAACTTATCCAATTTACAGGTTCATATTCATCGAATGTTCAGGTTCATACTGTATATAAGATTTACAACACCTGATTAAAAATTAATTTCTTTTGAATTTTCTACATGAAATATTAACGCATTAGATACGTAATATATCATACACGAGGAGGAGTATTTCATCAAGATTTCCAAACAGACTTTTGTTGAAAACCGAGGCGAAACCGAGGTTTTTTAACAAATTTCGAGGTGTTTGGAATCCTGATGAAAAACTCTTCCGAGTGTATGATATAGCATCTCAAACAAATCAGTATTTTAAGAGAAAATCGAGGCGAAAGTTGGCTTAATTTATGTAATTTCTTCATCCGATATCAAAACCTCCGTCTCGGTACTGATTTCCTTTGTTTTCGGTTCATGAATTATTAATGAATTTGAGAAAGGGTGATCATGGTTTCGCTTATTTTCATGAGTTACTCCCCTAGTTAATTAAACATTGCCCTTCAATTAACCAGTACTCTTCTCTCAAAGACGGTCTTTTCATTAATTTTACAAACTTTTGCTTTCTTTGTGCGACAGCGGTCTATGTAAAACATCAAGTGTACGTTGTGAGACGATATGCTACGTTGGAAAACATTACGCAATGTTCTAAAACATTACGTACTGTTTAATAAACGAGCAGGAGTGTTTTATCAGATACAAAGACACGAGGTGAAGTCGAGTATTTTTTACATCTGATAAAACACGAACTGCGAGTTTATTGAACGGCTTCAAAAACGAACCACTTGGTAAGTTCATTGGCGTAGTAAGTTTGAAAAATAACCTTGTCTAAGCCGAGAAAATCAAAGCCAAAGTTTATGTAAATCAGGAGGTTTCTTTATCACATATAACGACACTGATTAAATTTTAATTTCTTTTGAATTTTCCTCATGAATTATTAATGAGTGTTTGAAGCTACATTCTGAAAAGTTTCGTTCAGAATAGTTACTGTTTGCTACGTTCTTATAAGTTACGCTACGTTCAGGAAAGTTACGCTATACGTTCTGTAAGTTACGCTGATACGTTCTGTAAGTTACGCTGATACGTTCTGTAAGTTACGCTGATAAGTTCTGTAAGTTACGCTATACGTTCTGTAAGTTACGTTATACGTTCTGTAAGTTACGTTATACGTTCTGTGAGTTACGTTATACGTTCTGTAAGTTACGTTATATACGTTCTGTAAGTTATGCTGATACGTTCTGTAAGTTACGTTATACGTTCTGCAAGTTACGTTATACGTTCTGTAAGTTACGTTATACGTTCTGTAAGTTACGTTATACGTTCTGTAAGTTACGTTATACGTTCTGTAAGTTACGTTATACGTTCTGTAAGTTACGTTATATACGTTCTGTAAGTTATGCTGATACGTTCTGTAAGTTACGTTATACGTTCTGTAAGTTACGTTATACGTTCTGTAAGTTACGCTATACGTTCTGTAAGTTACGTTATACGTTCTGTAAGTTACGTTATACGTTCTGTAAGTTACGTTATACGTTCTGTAAGTTACGTTATACGTTCTGTAAGTTACGTTATACGTTCTGTAAGTTACGCTATACGTTCTGTAAGTTACGTTATACGTTCTGTAAGTTACGTTATACGTTCTGTAAGTTACGCTATACGTTCCAAGAAGTTACGCCACATACGTTCTGAAAAATTACGCTGCGTTCGAAGAAGTTACATTGCCGGATTGCCGTCAGAAAAGTTGCGCTACGTTCTACGAAGTTATACGCTATAAGTTCAGACACGTTTTCGCTACATTTAAAGAAGTTATATGCCACGTTCTGAAAAATTACGCTACATACAGTACATTAAGAAAATTTATGCTATGTTCAGAATTTATCCTTCGTTCACTCGTTCAGAGAAGTTGCGCCACGTTCAAAGAAGTTTAGATACATTCAGAAAAATTGCGCCACGCTTATAAGAAGTCACTCTAAAGTATGTTCTGAAATGTTACCTTACGTTCTAAAATGTTCACGTTACATTGTGTTTTGAGTTGTTACGATACAAGCGAGACGATCACTGCCTTAGTCGTTACATTTTTCAACAATGAGCTTCGCAATTTTTCGTAGAACTGCTTCGTAGTTTTCATAAATTTTCAAAATACAGTAGCTTCGCAATTTGCGATTTGCGAAGCGTTAATTCGGACCTCGCTGACTAACTGATTACAGTAAATATATAAATATTAACAATGGACCTTTTCGTTAGGTTGTTTGTAAGAAACTTTTTAAAGCAATAGTTAATGATCCTAGCCACAAATTGTACAATTTATTACCGGCTTTTAATGTAAACTCTAGATACTCTTTAAGACATAAGCGACTTTTTATTGAACCTCGTTATCATACTAATAGATTTAGAATGTCCTTTATTCCAGCGTCAGTAAGTCATTTGTAATTAGTTAATTTATCCAATGTAATTCAGCGTATGCTGCAATTTTGGTTCTTAATAAATTATTATTATATTATATAGCGGCGCCATCTTGAATTCGCAATGCATTGTGGTCTATCCAGGGTAATAAGCTCAATTAAAAGGGTGATTGCTTAGTGTTGAGACACAATGAGGTAAATTTATCTTTATAAACACTTTCATGGCAACAATGTCTAGATGTGATCGTTGTCATATTGGTAAAAGCAATAATTCTCTTACGTATAAGGATACATTTGAATCTATGAACATGAATCTATCCTTACATGTCCGAGAATTGTTGCTTTTACCAATATGACAATTATTATATTTAGATATTGTTGCCACGAAAGTATTTATAAAGGAAAAATTACCGCATTGTGTCTCAACACTACGCAATCACCCTTTTAATGGAGCTTGTTACCCTGGATAGACCATAATGCATTGCAAATTCAAGATGATGCCGCTTTTGGTGAAAAGGTCTATTGTGTTGCATGCATTATGTTGTACAGTATAGTATGTGTTGTCTTGTAATTATATGAATAATCATGATCTATAATTTTCATCTATTACATACTGTATATATACTGTAATAGTTGAATATATTTGTCAAATGCAAGCATACCATTTGTAATAGAAGGGATAAAGACAAACATGAAGAAAGCCCTTTCTAACAATAGCCAGCCAGCCATGAACTGGTTTTGCTTTAGAAAATGTGGAACCTATTTATATAAAAAAAGTACAAATTAAATTACTTTTATTACATTGTAAAGAAGAACTATCAACTTCAAGTATAAGGTGTTCTGAATAATTGTTGCATGCTAGAAGGCCAAATGTTTGGTAGGAAAATTTTGCAGAAAATGATTGTACAGCTCACTGAGTGTAGCTGTTTATATATATATATATATATATATATATATATATATATATATATATATATATATATATATATATATATATATATGCCAACTTATTTGTTGGTTATGTGGAAAAACAAATCTTTGAACAATACACTGGTTTCCTACCTGACTACTATGGTCGGTTCATTGATGATTGCTTGGGCACTGCATCATGTTCGCGCGCTGACCTGGTTTGCTTCATTAACTATGTTAATGACTTCCACCCAGCACTCCAGTTCACATGGGAGATCAGTGAGACTAGTGTGTCGTTCTTAGATATTCTTGTCTCCATTAATGGTAATAAGCTGAGCACTTCTGTCTTTTACAAGACCACTGACTCTCATAGCTACCTCCTCTTCTCCTCTCATCATCCCAAACACACCAAAACTTCCATTCCTTTCTCTCAATTTCTTCGTCTTCGCCGCCTCTGCAGTGAAGATGACGATTTCAATGCCAAATGTTTGGAAATGAGAAACTTTTTTGTTATTCGCGGTTATCCTTCCCACCTCTTAGACACTGCCTTACACAAGGTCTCCAACATTTCCCGTTCAGACACCTTAAGCGAACCTTTGGCTACCATTTCTAATGAAAAAGTACCTCTAGTTCTCACTTTTCATCCCTTCAATTTCAAAGTAAGGGACATCATTAACCGCAATTTCGACCTCATTAAAAATGACCCAGAAACATCTTCCATTTTCTCTGAGAAACCCCTAGTATCTTTTCGGCATAGCAAAAACATCCGGGAAAACGTTGTTCACAGCTCACTGCAGCAAGCCTTGGTATCACATGTTGGCACCAGCTCTTGCTGTCGTGGTAGGTGCAACACCTGTAAATATTTAGACTCCTCAATTTCAATTTCGGCTCCAAAATGTAGGTTCAACATAACCCACAGTTTCACTTGCACTTCCTCCAACCTCATTTACTGTATCTCTTGCAGTAAATGTCCCATGCTTTACATCGGAGAAACTGGAAGACGTTTAGGTGACAGGTTTGTTGAACACCTTCGTGATGTCAAATACAATGTGCAAAATAAACCTGTTGCCAGGCATTTCAACAGTGCCAACCACTCCTTTTCCAACATGAAAATCTGTGCCATTCAGCCCATTACAGGTTGTAACGATACTCGTCGTAAACAAGAAATGCGTCTCATTTACAAACTTGGTACCATTCACCCTCACGGCCTCAATGAGCGATTCTCTTTCATTTAGCTCACTCCACCACCATATTCCATACCTTTTTCTTTAACCTTTTTCCGATGATTTAAATAGTAATTTATAACCTGTTTCTTTGCCTATTTGCAGGTAGCTGACCCACAAATTGGGTCAGCACCTGCACACAGGCTAAAATTACATATTAATTTATTTGTTTACTTTGTTTTTGTTGGCTTACATGTGTTCACGTGATTCCCATTGTAGCTCTGCTATAAATACGTGTGACCACATGTGAGTTGTTTACTAATTTCTCCTGACGAAGGGCCTTCGCTCGAAACGTCGAGAAGATTTTTCTCTTTTTTTCAGGCCAAAGTGACTTAACCCTGGTGATATTTGTATTTCAACCGTGGCCGACGCTGTCCTAGAAGCTTTTGACTATATATATATATATATATATATATATATATATATATATATATATATATATGCGATGTGGAAATTGACACCCAGGCAGGTAATTATAGAGCATCGGACCAGTAAACCGAAGGTTGCAGGTTCAAATCCAGTCACAGTCAAACAACTTTTCTGTTAATTAACCAGGTATGGCTTCGTTCACTTGGAGAACAACCTTTATCATCATCAATGACCATATATATATATATATATATAAATAGTGAATACATGTACAACATTTGCTTTACAACTTACAGCTGTTTTTACACTTACAGTACACAAATTTAGCTCAGCAAAGTAACAGAGCTGTTCAGGGCCCTTAGGAATTTTGTGTTCGGGGGGGGGGGGGGGGGGCACTACCTCCTAACCCCATTAGTTTAGTCACTAATTAACCTAATAAATTCACCAGGTCCAGGGGTCCCTTCAGGTTGGGGGCCCTTAGGAGATGCTCTAACCCAGACTATAGTCTGTTATGCTGATTTAGCTGGTTGGCTCTCCAAAGCAGTTTCCTTAACTTCTCACACTTGTGCATCCTCCCTTTTAATTCAGGCAGCACATGGTTACAATAGGCGAGTTTCAGGGTGTTGCGCGCGCATCATTTTTCGAAATAACTGGCAAGCTCCACTCAAAGTAAGCATACTGTTTAAAATAAACAAAGTATAGATACAGTTTCTGGATATAAAACATTGTTATTCTGCTGTTGTTGGCTCGCTAGCAAGTCTGTTTGCCATTCCTTACTTTGTGGGGAGCCACCAAGAGCTCGCCAATTTCTTTCCAAAACGATGCGCATGCAACACCCTGAAACTCGTCTATTAATATTGGTAAATATATTCCTAACCCCTTTATTGTTTTACTCTGTCTAATATGCCAGATGATTTTACTCATTGAATGGAGAACTAGGGATGAGCCGATCAAGAAAAATCAAATTTACCGATCCGATAAATTCCGATCCGATTTACAATCTGATCGGGCCGATTTATCGATGGTTACCGATATTTGTCAACAGGAAAGGAATTCCTGACACTTGAATTTCCAGCGAAACACTAGCAAAACATAACATTGTATATTGTTTGGCAAAGATAACATGATCATTAACCATCAGTCATCAGCAAAAGATGGAGTTTAAGTACCCTGGGTGCCAGAGGCTCCGAGTTTGTGTTTAGGAGAGGGACAGCCTCTGGTCACGCGAGCTTCAAATCTCACTTTGGCGAGTTACTTCCTGTTGATTATTCTCACGGTTGAGTGAAATTTGAAACGCACGTTGCTATGTTACGATTGTTCAAAGTCCTCGACAGGCAGCAAAGCATACTTCGTTTATGGATTTTATCACAATTCTAACTCACTGTGGAAAGAATAATTATCGGACTTCCTCTGTTCACAAAAACTAGACTTTCGCTTTGGTATTTTAGTGAGCTGAAACGGCAATCCGAGACTCAGAGGTGTATGGTTTAAGTTTTTAATATTTTTAATTACTTCCTGTTGATTATTCTCACGGATAGCCCACTCGTTCATTACTTCGTTTTCGATAAGGAAACTATGGATTTTATCTCAATTCTAACTCACTGTGGAAAGAAGAATTATCAGACTTCCTGACCTCTGTTCACAAAAACTAGACTTTCGCTTTGGTTTTTCAGTGAGCTGAAACGGCAATCCGAGACTCTGAGGTGTATGGTTTAAGTTTTTAATATTTTTAATTACTCACGGTCACGCGTGACTTGCTTTGATTAACCAATAGTAACGCCACAGTAACGCTTTCAGAAATTTAGGCCAATCAAAAACCGAGTTCAGATATTGAACTCGCCAAAGTGAGATTTGAAGCTCGCGTGACCAGAGGCTCTCCCTCTCCCAAACACAAACTCAGAGCCTCTGGCACCCAGGGTAGAGTTTAAGTTGAAATATGAAAAATTAAATACGATTCACAAAAGTCGGAAACAAAAAATGTTTCACCAAACAAGAAATATGACGTGTTAAACATGATGCCCCATATCAAATTAATCAAATTTAACAGTTTCTTTGTGGAATCATTACAACTTGGTGTTTTTCTTAAAAAAGAAAATGAAATTCCCAAGTATAAAACCCAGAATAATATTTATCAGACCGCCGATATAATGTCAATGTGATCGGCTGATAACCGATCAGCCTGAAAGTTGCCGATTATCGGCTTCTACCAATTAATTTCCGATTATCGGCTCATCCCTATGGAGAACCCTCGAGGCAGCTGCAAGGGAAGAGGGAGGGGGGGTCAAGAAGTTTCCCCAGGCACACAAGTCTCCAACTTGAAAAGGCCCTCTACAATTTTGGGGATTTAAGTTTTTGATGTAAGAGCTAGCACACAGCCAGAAACTACTGAAGACTACTGTGCAAGTGTAAAGTATATAAAAACATACCTCGAATCAGATCAATATCAATTAGTTCTGGTTTAACATTACCAGTCTTCCTGGGTGCAGAGTTAAGATCCTATTCAATAGAGAGTACTTTATGTTATTGAAAGTGTTATCACTTAATAAAGTAGAAAATATGCTTGCAATGCCAAAAGAGTGCCACAGATAATTTTTTTGTAAAAATTTGAGCACTCAGAAAACTATGTATTAACTAAATAATAAACTAAACAGCATACTGTATACAGTACAGTAATAATAAGGTGAGACTTTTTTTTGGTAAACCAAAAAGAACTGATACAAGACTGATTTTTTAACCACAGACGACAACAAAGAAATACTGATGAAAAAATCGATGTTAGTAGTGAAAAAAGAACTTTTGATGAATGCCATGTTTCTAAAGTTACCAGCAAAAGAGAATGTCTTGCCATTGCCGAACTACAGATTTTTTTACGGGAAGTGAACTATAGTGTCTGAGACATTGTGAAAAACATTGGTTCACTCAGGTTTTCTTTGGATGGTTTTCAGCTTTTCACTAAAACTGCCTCACCCTATTGTAATAAGTAATTACACAGTCAAGGACTTAATGGCTGCCACTGCATGTTTTGAGTAAAAGTACAGTGTTTCACTGTATGTAGCAATGCCTTTATTCTGGGCTGGATTAACCATATGGCAAAAGTGGCATAACTGTGGGCCCCATGCTTTATAGGGCCTCACACCACCTGGAGCTATGCACTTTCTAGCTACATGTAGCTGAGTCTCCAGAAAGCACATATAATGCACCAGAAAGTGTAAGGCCCCAGGGAGCTTTCAAAGACATGGAGACAAAAGGATAAAAATTTACTCCTATTTATTTATTAAACTCCCTCTCTGGGCTAATTGCACTCTAGTCATCTGCTGGCCTCCTTCTCCATCCTGTCTAGTGGCCCTTGCAGCCTCTTTGTCAATTGTCACAAAGGAAAGAGGCCCTGTGCTCAAAAATAATAAGCTGTGGCCCAGCGTACTTTTAATCCAGCCCTGATTTTTTTATATACAGTACCTCAAATACTTTTGTTTCTTTTAGTTCAATAGTCCGTTCCCATAATGCTTTGTCATATCTGCCAATCTATATGAAAAAAAAGACTACCCTTTTAATATTTTGTTGGTTAATAGTAGGTCAACTACTGTATATGTAGACTGTATAAACGTCTGAGAAGCAATATAGTTGACTTTACATTCTAGGTTACATGTACAGTATATATGGGTACAGGGGACTTGGACATTTAGTGGCCAGGGATCCCTCTTTTACCTTGCACCAATTACCCCCTTACCACAATGATAGCCCAGAATAATACTGTGGATACACCAAACGTCTGACTTACATCGATTCTATAGCATTGTGTGACTACAAGCTTTGGACAAAGCATTCTGGTAGCTATAGTCACCCAATGCAATATAGAAGTCATTGTACAATAAGTCTATTTTCACCAACACCATTTCATGCTACCCTGGCAAATTCTACCAGTATGTTTTACCTTTCTGAGGAACTCAATCATTGTCATTGTGTAACTAATACTAGGTGAGTTTTAGGGTGTTGCGGTGTGCATCATTTTTCAAAAAAACTGGCAAGTTCCACTCAAAGTAAACATACTGTTTAAAATCAACAAAGTATAGATACAGTTTCTGGATGTTTAACACTGTTATTCTGCTGTTGTTGCTAACTAGCAAGTTTGTTTGCCATTGCTTACTTTGTGGAGAGCCCACCAAGAGCCTGCCAATTTCTTTGCAAAATGATGTGCGCACATTACGCTGAAATTCACCTATTACTGTACCGTCACTCACCATCTTTAAGTTTCACCACATGGTGTCCATCTCAACAATTTGTCTTAATTTAGGTGCTTGGGGGACTACACAGCTTTAAATTAACAGTCAAAATTAAGTGCCAGTGGAGCTTACTAGGAAGGTGCAAAATGGTGTAATGCTGATAGCACAAAAGGGACAGGTTTTCATGCGAGTTGGACTTTTGGCGTATCTACAATCCTGTCTCTGAAAGAATTCCTCCTCTTGTCTCAAAACAATTCTTAATTTGTTTATTTATCAATTTACCAGTTGTATGTATATCTAGAGATAATCTGAGCACACTGCATGGTCAGTGCTGAATTTGACAACATTCAAGGCAATAAAATAACAATTATAAATATTATTAAATCCCAACCTCATTCCGCTCATTAAACCTTGTCTCATTTTTATTTCTGGTGTGAGGAATTTAATAATATATTTGGTGAAGGTCTACATTATGTAAAGGAATTTGTAATTAATTACTTTTTTCAGAGAGTAATTTTGTAATTGTAATTAATTCCTTTTTAAGAGTGGTAATTGTAATTAGGAATTAATTACTTTTAAAGCAAGTAATTGTAATTAATTCCTTTTTAAGAGTGGTAATTGTAATTAGGAATTAATTACTTTTTAAAGCAAGTAATTGTAATTAATTATTTTTTAAGAGTGGTAATTGTAATTAGGAATTAATTACTAATTTTTAAAGCAAGTAATTGCAATTAATTCCTTTTTGAGGGGTAATTTTGCAGCACTGGAAGTGAACACTTATGAAATTCCCAATAGTATTAATCACAACTCAATAATCTATTCACTCTGAAGTTGTTGACTCCACCAAGTTGTTTACTCTCCTTACTGGAAACCGAACTATTACAAAGTGTGATAGCATCCCTCAAGCCTCAGGAGGTTTAGTAAAAGTCCCTTGGGCTTCACTAAACCTCCCCTTTTAATCACTAATCAACATCAATGCCATGTTATTACTCATAAATAAATCCTTGAACAAGGGCTTGAATATATAGGCAATGAATGAAAAGAATAATACTTTAACGTTATTAAAATGCACAAACTTAAGTATATAAGATAATATATAAGAAGAATTTTATAGATTCTCTAAATAAATGCGTGTATTTTTATAGCAGTAACAAAATCAAACCTCGTTTCAAATAACATAATTCTAAATTATTAATTGTGTTTTATAAACTTAAAATTTAATAGCCCCAAACAGCATTTACAGAAACCCAAACATGAAGCTTTTGTAACAACTATTTTGCAAGCAAACCAAATTGTTTAATTTGAAATAAAGCTAAAGCTCTTCTTATGCAACACTTACTTTTTGTTGAAACCATGCTACTGGGTCACTGTCGGCCATAAAGAGATAACAGAAACAAGGAATGTCTTCCGTTACTGTACTGTCAGTGTGAAAATATTTACTTCAAGCTTTCCCCGCTGTCAACCGCGGCGTCTGTCGCTCATACGAGTCCATTTTTGGTCCTTCACGCCAAGTTTTATTGCCGAATAAAGGAGCAGGATATACCACACGAGTTGGAAATATATTATTAAAGATTTTATGCAAATGTTTGACACTCTGAATGGTTTGTAAAGATTTCAATAAAGTGTGAAATTACTGAAGCAGCTTTCAACAAGCATGTTCTCTAACTTCGGAAACTTTCGGAAAGTAATCGGATGGCACTGATGTTACATAACATGCAGCGAGGCAGGGAGGTTTTGGCGGGCGAGGCCATGGCCAATCAAAACATAGTGACAGGTTGTTGTCATTTTAAATTACAAATAAGCAATCGTTATTCTTGTTTGTTTTTGTTTTTTTGCAAAGTTAAAATTCATTCTCGGAATAGAATCGTTTAACTCGTTTTGTGGTTCAAACAAATTGAACAAAAAATACAGAACATTTCTTGAATAAAGAGAAAGACTGAGAAAGTATAGCGCTCAATTTATTTGACCTTACCATTGTTTTTAAGCAGAAAGATATAGAAAGGGCCGTATATTAACGGTTCGTATTTTCGCTTAATTATTTTAGAAAACAAATAATAAAATGGACAAGTCTTGTCACTCTTGTGTTTTGTAAAGGCACACCGCACATTTGACGTTATTTGAAGAAGAAAGAAGTTCAAAAATATTATTGAGCTATTAATTGCAGTACTGATCTCTTGGTATAGAAACTGGTATCATCTTAAATTGATTTTCCGGGCGGAAAACGCTGACGTAGAATAAAGATTATAACGCTTCGGCCAAAAAAAGTATTCTGTTTCTGGTCAAGGCACATGCCCAAAATCGACGCGGTGACGCGGTTTGTTTTGTTTTTTTCCTTTTTTTCCCCCCAAGGCAAACCTTGATTGAACAGACATCTGAAACATGTTGAGTATTCTTATAACCGCTAGGTGGGCGGAGCAGCGGAGATAAGACCCTGGGTACGAAGGTTGGGTCAATGATAGAGTTCACTGTGTGGCAAGACCACTTTAAAATGTTTGAGCTTAAGGAAATTATGAGACAGAGAGACTCAGAGAGCAAAGTGTGTGCTGAAATTTGGGTTGGGTATACTGAACATGTTAGCATGAACACGTGATTGAAATATTAAACCTTCAATCAGTGCCCGCAAACATACCAGCGGTTTTCATAGGAAACATTGGTTGAGAATATATAGACCAAATCAAATATTTAATATCCGCTGGTGTCATTTGCAGTAGTCAATTAATATTAAAAATGTTAAAAAAAAGTATCGACGCAAGAAAAAAGATGACGCGCGCGCTGACCAGAAACAGAAGACTTTTTTTTGGCCTTAGTAAAATATTTTTTATCTATCTTGATCTAGCATTTGAGAATTTTAAGCTGGGTATTAAGTTTGTTGTATTGTTAAATATTAACCCGCGTATAGCGTCGCAGCTGGTAACATATTTTACAATATTTACTTGATCAATGAACAATGGGGATGCTCATACGGCTATTTGGTACGTTTAATCTTATTTAGGATTTACTCATAGTTTGCTTTGGCCTTCGAAGTGGACGGGAAGGTTCTAGTTTCTTAATCTTGATTTGAATATAAAGGTGATTGGCGAAGGGGACAAAAGGTGATTTTAATAGGGGTGCGGTTAACATCAAGTATTCCATCATTCAAGTATTGCAGCGGCCAGATTGCACGGCAAGAATTCAAGATCAAACGGCAAGGGCAAGGCAAATATTTCGATCAAAATAAGATCTGAGTGAAGGGTAAGTTGTTTGTTTTAGCGCCGCATAGCTGTGTTACCAATGAATATTGTACAAGGTTTGAACGATTGACTGGTTTCTTTTAAATTATATTTGATAGGTTATTTGGCAATACAATAAAGCATAATGGCGAACGAAGATTCTCGACCGATATGGAAGCGATACCTTGGCTACATAAACATGCCGAAGCTTGGTCAATACATTGGACTTTCCTTGGGTTTGTGGTTCGCTGGAAAGTACAACTTTAGCGCTGCATGGATTGCAATGAGTCTTCTGATTTTCGTCTGGTGGGACTACGAGAATCGAGAGAAGAAGCTCAGACGAAAGCGAATACAGAAAGCGGTCAATGTAGCTGGAGTGAAGATGGAGAACTTGCCTTCGTGGGTTTTTGCTGAGAGTCAAGAGCGTGTAGTGTGGATGAATAATATGATTTCTCATATGTGGCCTTACATTGGAGCAATGGTGAAAAAGATCTTGAAGGAAAGTGTTGAACCAGCCATGCAAGCGAGCTTGCCTTCATCATTCAGCAACCTAACCTTTGAAACAATCTCGTTCGGTCAAGTTGCACCAAAGATCACAGGAGTCAATTCTTATGCCCCTACCGATGCTCCAAATGAGTTCATTCTTGATCTTGATCTGCTTTACGAAGGAGACGCGAAGATTAAATTGAATGTAAAAAGTGTAACCCTGGGAGTATCCGCCATACAACTACGCGGGCTATTGCGGGTTATTTTCAAGCCTTTTGTTGGAGAACCCAACCCTATTGGAGGACTGACTGTATTCTTCCTCAACCGACCAAAAATCAGCTTTGACTTAATCAATTTATTGAATGTTCTTGATATCCCTGGTTTGAAAAGCAAGCTTCGAAGTGTTGCAGAAGATGTGATTTGTTCAATTATGGTGTTACCCAACCGTATTGTGGTACCAATGTCACCTGATCTGATTGCAGATGACAGTGATCTTCGTTATCCGATGCCTGAAGGTGTTGTCTGCATCAGTGTGATCGAGGCAAAAGAGCTTGCTAAAATGGATTCTGTACTAAAAGGTGGAGCTGCTGATCCCTACATCCTTCTCGAAGTTGGTGCACAGAAGTTCCGTACAAAGACGATGAAGAATACACTGACACCAGTTTGGAAGCAAACATTTGAAGCATATGTTGACAATGATGAAGGACAGGAGATTCAATTACTGCTGTTTGATGAAGAGAAGACAGGGAAAGATGCAAAGATGGGTATGCTTGATATTGATATAACCTCAGTTGCAGAGCAAGGCACAAGGGATCTATGGTTGCCATTGGATGGTGTCAAGACTGGTATGGTTCATCTGAATCTGACATGGTGTAAGCTGAGTGCATCGCCAAAACATCTCCAAGTTGCCGGGCCTTCTCTTTCCAGTGCACTTCTCATGGTGAAAGTAAAGCAAGGAAAGAATGTCCTGAGTCCATTGAAAGCCAAAGATGTTCCAGCTGTCTTCTGCAAGGTCACTGTTGAAGAGACCGAGAAGGAGACATATCACATTGGTCTTAATCCAGATACCAAGACATTGGACTGGAAACAAGCATTGCGATTCCTCATTAAAAATCACACAACAGCAAGTATCAAAATTGAAGTCATCGAAAGCAAAGGAACCAAGAAGATAGGCAGCTTTGTCGTACCCTTGAAGACAGTTGCTGATGCCAATGACATGGTGCTAGAGAACGATTTCAGCCTGGATGAGTCAAATGGAAAAGGAACCATTGCCTGCAAGTTCACCCTCCGAGCTCTTGTCCCAGGTGCAAAAGATACTCATGCCATTTTAAAGAAGCGCATTGTTCGATACTCAGAACGCAGCCAATCAGAGTCCTCAGCTCCCCCCTCCCCACCACCAGTAGTAACGGTGAATGATTCCATTGAAGAGCTCATCCAGACCGATGGAGATCACCGTTCAACTAGTTCTTCTCCAATGGGTAGTATGTATGAGTTGAGCAGTAGTGGAGGATCCCGAGAGAATCTCACCAGCTATGGAAAATTAGAGTTGTCACTGAGCTACAACCATGTACGCAATTGCTTAGTGGTTGTGGTCCACAGTGCTCATGATTTACCCACAAGAGAATCAAAGGGGAAGACAAATCCATATGTTCGCATGTACCTGCTGCCTGACCGCTCCAAGAAATCCCGTCGGGAAACTGCACCCAAAGAAGGCACCCTCAACCCAGTCTATGAGGAGAAGTTCGAGTACATTACTGGCCTTGAAGAGTTGGGAGAATGCAAGTTGGATGTTGCTGTTAAGAACCATAAATCCAAGTTCACCACTCGCCGTCGTCGCAACTTCATTGGCCAAGTTAGAATCCCATTGTCATCATTGGATTTGTCGAAGGAGCAACGGGTTGTCTACAACTTGGCCAAGTGGACCCCACAATGAATTTTTTCATCCTAGCCTTTCTAAAATTACAGCTTGAGACATTATCTTATTCTTAATTCTTCTGTGTGGAACACAAACACTTTTTGCTCATTTATACTTATTTTAAATCATTAGTTTGAACTCAAGTTACGCTTGGAATAAATAATTTTCATTGCAGTAAATTAAAAAAACATTTACATTTTCAGTAGATTTGTGATACAGGTAAATCCTTGCTTTCAATAACTTTATGTATTTTAACAACATTGCATGAATTTAACATTTATGACATAATATTATAAACAAGCATGTTTATCAAAATGGTTTGAGTGATATTGTGCCACATTGAATATAGCACTGAAGTTTGAATGTTACAGTGTCTTCAAGACCTGTTGTCTAGCTTGGACAGGCAATTTGCTTTAGCTGGCTGGCAGACTAGCTTTAGGGCTCTTTTCCAATCATTGCAGAGGCTACAGTAGCTAGTAGTTGTAGCTAATTCAGAATAATTTGCAGTGCTTATTTTTTACTGTGAATTCTTAATTAAATGCAACCAGCACTCACTGGACTTTGTCACTTGAAAAAAACAACAAATATAATAGGGTAGTTGACTCACAGCAATTCTAACTACTAGCTAGTTTCTGCAATGACTGTAAGAGCTTTAGATGGCTTTAGTGGTCTAGTTGTCTTTCAAACATGGCCGATGATAAAATCCTTTTATATGCATATAAATTAGCCCCTCTGACCTCATTTTAGAGTACAGGTTCTTTTGAATTTCACACATGAAAACGAGTTCAGAGGAGCTAATTTATATGCACATAAAAGAATATTAATTCCACAGCCATTTATGAATATGGTGATATTCACCTATTTCTAAAGAGGGGGCTAAGCCTACCACACCCCCACCAATCTCTGAAGATTTCCTGGGAGAGGGTCAGAGTACACCCTTTATCATTTCACTTAATGAATTAGCTCCGGATATAAAACATCTGCCACCACTACACTAATAGCTATGTAGGCCTGTGGGAACCATTTTGTGATTAGTCTGTAAATGATTGGAGAGCCTTTGGACAACACATGATAACCATCAAGAAACAGACAAATAATTTCTGAAGGGATTTTTAATTTACATTTATAATTATGATACATTTACATCTACAAATGAGTTTTTCAGTACCAAAAATAGTTGTAGCTTTTGTGAATATACTGCAAACTCAATATGAAGCAAACTTCCACAATATAAGTTCAACTAATTTGCTCATAAACCAGTGTATATGAGGGGTGCAGGCAAACCAGTGTAAAGTTGTTTCTAAAAATGCAAGCTCATAGACCACTTTTTAAATATTCTTTCATATGCATCTCAAATTAGCCTTTCTGGCCAGGGTGTAGGAACTGGGGGGGATGGGGCATGTGCCCCCCCCCCCCCATGCACGTGTCATGAAGTGCTTTTTGCAACAGAAAAGTGCCCTTTTATGCTAAAACATGTGTTTCAAGTGTCCTTTTGAAGTCCTACCCCCTGAACAAAATGCCCTTTTGAAGCTGTGCCCCAGGCCTCCAAAATCAACTTGCTTCCTACACCACTGTTTCTGGCCTCATTATGAAGCAAAGATTATTTTGTATTGCAGACACACAAACGAGGTCAAAGGCTTAAGATGCACATAAAAGAATATTCAAATTAATTTTTTATTCAAATATTCCATTATGAAAGTGGTGTATTGAGTACCATTCCGAAGTTGGTTTAGAAGTATATTCCTGAAAAGCATTGTCGTGTGTTAGTGGCATTTTATATCTAGATAGAATAGATTAAATAATTTCCTGAATCTAGCAATATTTGGATAAATCACAATGTTCTGATAACACTTTTAGTTCAAATTTTATACATACCTGTGATGGTCATCATCTATATACAAGCATTCTAGGAATTTTAATGCAGGAATTTTAGAATTATTTCTTGGAAAGAATACATTGAAGAAAATGCCTAGCAACCTAGCGGTTCCACAAATTTTATAAAATCTTAGTTGTCCATAATTTCTTGTGAAGAAATGTTATTAGAAAGCTCACAGTGAAGCCAGCTTTAACCGCAACAAGGCAAAATGGCCGCGCATGCGCACCCAAGGAATCATGGTCACTATAATTGGTCTATATAATTGTTTAATTGAATGGTGCAGATCCGTGTAGTTTTCATTTGGTGCAGTTTAGTTTTGAAACAAAACAAAGGAATTATTGTCTGATGGCCAGAATAAGTTTCAGATCTCGCAGAGACTTTCCGCTATTCCAAAAACCAGAAGACTTCGAAGTAATAAACTGCACTTGAGCAACAGGGTAGCCATGTGCTCAGTCATGTG
Source organism: Corallium rubrum (assembly GCA_964035015.1). Classification (NCBI taxonomy): domain Eukaryota; kingdom Metazoa; phylum Cnidaria; class Anthozoa; order Scleralcyonacea; family Coralliidae; genus Corallium; species Corallium rubrum. The sequence continues at coordinate 416,308 of OZ036005.1, read as the reverse complement.
CGTGCTATGACACAATACTACACTGGTGTTCGCAAAATTAATGAGCCGCCTACGTTTTCGTGTCCCCGATTAGTACAGGTGCGCTAGAATTAAGACAGACACGTTAATAAAGTTGTTGATTGATTGATTGATTGATAGGTTTTCAACTTTTTCGCAATGTTTTTAGAATCCAAAGCGTGTACACCGCCAGTCAAAACATGTTTTATGTCAACTTCTCAAACTCATCAATACATCATGAACCGAAAACAAAGGAAATCATACCGAGACGGAGGTTTTGATATCGGAGGAAAAAATTACATAAATTAAGCCAACTTTCGCCTCGATTTTCTCTTAAAATTCTGATTTGTTTGAAAAGCTATATCATACACTCGGAGAGTGTTTCATCAGGATTCCAAACACCTCGAAATTTGTTCAAAAACCTCGGCTTCGCCTCGGTTTTCAACAAAAGTCTCGGTGTTTGGAAAACACTCCTCCTCGTGTATGATATATAACATCAAATTTAAATGTTTACCTTGGAAACTTAAGTTTTCATTCGATATATTTGGACTGACCATAGTCAATCGAGATATGGTCTGGAAACTCAGCTAAAGTCTTTGGTCTATCTTTTTGTTCGCCTTTATGCATTTTTGTGCACGGTGCACGGTCACTGAACACATTGTATTTTGGTATAATGAACGAATTGTCCAATAGCAACGTTTCAGTTCAATCACTCAACCATGCTATTTAAATATTAATAAACCTAAAACAAAGGGTGTGCACGGTGTAAGGTACGGTTCAACATAAAATCACAGCTCATTATAGGCGCTTTGAAGTTTGCCGAGTTTCCAGACCATATCTTGATTGACTATGGACTGACATTATTGTCACATGAATGTGCCCTTAGCCAATCACGTCTCGCCAATCCCAAGGTGTTGATCCTTCTGTGGTGTTGATTTCAAAACGGTTAAAGTGGTTCTGTTATGAAAATATTGCTGGTAATGTTTCTGCATAATCTTAAAGATATTATGATAGTTGGTAATTCTGCAAAGTTTCAACCTCGTCCCCAGGGCATTTTGCCTCCACGTTGGGAGTCGGCGAAAATGCCCTGGCATCGGCTGGTCACGTGACACCCAGAATTTTGGGGTGTTTTGGCAAGAAAATTTATGTGGTCTTTGTGTTTCGTTTTTGTATAATACGTATACATGAATAATAAATAAGAAATATTTAACGCTCTGCCGAATCACTCATGTGAACCTTTATCATAAATGCAACTGGCTAGCATTATTCATCATGATACTCCCCACGATTACCCAGGATACATTTAAATGTCGGGAAGAAACATATATCTAATGTTGTTCTTGACTTTAACCAAAGCTATCGTTACAATTCTTTAGATGAACTTCGCAGAGTGGATTTATTGCAATTCATATTTTGATGAATAAATTACACTGTATCTGAATTAATCAAGTTTTTAAACCGGCCAATCCGATTATAGAATCGACCAGCCGATGCCAGGGCCATTTTCGCCGACCTCCCAACGTGGAGGCAAAATGCCCTGGGGACGAGGTTGGCAAAGTTTCATTTCGGAATTCTCAAAAACAAAGTTGTATTTTACGTACGAAGTTTGTATTTTGGAGCGCCGCCATTGAATTGGCCGTGTTTGAGAAGAATGAGTTGAGGAGAACTTATGACGTCATAGACTCAATAAAACAAAAGATCATTGTTGTTGTCAACAAAAGGGTCATTGTTGTTATTGAGTCTATGACGTCATAAGCTTCCTCGACTCATTCTTCTCAAGCTCGGCCACTTTAATGGCGGCGCTCTAAAATACAAACTTCACACGTTAAATATCACCTTTTCTTCACCGAATTTTGAAATGAAACTTTGCACGATTACCAACTACCATAGACCTTATTCAGAAATGGCCGCCGAATTAAAATTCTTTTATGCACATATAAATTAGCCCTTATGAACTCGTTTTCATGTGTGAAATTCAAAATAATTCTTACTTTAAAACGAGGTCATAAGGGCTAATTTATATGCACATAAAAGAATTCTAATTCGGCGGCCATTTCTGAATAAGGTCTATAAGATCTTTAGGACTACGCAAAAACATTGCCAACAATATTTTCGTCAGAGAACCACTTTAATGCTTTGGCTTAAAGTATATATGAAACGAAAATTAAGTTTGTCTTATTTGAAAGAACTCTTAAAATAATGGGGAATATCAATTTACAGCCTTTTCATATTTTACTTAGTTCTTGAGATATTTAGACTTATGTGATATGCAAATGAGATAACTTATGGTTCGTTTTTTTCTAATTAACATATTCGAAAATCGTGAATATTTTTACGATTATTGAACAAAATCACTTGTAACTTTGCATATTGCTACAGTTCATGCAACTAAACATGAAAGACAAGTTACAAGTGATTTTGATCAATAATCTTAAAAATATTCACGATTTTAGAATATGTTAATTAGAAAAAAACGAACCATAAGTTATCTCATTTGAATATCACATAAGTCTAAATATCTCAAGAACTAAGTAAAATATGAAAAAGCTGTAAATTGATATTCCCCATTATTTTAAGAGTTCTTTCAAATAAGACAAACTTAATTTTCGTTTCATATACACTTTAAATTTAGAACATGTTTTGACGGGTGGTGTACACGTTAGGTGCCAACGACTGTTGAGTTGCATTAGAAGTTTAATATTTGATTTGAATTCTTATATCTCAAAGTGTATCAACATTTCTAGTCCAGTATTGTTTTGTGAGTACTTTTTCATCCAAACACATAAACAAGGATGGTTGAAGTCAGTTCAATTGTCTTGTTCTCTTTCAAAATCTCTTTCATAATCTAGAAATTTCATTGTTAAACATGATTTCTTTCCGCTGACATTCTGAAAAGTTTAATTTGTATTTTTTAATATGGATTTTGTTTGATAAAATTGTTTTCCTTTGGCAGCTCATTAATTTTGGTCACCGTGGTGTGCATGACCATCCTGATTACAGGAAAACCGTGCAATATATTGACAGCAACATTGCAATGTTGACTTGCAAACGGTACACGGTGACTCCTTGGCAAGTTGCTAAAAATTCGCATTTTAAATATTGAACTTCACACAACATGAAGTTTACTTAGAGTTAATTGTTCTGACTTTACTTTCAATAGAACTTCATATTACGTAAGTTCGATATTTAAAATGCGAATTTTTAGCAACTTGTCAAGAAATCACCGTGTATCGTTTGCAAGTCAACATTGCAATGTTGCTGTCAATATTGCAAGGTCGCGCGGGAAAGAATATCCGGTATGACTGCAATTAGGCCTGGCGTATAATACTTCGTAGTGGCTGACAAAAATTAGCGGCATTTTCCGTAACGGTATGAAATTTTCTGTACAACTTTTTTGAAGATTATGACTTGCGTTGATTTTATTCTGTAAATTCCAAGGCAGGAAATCTCGCAAGTTCCACGAGCGAGCGACACACGCGCGATTAACGCTAGGGATTATAAAGTGCACATCAAGTTAGTACACGCAAACTTGGTTCACGAAACACGCAAACTTGGTTCACGAAACACGCAAACTTGGTTCACGAAACACGCAAACTTGTGTCGTGTTAAGGGTTAACGCGGTGATGTTGACGTTCGCGTAAGTTCGATATATCGGCAAGTCCTTTCGATTTCTGGAAATCAATCGTTGAATAATTCGAAGGAGAATTTCTTCCGGGTGGGTGTGTCCTGTGTAGTTCATTTGTACTGCTGTGTCGTTTCTCTGAGAAATCAACCGACGTGTAATTCAGGGCTGGGCTATTCCTGGCTGGAGCAGAGCCATTAGGTTTCATTATTGGCACAAAGTTTGCATATTGTTGCTTCGATTCTGATGATAATGATGCGCTGTTTTTCGTTTGAACGTTGACGTAGCTACACGGTGAATGTCGACCGCTTTCTTCGTCGTTTGATCCGCTCAAACCTTGTTCAGGGACAATTTCAAAGAGAGGTTTTGGTCGCGGTGTCTTACTGCCAACACTCTGACTCCGACTGACATTCACGTTGACGTAATCTGACCTCGAACTACGATTGATCTGAGACTGACATTTCTTTAGACCACCGCTTGCCGTAGGATTGCGTGGACCCATGGTGACGTAACACTCCCCCTGAGAGATGGTATTTTCCTCGCTAGTCTGACTACCATGGTTGAGATGATCAAATGTTTCCTCGGCCGTCTCCGAGGTCTCGTCGGCACTCTCGTTCGACGACGAACCCATCCTCGGCTGACGTCGTGAGCCAAGCGCCATGTTGACATATGTACTACTCTCGTGATCCAAGACGAGTTCCTCGGTGGAGTTATTCGAATCAGAAGAAGGCAACGACGTGGAAAGACGAGATCTCTCAAGATTAGGAGTATGACCAGGGCTGCTCATCTTAATATAAACATCGGAAGCACCCGGTTTTTGTCGTGAAGGAAGAGTCGGCGGAGGTCCGTCTGAGGACGAGTCGCTAGCAATTCGTTGACGTGGTTTCATGTTTAAGTAATGAGCACCATCTTTATCACTCTCGCCATTCTTCTCGCAGTCGCTTCCAGTCCTCGCTCTCTCCGTGCTCGACGCGCTAGGTCTTCTGGGAAGTGATGCAGACCGACGTTGTTCTGCAGCGTAGCCCATGCGCACTGCACTACAATCCTGTTTCACTGATCTTCGCTTTCCACTTGGTTTCATTAGCGAATAATCATTTTCTAACGTTCTAGTTCCAGAATTACCTTCATTCAGAGATTTCGTCATAGACGCCTAGAATAGAAAGTAGAAATCAGCTTTATAACTCAAACACAAATTTTTGCCTTAATGTTAAATTTAATCCAACAATAGACCTTTCCGCACGAAATACGTGGATAACGCGCTGAGAGATTTGATTGGCTCTCGCAAAACTTCGGACAAACATTGGACATTAACCAATCAGATTAGTCAGAAATTAAAGTGATATGACACAACCAGTGAACTCTATAGAGAACTGGAGTCATAGATAATAGACGAGGAACTGGATAGGAAACTTAAAACGATGTTCCGAAATCGAAAACCAAGTTTGCCTAATTTGATATGATAATTATACAATTATAAGGGGCTAAAGCACCTAACGGGCGGTCCCACATGGCTACGTTCAGCTATTACTGAATTTAAGCAGTAGTGTAATGTTACTTAAGTTTAGCTGTTAAGTGCATTAGCCTCTTACAAGCGTATAATTACCATAGCAAGTTGTGCAAACTTCGTTTCCGGTTTTGTTAAGTTGCCTATCCAGTTCCCCTTCCATGATCTCTATGCTGGAGTGATATCTGCTGTTCATTCACCAGGCAAAGTTTTTTGAAATAAGTTTTATGCCGACGCAGAACGCGTCATTTTGATGCGCAGAACACCATTTTGATGCGCACAACGAGCCATTTTGATGCGCAGAACGCGTCACTTTGATGCATGAGCAGAACGCGTCACTTTGATGCATGCGCAGAACGCATCATTTTGATGTATGCACAGAACGCATCATTTTGATGCGCAGACAGAACGCGTCATTTTGGTGAGCAGAACGCGTCATTTTGGTGCGCAGAACGCGTCATTTTGATGCGCAGAACGCGTCATTTTGATGCCAAGTGCGTCATTTTGATGCGCAGTCAAGATTACGAACTCGCTTACTATGAAAGCGTCATAAAAACGCCTACATAGATACGACTAGTTCCTAGTCCTCTTCTCTCTCGATAACTCATTTTGATGACGTCACAGAATAGGATAGTCATGAGAAGGCCCGCTCGAAATTGGAAAAGAAAGGCCTGGGAACCAGACTGTCCCTCATCTATCATTTGGCATATTTGGTAAAATGTCTTGGGATGTAATATATCATAGACGAAGGAGGAGTGTTTCATCAGGATATCCAAATACCGAGACGTTTGTTGAAAACCGAGGCGAAGCCGACGTTTTTGAACAAACTTCGAGGTGTTTGGATTTCCTGATGAAACATTTCTCCGAGTGTATGATATAGCATCTCAAACAAATCAGTATTTTAAGAAAATCGAGATGAAAGTTTGCTTAATTTATGTAATTTCTTCCTCCGATATCCAAACCACAGACACGGTACCGATTTCCTTTGTGCTTTCCTCATGAATTATTAATGAGTTTGAGATGTAAACGTCAAGATTTATTAATCTTAATATTTATTTACCGTGCGTCCTTTCCTATCACTTCTTGAATGGATGCTTTCCAGAGAACCTTTGTAAGATAAACGACAATTGTTAGAATTGCTAGCTACTTGATATACAATACGCAGCGGTTAACAGATCAAAAATCCTATCAGGATCCTAATAAGACCCTGTTACGTTCCTCCTAAGATCCTACAAGGATTCTACTAAATACATTTACTAAAATTTTACAAAGATCCTGCTAAGATCCAACAAGAATCCTGCTAAGATCCTACAAGGATCCCTCTAAGATCCTACAAGGATCCCTCTAAGATCCTACAAGAATCTCTCTAAGATCCTACAAGGATCCCTCAAAGATCCTACAAGGATCCCTCTAAGATCCTACAAGAATCCCCCGAAGATCCTACAAGAATCCCCCGAAGATCCTACAAGAATCCCTCTAAGATCCTACAAGAATCCTGCTAAGATCCTAGCCTGGTACCCTGGCCCAATCAAAGAATATGGGCCAAGTAAGCACTAAAGCCATCTGCTTTCCTATTGGTTGAAATTTCGCGCGTTTTTAGTGGCTGTGATTAAAACTGCAATCGTCATAAGTGGATTTAGCCCTGATGACGCGAGAATGAGATTAGTGGTTACCTAGCCCTTATTTCTTTTGAAATTGGGCCAGGTAACCAGGCTAAGAACCTACAAGAAACCTACTAAGATCCTACAAGGATCCCTCTAAGATCCTACAAGAATCCTGCTCAGATCCTACAAGGATCCTACTAAGATCCTACAAGGATCCCTCTAAGATCCTATAAAGATCCTGCAATATTCTGCTAAAATCTACAAAAATTCTGCTAAGATCATGCTATATTTATTGCTGTATTTATTGCTGATGTCACTGTATCCTACCAGAAGACGAGGATGTGCTTCTTCTTGGGTTGACTGAGGGGACTGGTGGAGTTATATGAGGATAATGCACGCCTTCCTCTTCGGAGTCCTCATCGTCTAGAAATGAACGTTAAAAAACGAAATAAGAAATGGATTAGATCGGACCAGGGTTATTATTAGAAGCAAAGCTAGCTGATGATAGCTCGTAACAGGGCCAGTCCAGCTTATATAAACAGGTCTTTAATAAACGTACCTTTGGTCGAAGGTGTGAAACTACGGAATCTGTCAGTAATCATATCTTCTTCAGTCGTTACATTAGGTGTACCTGACGACACAGACCTTGAATGAGGCCGTGACGTATCTAAACACAAAAGAAAAGTTTAAAGTGTCTGTGAAGCCATAAAACTTTTTCGTGGTTTTGAACCAGTGAACTCTATATAAAGACTGGAACGAGACCTCCATAAGCTCGGCCCTATGATTGGTGAAGCCAAACTTCCGGCTGCTGGGGGCAACGCATGAACGTCTGACCAACTTCCAAGGAGCGGTAGAAAACAGAACAATGGCCCAGCGAGAATTTTTTATTTGTTTGTAGTTGAACTTCTTTAGAACTGATATAACGAAGCCAGTATGTATTAAAATCATTGTCCTTTCTTGTCTGAGGCATGTTTGCTGGCAAAAATAGATTGGAGGAGGACAAATATTGCCAAACAAAGCAAAATTTTGCTTGGATTGATAGAAACTCCTGACGAAAATTCAGGTTTTTAGTATTTAATCGTCTTTATTTTATGAATTCTTGCAACCCTGTCACGCTGTGCCTTTGCTCTTATGAATAATTTCCTCATACCTTTTGAATCATAACACCACGTATATTTTGGATCAGTTTGATGCCTTTAAAACACTGTCGGTTCGTATTTCTGTGTTTTGTTTGATTTTTTGACTGTTCAGAAAATTTAATATTTATGGTTTTTATTGATCATGTCAGCATCCATATGCTCGACAGATTATAGCCACTAGACTTCAGTAGACTTTAAAGGACTTGATTAATGCTATCTTTATTTGATTCAAAATGTTCATAAACTTTTTCTTGACTTTTGATACCTCGACACTTGGAGCTGCCATACAAAAAAATCAAGAGATCCGCGCGGTTTCGGATTCAAATTGTGTTTTTTGTCGAATATTCAAGCTGCGTTTTTGCTGCTAAAAGACTTTAGAAGAAATATCTATTACTGTAGCATGTTTGCATTTCTTTGTAATTGGGTCATAACAAAATATAACGTAAAAAATAAAGATTTTCCTGCATAAAAGAGGACTGGGGATGCCCTGCATGTCAGCCTCCATGATGGCTTCAAAATTTGGTTTGTAGGTATCGTTCCAGTCCTTATATAGAGTTCACTGTTTTGAACAGATCATGACAGGAGCATTCACTGAAAATTTCAAACAAAACTGCTGCAGTCTTTGAGCCATAAACTCTCAAAGTTTGCCATAATGGCTTATCCATTTCTTGAAGAAATTAATCGCTCGGTTAGATGACGTATGCAGTTGAGCAACTATGCAAAACGACAATGGATTTAAAGTAATATATGCAACACGTGTTCTTCCTCCAATTTCTAAATACAGTCTAGGAGATGAAGCCCAGTTTTGTTTAACCAGCTTGGCTGTATTTAGACATCGGAGGACGAACATTGACGAGTGTTGATATAGCTTCTCAAATGAATCTATATTTTAAGAGAAAATCGACCTCAAAGTTTGCTAAACTTGACCGTAATCTTCCTCCGATTTCTAAATACTGATTAACTATTGAATTTTCCTCATGAATTATTAGTGAGTTTGATGACAATATTAATAATTCAACGGCATACATCATCTGTTCTATATATTCAATCTCAGTCTTTCCTTATTTTGTAACATCAGGAAGGCAATTTTGGTATTTAATATCTCGAAAAGTACATGCTACATTTTTTTCACTTTTTAAATATTGGTCATTTAGATTATGAGCTTCAAATTTGTTCTATTGGAAGTTTTATACAATCAAACTGGATGTTCTTTCCCGCGCGACCTTGCAATATTGACAGCAACATTGCAATGTTGACTAGCTAACGATACAGCGACTCCTTGGCAAGTTGCTAAAATTTTGCTTTTTAAATATCGAATTTCTCAAAACATGAAGTTTATTTAGGCTACGTTTACACGGTACCGGACGAATTCAAAACCGGTCTCGAATTCGTCCTATTTCGCCGTGTAAACAGCTGGCGGAACCGTACTAATTCGATTTTTCTTCCATGAACAGGCGGAACTGTACTAATTCGGGAAGGGTTTAATTTCTGCTAAACGTTCCCCCCTTTGCCTGCTGTGCAAATGTATGTTTTTACTCTTATATTTCAACGTACGAAAGCGAAAATATATCTGAATAGCACGCAGGCATCGTCATCATCATCATTACGAGCTAGCTTGGCTTCCCATGACACATTTCTTCCATCCATCTCTGTTATTCATAGCATTTGGAAGTTCTTCTACCCTGCATGCTGTATCCTCCATCAGCAGATCAATATATGTCTTCCTTGGGCGTCCTGGTTAGAGTAAAACATCCCCAGCTAATTCCTCTTTGCTGCGCCAGCAATGTCCAGCAAATCTCAATCTTTGTTGACGTATTGATTTGCTAATATGAGGGATGTTGCCATATAGTTCCTTGTTTGTCGGGTGTTCTTTCCAAGATTTGTTCAGGGCAGCTCGTATCATTCGTGTGTATGCGCCATCAATCTTCTTTTCTAGTGTTGATGTTAGGGTCCAAGTGGTGGCACCATATACGAAGACAGATTCTACAGTACTTAGCTCTGACGAAATTTCTCTTCAGTTTATCTGGTAGGTTGGATTTCCAGATTTTGTCCAGCTCATTCAGTGCTCCCCAGGCCTTTCCGAGTCTGATGTTTAGCACGCAGTGTGTCAGCCTTCCGTTTACACGGGACCCCACGAAACCGCACAAATTCGAGACCTTAAAAATTCAGGTCTAGTTTTTAACCGGCATGGTTCCGAACTCGTCTGGTACCGTGTAAACGGACAAAAAAAGAACGCCGAACAGTGCACAGCTCCGTGTAAACAGGCAGTACGGGACGAATTCGAAACCGACTCGAATTCATCCGGTACCGTGGGTCTCGAATTCATCCAGTATCGTGGGTCTCGAATTCATCCAGTACCGTGGGTCTCGAATTCATCCAGTACCGTGGGTCTCGAATTCATCCAGTACCATGAGTCTCGAATTCATCCAGTATCGTGGGTCTCGAATTCATCCAGTACCATGGGTCTCGAATTCATCCAGTACCATGGGTCTCGAATTCATCCAGTACCGTGGGTCTCGAATTCATCCAGTACCATGGGTCTCGAATTCATCCAGTACCGTGGGTCTCGAATTCATCCAGTACCATGGGTCTCGAATTCATCCAGTATCGTGGGTCTCGAATTCATCCAGTATCGTGGGTCTCGAATTCATCCAGTACCGTGGGTCTCGAATTCATCCAGTATCGTGGGTCTCGAATTCATCCAGTACCGTGGGTCTCGAATTCATCCAGTACCATGGGTCTCGAATTCATCCAGTACCATGGGTCTCGAATTCATCCAGTATCGTGGGTCTCGAATTCATCCAGTACCATGGGTCTCGAATTCATCCAGTATCGTGGGTCTCGAATTCATCCAGTACCGTGGGTCTCGAATTCATCCAGTACCGTGGGTCTCGAATTCATCCAGTACCATGGGTCTCGAATTCATCCAGTACCATAGGTCTCGAATTCATCCAGTATCGTGGGTCTCGAATTCATCCAGTACCATGGGTCTCGAATTCATCCAGTACCGTGGGTCTCGAATTCGTCCAGTATCGTGGGTCTCGAATTCATCCAGTATCGTGGGTCTCGAATTCATCCAGTACCATGGGTCTCGAATTCATCCAGTACCGTGGGTCTCGAATTCATCCAGTACCATGGGTCTCGAATTCATCCAGTATCGTGGGTCTCGAATTCATCCAGTACCATGGGTCTCGAATTCATCCAGTACCGTAGGTCTCGAATTCCTCCAGTATCGTGGGTCTCGAATTCATCCAGTACCATGGGTCTCGAATTCATCCAGTACCGTGGGTCTCGAATTCGTCCGGTATCGTGGGTCTCGAATTCGTCCAGTATCGTGGGTCTCGAATTCGTCCAGTATCGTGGGTCTCGAATTCGTCCAGTATCGTGGGTCTGGAATTCATCCAGTATCGTGGGTCTGGAATTCATCCAGTACCGTGGGTCTCGAATTCATCCAGTATCGTGGGTCTCGAATTCGTCCAGTATCGTGGGCACAGATTAATAATATACAGATGTGGAACACGCGGCAAATCTTGTCCCCACTTTTGCAATGCGCATGCGCGAGCCTCTGGCAAGTGTCATGAACAATTTTTATAAGAAAATAGATAGGGAAACCCCAAATTTTGGCAGTAAAACCGCGATTTAAAGAACAGTTGTCGGTCGATCTTCAATCTTCGGACGAAATTTGCTAATCAATGTTATACTTTGTCTTTTTAGCAGAAAAGAATTGCATGAATACCATTCTAAGCGACGAAAATAAAGAAAGAATAACCCGAAAAAGTGCGATTTTTTTCAGCAACCTATAAAGATTCGAACTTGCCAACTTGGCAATAGTCATGTGAGTGTATTTCGATATTCCAGCTTATTAATCAATATATTTTTGTGAAATGAATGTCATATCAAAGTGTGGTGGATAATACAAGTGCTTAATGTGGACACTGTGTATTTATACCAGAATTTATTCACGATCGAGTTCACGAATATAGTTCACGAATATAATATTATTGGGATGATATCAAAGTCATTTATGAACGGGACAAACAACAAACACTTCGGTGTTGTCCCAAACTAACACAGAAGCATATCAGTCCAAATGGTTTCATGAAAATGAAAGTGAAGTATGCAACCCAAATCATTAGCCAAACTGTAGCTTCCACAACAAAATCTCAAACTGTTTCTAATGGAACCTTTTTTGGTTCAGAGATACCAAACATAACCAGGCAATTACTTAAATGAAAATGTTTTGTAAAACAAATAAAGCTAAGTGGTGAGTGGGACTAATGCTTGCCAAAAATATATTATTTTAAACTGTTGTCTCATCTGTCCATTTTATTGCTAATGCTTGAAAAAAAGCCTAAGCTACATCTCCCAAAATAAATTTGATTACAATAATAAATAAACAACTACAGTACCACTACTTTTATTTTACAAAAACACTATCTAAATTCTGGACTCAGTATTTTACAATAATCATGTAGCTCAATATACAATGTAATGAGCATCAAAGGTTAAAAATGCCATGTCATGTATAATTTGTGCTCAGTAAAGCATCACTTTGCTCCTGTTTGTTGAATGGTGGAAGTCTGGTTCAAGCCTGCGACATTGGAGCACATTTCAAGGAAATACTATCTCACTCTAGTACAGTACTCCAAAAGCAAAGCAAAACATTTGTAGACTATTTTCAGGAGTTTCTTCTGCCTTTTATAAAAAGACTCCAGTTACATATTTGGTGGTCTTCCACCAGTGGGACCTGAAAAAATAATGGAGCTTTAGTATGAGGGGGGAAATTTAAGACAAATATGTTGAGCAAGTTGTAGGTCAATATTGTTTATCCTCTAACCAAACAATTAATCACTTTTTAGTTGGTGTAACTAGTTTTGTAATTTATGGGAATTACCAACCTCCACCCGCACAATTTTAAAAAAGCCCTGGGGGAATTAATTAGGAAAAAAAAAATACCTGGGTTTCCAGACTCCCAACCCTACCTAGTTTTTTTCCTAGCAAAATTAACTTTGGCACCCCCCTCCCCTCCCCCTGCCCACCCCCCACCCCCCCACCCACCCCCCAAAAAAAAGAAAGAAAGAAAAAACACATTATGGTATAATTTCCAGCGGTCAAGAACTCATGACCAACACAATATATGATCCAACTGATTTCATAATACTATCACACTGTACTGTACCAACAATGCCTAGATGATCAGAAGAATCTACTGAAAATCACAATATTAAGAAAATTCCTATTTGGTGCAAGCTAAAGTTCCATTACAGTATTAAGTAGCTCGAATTACAAATTTTATTGCATGTCGAGACTGGAGAGAATAATCAAGTTCAACTTTGTACCAAGGTATAAAGGGATAGGCAATTGGGTATTTATCAACATAATTAGATGCCATATTGTACATAAAATATAACTAAATCATGTAAATAGTAATATATTTTTATTTTAATTGACCATTTAATGATATATTGTAAATATTTTAGATGTAAAAATTAAATCTTTGGCCGTTTGAGTAGTGCTTACCACACTGGTTTTACAGTGTGCTTCAAAAAATATGCCTCAAGTATGTCGATCAAATGTCTAACTTGGCCGAGAACTTGGCAAACTTGCAAAGAGCTAGAGCCTTTCAGAGGCCTATAAATATCAATATTAATCGCTTGTATTTCTGTCTTGTATTAAACTCAAACGTACATCTTTTTTATACCAAAACAACTACTTACCATTCATCTTTACAATTTAAGCCTCAAAATGATGAAAACTTGCTTCAATTTTGTAAAATATGCATTTTCCCCCTTTCGAACGTCGTTTTTCCTATACTTTTACCTGAAAATTCCAGCGATGACACTTGCCAGACCAATTTGCGTGGCGCGTGGAATGACGTGAGCGTGGGGACACAAACATCAAAGGCGCCGCAGCGTGTTCCACATCTGTATATTAATCTGTGTCGTGGGTCTCGAATTCGTCCGGTATCGGGGTCTCGAATTCCTCCAGTATCGGGGTCTCGAATTCATGCAGTACCGTGGGTCTCGAATGCATCCAGTACCGTGGGTCTCGAATTCATCCAGTACCGTGGGTCTCGAATTCGTCCAGTACCGTGGGTCTCGAATTCATCCAGTACCATGGGTCTCGAATTCATCCAGTACCGTGGGTCTCGAATTCGTCCAGTATCGTGGGTCTCGAATTCGTCCAGTACCGTGGGTCTCGAATTCATCCAGTACCGTGGGTCTCGAATTCGTCCAGTACCGTGGGTCTCGAATTCGTCCAGTACCGTGGGTCTCGAATTCATCCAGTACCGTGGGTCTCGAATTCATCCAGTACCGTGGGTCTCGAATTCATCCAGTATCGTGGGTCTCGAATTCATCCAGTACCGTGGGTCTCGAATTCATCCAGTACCGTGGGTCTCGAATTCATCCAGTACCGTGGGTCTCGAATTCATCCAGTATCGTGGGTCTCGAATTCGTCCAGTACCGTGGGTCTCGAATTCATCCAGTACCGTGGGTCTCGAATTCGTCCAGTACCGTGGGTCTCGAATTCGTCCAGTACCGTGGGTCTCGAATTCATCCAGTACCGTGGGTCTCGAATTCATCCAGTACCGTGGGTCTCGAATTCGTCCAGTACCGTGGGTCTCGAATTCATCTAGTACCGTGGGTCTCGAATTCATCTAGTGGGTCTCGAATTCATCTAGTAACGTAGGTCTCGAATTCGTCCAGCACCGTGGGTCTCGAATTAGTCTAGTACCGTGGGTCTCGAATTCATCCAGTATCGTGGGTCTCGAATGCGTCCAGCACCGTGGGTCTCGAATTAGTCTAGTACCGTGGGTCTCGAATTCATCTAGTAACGTAGGTCTCGAATGCGTACTGGATGAATTCGAGACCCACGGTGCTGGACCATGGGACTCGAATTAGTCTTAGAGTTAGTTGCTCCGAGTCTCTGACTTTCAATAGAACTTCATATTACGTGAAGTTCGATATTTAAAATGCAAATTTTTAGCAACTTGCCAAGGAGTCGCCGTGTACCGTTTGCAAGTCAACATTGCAATGTTGCTGTCAATATTGCAAGGTCACGCGGGAAAGAACATCTGGTTTGACTGTAATACAATCTCAATATTACAACAGATGTTTGTCAGTAACGTCAGGTAATACATTACCTCTCTTTTTAGTAATAAAATTTGGTAATAACGTCGAACGTCTTGATTTTGGACTGGAGTTGTTATTATTGTTTGCTAGTGGATCTACAATGTCGCCCTTGGAATGGACAACCATTGAATGACGAGTAGATTTTGATTTCTTTGAAACAGCTGCACTCTCGCCAGTAGGAGGTTTTACAGATCTGAAATATAATAGAAAGTAAGGTCTCACAATGTAACGTAAGGTCTCACAACTTAACGTAAGGTCTCACAACACAACGTAAAGTCTCACAATGTAACGTAAGGTCTCACAATGTAACGTAAGGTCTCACAACTTAACGTAAGGTCTCAAAACTTAACGTAAGGTCTCACAACTTAACGTAAGGTCTCACAACGTAACGTAAGGTCTCACAATGTAACGTAAGGTCTCACAACTTAACGTAAGGTCTCACAACTTAACGTAAGGTCTCACAACTTAACGTAAGGTCTCACAACTTAACGTAAGGTCTCACAACTTAACGTAAGGTCTCACAATGTAACGTAAGGTCTCACAACACAACATAACGTAAGGTCTCACAATGTAATGTAAGGTCTCACAACTTAACGTAAGGTCTCACAATGTAACGTAAGGTCTCACAACTTAACGTAAGGTCTCACAATGTAACGTAGGGTCTCACAATGTAACGTAAGGTCTCACAATGTAACGTAAGGTCTCACAACTTAACGTAAGGTCTCACAATGTAACGTAAGGTCTCACAATGTAACGTAAGGTCTCGCATTGTAACATAGGGTCTCACAATGTAACGTAAGGTCTCACAATGTAACGTAAGGTCTCACAATGTAACGTAAGGTCTCACAACTTAACGTAAGGTCTCACAATGTAACGTAAGGTCTCACAATGTAACGTAAGGTCTCACAATGTAACGTAAGGTCTCACAATGTAACGTAAGGTCTCACAATATAACGTAAGGTCTCACAACTTAACGTAAGGTCTCGCAATGTAACGTAAGGTCTCACAATGTAACGTAAGGTCTCACAATGTAACGTAAGGTCTCACAACTTAACGTAAGGTCTCACAACTTAACGTAAGGTCTCACAATGCAACGTAAGGTCTCACAATGTAACGTAAGGTCTCACAATGTAACGTAAGGTCTCACAATGTAACGTAAGGTCTCACAATGTAACGTAAGGTCTCACAATATAACGTAAGGTCTCACAACTTAACGTAAGGTCTCACAATGTAGGTAACGTAACGTCTTACAGCGTAAAGTAAGGTCTCGCGCTTCATTCTTTATCAATTGCTTTCTACCCAGCTAGAGTATAGAGGATTCAGTTAATTACCTCGATAATGTCTCATGAATCTTTTGTGCAATCAAAGGATCTTCCACTTCCATCCAAATCTCTCCTGCTCCTAATGTTGTTGAACGACCAAACTCCATAAAGAAACAATAATCCTGGTGACCATAACGACGAACATGATAAAGTTTTTCTTCATTTAAGATTTCTTGTGACGCAGGATTCACAAAATATAAACTATCATCCTTCAAACAAAGTTTGTAAGTTCCAGTCATGTTTTTAACACCACCAAGACCTCTTGGGATGACTTTAACATTCCACACTAAATCTACGAAAAAGACAACAAATAAAAGTTCAAGTCAGAAAATATTTTGGCATTCAATTGCATGGAATTCATATCAGTAAGATCTTATTTGGGTTTATGGCCACTTTAATGTACGTATCAAGCAAGTCCTCAAATATCTCAACAAGGAAGCAAAGAAATGGAAAAAAAAGAAAAAGATGTCACTTTGTCATTTCAGTAAACTGTATGAGAACCGTTTGGTTGTGAGATCCTTTGAAATAGGGACTTTAAGAAAACACAACGACTACGACTAGGGCAACGTGTTTGCACAATATAAGTTTATTCAAATACAAAGAGCTTTTGCAAATGACGGTCTCAAGAGTAATTTTCACGCCGTCGTGGCTCTGTTGACAACGTAGATAAAGCATTTTTACGTTGTAAAGACAACGCGGAACCTGAATCACTACAGAAGCCTTAGAAAAGCTTAACCTTACTCTCGCGACTAACATAGATTGAACAAGTATTTTTCTTTAAGAATTTAAGAACAAAACGAGTCCGTGCGATTGTCTATCTTGAAATTTGAATGTATAAATACACCACCATTTTCTACTTAAACTTTCTACCGTAGCCGTAGTCCGTTGTCTGAATCTTAAAGTCTCTATTGTCCTCATCGGATACGGTTAACCGTTTTAGAATATAGAGCGCTTTTTGCTAAACTGGCAATGATTTTCAAAAACGCGGAACTTGTTCCTAAGGAGAAGCGGTTGCGGTTAAAATTGCCAAAAACGGATTTTGGAAATTCAGACCCCCCAAAAAAGACCCCTTTAAGTGTAAGACAGACTTAATTTTCGTTTAAATTCATAGCTGCCAAACCGTTTAAACCCATTGTTGCCTAGAATGTCTCAGGGTTCTCCCTTTGATGAGTAAAATCATCTGGCGTTGGACACAATAAAGATACCATTTTTGTCTAGCTCAGATAGGAATGGGTTAATCACTTGTTAAAACCTGGTTCTCATATGTCGCGGATGGTCACCGACCCATGATTTAGATGCATGTTAAGTAAAAGAATAAAAGCACTGTTTTTCTGCATTGTTCTTTATTACTTAACATGCTGCTGCACTTCACGTTTTAACATGCATCTAAATCACAAATCGACGACGATCGGCGACCATCGGCGACCATTGGCGACATATGAGAACCATGCAGGCTTTAACTCGTTGCTGTCTGGGATGTTTCAGAGTTCTCCCTTTGCATGGCGAGAAATGGTGGACATAGAGGCGGAGCGAAAGCCCTATTAAACTAGTACCTATGTCGTGCGGTCGTCACAGTTCCGCGGTTCAGAAGAAAAGAGAACAACTAATTTATGCAATGTTGCATGAAATCTTCATTCGATGATCAGAAAATACTGAAGCTTTGAGATTGAAAACCGCAACAACGACAAATACAGGCTAGAAATGAAGAACATCATCGAAAAGACGGATCTTTATAGTAGCCGAATCAGATCGAAACTTGGCCGGAAATAGTATACCTCTGTTTGATTTTCGATAACGTGAGCAGCAAGGTTGGTACAATTTGCGTATTCGCCATATTGGCTTATGTTAGACTTGTGCTCAAAATAGTATATCAAAAACCGCAACGGATTTAATATCTGTGGCATATCGCTCATGATATTTATATCGCAGATGTGTTGCACTAAACAATTCAGATTGAAACATTTGAAATAATTTAAAAATTGACACTGCTACGACGATTGTTTCACTCATCCTCTATGTAAGTCCTATTAATCTTGCAGAACTTTTCTAGTCAAAATTTTTGTAAGTGGGCATGCATTACGCGCATGCGTGACCATTATTTCTCGCCATGATGAGTAAAATCGTCTGGTGTTAGACAGAGTAAAACAATAAAAGGGCTGGTTTTAACCAGCTCAGGCAGGAATGGGTCAAATTGGATAAACATGCCCCTAGTCACTAACCATATTTTGATTCTTGCAGATTCTTGTTCTCCATTTTATGCAGTTTGTCAAGATTGCTGAACCAAGATTCTAATAATTCCTCACTGTCAGCTGTCAAAGCAAACACATCCTCCTTTGTGTACAAAACAAGAAGCTGACCATATTTTGAATCTTTCTTGTTTATAATACCAAGACAATCTTGCAAAAAAATTGTCCTCTTGGGTTCTGAATTGGAGTTAAATTTCCTCTGGCTTTCGTAGTACTCAAGTTGAGCAGCTCCCGTGTCCTTGTTGAAACATAACACAAAGTACCGTTCCTTCTTGTTCTGTTTTAACCAAAGAAAAGAAAATGTTTAACTCTTTCTCTACTGTTGGCTCTTCCCTTGCCAAGTAATATATCGCCTGGCATTAAACAATTATTAGTAAAATATACTAAAGTCTGCATGCTTACAAAAACAAACTACTGTATACGGTAGGCAAAGAATTAAAACATAATTAAAACAAGGATTTTGTAAGCACTTTTTTTTTATTTAAACATATTTTGGAATACAAACATTTTCTCCACACCACACTGAAATAAAATCAACACCTAACATCTTAGCTGTGATCCGTGGTCTGAACTGTGTCGTTGGCGGCTGCTTGAAGCGCCTTTGATATGCTTCGACACGGCCACGTTGATCTGCGTCCTTCGCAATTCAGCCGCTGGCTGCAAGTAAGGATGATTAGCCCCCCAGTCATTTAGCATTTATCATTTATTTATCACTGATTAATATACCTGTACAATGCTATAAGAGTGCTCGTGGCTCAGTTGCCAGAGTGACTACCTTTCAAGTTTCACCACTGAGCTATAAGCACACTTGATCTTATGCAAGAAGAGTTGATCAACTCTGTCTATGATAAGTCATGGTTTTTCTCTGCATGGGTACTTCGATCAGTATGTACTTCCTCCCCACAGGGAATATTGACAGTAGAGTGGGTTAGAAAAGCTGTCTGAGAGCTCTTCCTTTGATGAGTAAAATTGTCTGGAGCTATTCTATAGATTGAGCAGGGGCGTAGCGAAGGGTGTGTCCGTGTCCGTGTGTGTGTGTGTGTGTGGGGGGGGGGGGGGGGGAGGGGGTGTCGCACCATCGGCAAACGCGGACTACTGTCGGCAAATTTCTGTTCGGGATCTTCGAGAGAAAACGTTTGATGCGAGGAGGGGATGGGGTGCTTAGAGTTAGAAGTTAGGGTCTCGGAGCCAATTACAAGAGCTCGGAGCTGTGAGCCAAGAGTTCAGAGCTAAGAGCGCGGAACCAGGAGCTAGGAACCAGAAGTCAGGAGCCATGAGCTCAGAGCCAAGAGCTAGGAGCCAGGAGCCAGGAGCCAAGAGCTGGGAGCCCAGCGCCAAGAGCCAAGAGCTAGGAGCCAAGAGCCAAGAGCTAGGAGCCAGGAGCCAAGAGCCAAGAGCCAAGAGCCAAGAGCCAAGAGCCAAGAGCCAAGAGCCAAGAGCCAAGAGCCAAGAGCCAAGAGCCAAGAGCCAAGAGCCAAGAGCCAAGAGCCAAGAGCCAAGAGCCAAGAGCCAAGAGCCAAGAGCTAGGAGCCAGGAGCCAAGAGCTAGGAGCCAGTAGCTAGGAGCCAGCCAACAGGTAGGAGCCAAGAGCTAGAGCTAGGAGCTAAGCATTATGCCACTTTAAGAGCACTGAGTGTGGAGCCCAGCGCCAAGAGCTAGGAGCCAGGAGCTAGGAGCTAGGACTGAAAACATTTCGGCAAAGTTGACAAACAAATCGCAACTTTCCCGACAAGATTAGATCGCTGACAAGATTTGGTAAAAAAAATTCCGATGTCCGATCGGTATCGTCTATCCGGCAAGGTGTTTCATCGGGTGTTATCCGAAGAACAGAAATCGTGTTTCCTCTCACTGACAAAGCTTTTCGAAAGGACATTCAGTAAATTGAAAACTGTGAAAAACTTGCGCATGTCAAGGACTAGCGACGAAAGGCTAGAAGAACTTAATATGTTAAAAGGACATCACAGACGAAGTATGCGTAAATAATCTAGCAATACTGTGGGCTCGTTTGAAAGTAAGGTGTATTGCCATATCACAGAAGACTTATTGCAGTTGTACTGGTAATTGCCTTCAGTGTTTGTCTTCCTTTTATTAAATTTGTTAAATAGGCGACAAGATCCATTAAGTTAGAACCTAAGCTGCAAACTTTGAATGCTACGTAAACAAAGTCCATATTTTGATTATTAGAATAAACAACGACAAAATGGGCGTGGTTTAATCCAAGCCACGCCCATTTTGTAAATTGAGTTTTGCCCCCACCCCAAACGTATAGCCTTCGCTACGCTACTCAGTTCATTACTAAATTCCATGAAAGTTAAATTATATTGTTTATATTCACATTTCTCAACAAAACAGAAATACAGTACAGTAATAATAACAAACTACAGAAGCATGCAGAAGTGGGAAGGCAAGGTTTGAATTAACGGTTCATGATTCGTGATTCACGAACCAAATTACAAACTTAACGAATGCAAAAGCAAAACTTTTAATAAAAATCATGAATCAAAAATAACGAGTGACTTTTGAAACTTTATATAATCACAGATTTGGTACTGATGCTGAACTGGTCTTACACAGTGACACATCGTACATGAAGTAGTTTACGTTAAGACAGTGGTACTGTGGAAGCATTTTTCGAGTGCCCACTTGCACCCACGCAAACTATCCACTATGGCACAGAATAAATGTGAACACAGCAAAGACCTAGCACACTACAATAAGCTGTGGGAGTTTCAAAGAGAAGAAAAGACTGTGAGAAAAACTAAAATCAGGCATGTTACACACAGATATCAAGATCTCTACAAAAAATAAACCTTTTTGTTTCTGAGAGTATTAGTTTTTAAGTTTTTAAGGCATTGATTACTACAGGTACTTTAAAATGGAGGTAAAAAATCAGGCATTATACTGATGGAACTTTTTTAAAATTCACGAACCAGTTTTCAATAGTTAATTCGAGCCTTGGAAGGTATTTCCATTTTGACTGTAAAGGTCAGAAATGGGGAATTGCATCACTATCAGTGGAAGATCATTACACTAGCAACTTAAACCAATTAAAGCACTTTTAGTCTGTCAGGAGGGGACTAAGTCTCCTTGATGGGGAGTTGTAGCCCCTAGCTTGCCTCCCCCCTTTGGTGCCACCCCTGAATGATTACAATAATCTGGTGTTATTATCCAACAAAGTCGGGTTCTCTTTGATCTACTATGGGATATATATCACAAATATCCTGAAAATCAGACAGTGCAGCTATAAAAATAACCTAGTGTGTATATATTATTGTGAAATTCATTACTAATTCATGAGTTTTGCAGCCAATCCAATTTCAGAAATTACGTCACATGTATACCCCTGTAAACCCCATACAAACTAAAACCAATGATGCTAATTAGTTACAACCACTAGTGGATGTATACTCTTCTGATACAACCACTAGTGCTTGTAACTAATTAGCATCTGAATATCCCAAAGGGATTTTTACTATTTATTCATTTCACAAGTTGTTTGCTCGTGATTGTATATTCAATACAACACGGCCGCTCGTGTTGTAAACAATTTACTTACCAGCACTCTTACCAATTAATATCTCAAGAGAAAACCTCATTTGTTGGCTAATAAGAAAGTTACTGAACCGATCTTGGTCATGTAATTAGTGCTGGTTCAACCCCGTACTGTACACTTAGACAGAGAGTAAAATATGAAAGGGACTATTTTGGCCAGCTCTGGTAACATAAATGGTCAAGGACCATAATAACACTTTACAAACTAGCTACTATAATTGATGCCCAAGTATACAGTTGTAACAGATCATGCAATGGTGTTAGTGATAATAATAGGAATAAAATAATAAAGAGACAATTTTTGACCTACTTGAGCAAGAACAAGTTACTATGAATACTAAGGAAGTCATAATGATCTGCACTGGTGTTATATATCTCAATTGATTACCACAGGTGCCCCCTTAATCCAATGCTGCGTAGGATGTCTGAGGGTTCTCTGTTTGACGAGTATAAAATCATCTGGTGTTAGGCAGAGTAAAACAATAAAAGGGCTGTTTTTGGCCAGCTCAGGCAGAAACGGATTAATTGCTTGTTTATATAAATAGCCTAAAATCATTATGTGTTAAACAGTGCAACATATCATAGTTCTCATAACTGGAAAAGACAAGATACCATTAATTAAACATATACATACAGTATTAAGCAGGTTTTCCACTAGGTGACTTTTTTCATGCAAATTAGTGACTTCTTCTTTTGTCTCATGAGCTCTGCATGAGCTGGAACTAATCAGAAATCTATTGAATTCGAACAAAAGTCGCTTCGCACAAAAGAAAATCACCTAGTGGAAAACCAGTTTTAGTCTGCACATCTTTACAAGTCAAATGACTATTTGAACTCTAAAGGAAGTCATAATTAACAATAAAATACGTAAAAAATAACTCACCATACAACCACAAGATATTAATTATTATTAATAAATATAATTGAGCAGATGGTGACACTTGTATTTCTGATAAATTATTATCTACCTATGATCATTTTTCCAAGATGGCTTAAGTAGGACCATCGACAATTTGATGAGCAGTTTCTGAACATGCTGTTTTGTTTACTTAAAGCAAGTGATAATTGACAAATAAGCAAACCAAAAATAGTGAAAAATCAACAAGAATGAGCAGCTCTATCCTGGGTCAATAGACCTTTTGGCATGAAGTGCATGAATTACAAGATCTTTCTTTTTGACAAATCTGATTGGCTAATGTCCAATGTTTGTTCAAAGTTTTGGATGTCCGATGTTTTGTGAAAGTCAATAAAATCTCTCAATGTGTTTATACCACGCACTTCATGCGAAAGGTCTCTATTGAAACTCAAAGTTTAAAAGACTATTTTGTTCAAATTCACCACCTCTAAAAACCATTGCAGTTTTAGATCAACTAAATGATTTAAATTAGAGCAGAAAATAGCAAAGACATTATTGTTGTCTCAAAATTCCACAGGAAATGATCATATTATTTTAATTTAATTAACAGACATGGTGTCAGCAAAAAATATGAAGCACGTTCAAACATTTTTAAACGTAAAAAAATATAATTCTCAACAGCTTTCATTTGTTCTGAATTTTATAAACCAATCCTAGATGATATATCTGTGTAATTTCTCAGGTCGGAAATCTTGATATTTTATTGTGAAAATCGTTGTAAAATCGATCAGGTACAGCGTTTTGAGCGGAACTATTAAAATACCATGAAGTGTTATTTGGATGACATATTTAGTCTATTAGAATTTTCTTAATCGAAGATGGAATAACGCGAAAAATATATAAAACCTAAACTGAGTAAACAAGTGAAACGTTCAACGTGGCTTAAATCGTTGGATTGAAATAGTTTGTAGGTTCAAATCACATTTCGAAGCTCCGCCAAGAAGGAACTACTGAAGAGTGAAGATTGAAGATTGAGATTGCTTGCGCACTTCAGCTTTCATGTTTTAAACGTTTGTCATTTTCATAATCTTTTCACTATCAATTCAATTGAGATATGATGTCACTCGATCGAGTATTTACCGTAAGCTGTATTAAAATTTGCTTATTAAAACACAGGATTCAAGCCGAAAAAGCACACATGATTGAGTAAATAATCCCCAGTCTTTAGTATACAAATCCTCGTAGCTTAATACAATGTCATGTTCTGACATGAAGATTTCTCGGCAGATTTTGAAGATATTGTTCACTTTCGGTAACATATTTTTGACTTAATCGGTCTTCCGGTACACGAACTAACGTATTTTTAAACTTAATTGTTCAGGAAGAGAGTTTCGGAGTCAAGTTACAAAATCTAAACTACACCGACCACAAATACATTTTAACGTCGCTTGCGATACAGCTATGAAATTATTTTTTGATCATAAATCGACTTAAAAAACCTCCTTTGATATTAATATCTTTAAGACTTATAAAGGCACAAGACATTCTTTTCAATTTTATAATTTCTTTTTGCTAGCTCCTTGATCCGTTGATCAATGCTATTTTCAAGTTCATATGAAAAGGTCAAAACGTAGATGACATTTGATCACGTCCACAATTATTTCTCTTCAGGTTTATCAACGAGAATTTCAACTTAAAATAGATGTGGATTTGATGCGAGGAATATTAAGCAATCTCGTAGGCAACAAAGGAATCTTAAATCCAAAGAAATATTTATGTAAACGATTTTGAAGGCAACAATAACAAACGCGAGTTTCGCCATATTTTCAACATCATTTGCAAACAAGTTCAATGAGTATTTAATAAATATCAAGGCTAGATTGTACACAAACCTTTACTCGCTTCAGCCATCCTTCTTTCACGATATCTGGTTTGCTCGTCATGGTTTCCGTGTCTGTTGTGTGATTGCACTTGGATAAAATATGATGCTGGGATCTCCTCTCCTGATGTTTAATCTCCTGCCTCCTTCCACAAGACAGCTTCACAGCTACCTTGAAACCGCTGTTTTCCAAAGATCACTTACATAAGCTAGTTTCTACAGTTATTAAAATTACACATGTTCGTTCGAGATAATAGTTCATTTCTTTTTACTTTGCCAAAGAACGGAATATATGTACGCACTTCAAAATTCAACAAAGGACATTGATGAAGGGCAATCCCACCCACGTAACACGGGCGGCTTGACCTAGCCTGCACAACCTGACAGCTTGATTTATGGCCTTTTACTGACAGATAATATTTTAATTTGTCAAAAAAATCTCATTTTTCTCATTTTGTTCATTATTTTGTACATACACAACTGAAGCCGAGTTCACATGTGAGATTAAATACACTCAAGGAGTTCGCAAACTAGCATTAGTTTGCTTTCGTAATATGCCCCAGCCGGATTTTTACACATGCGCGCTGTGCCAAATTATTGCACGTAAAATACACCGAATATTTTCCCGTGCTATTGTATTCAAATACATGGATTTCATTGATCGGCATGAGATGTCAGTGTGACCAAAATACAAGGGCAAACTACGTGAAAGAATAATACCCAAATAATATCTGACGACAAAGTTTAACAAAAAACTTCCTGAAAGCTGTTTTTGTAAAGTTTAACTAAATTTCTTGACCTATATATTTCCAGTACGGAGGTTTTTACCCTTTTTGTCTGTCTGTCTGTTTGTTTGTTTGTTTGTTTGTTTGTTGGTTTGTTGGTTTGTTTGTGTTTCTGTCTTTCGCTTGGATATCTCAAAAATTATTACACCGATTTTCATGAAAGTTTGTAGAAGGGGTTGGTCACGACCAATCCATTAAATTTAGGTCGAATTTAGTCAAGATGTAGATGAGAAATTCATTGAAATCTGAGCCCAAGATTCTCCGTGTAGAAGAAATGCTTCAACCTCGCTCATTATCCTTATTTCAGTATATATGCAAACATTTTTGCATAATTTTGGTAACGAGTGCAATCAAGCATTTTATTTGGTTAGCGGGATGGCGCGTTTTCTGATCACCCCCGCTGGTGGAGGTATATGCAGGAACGGGGGGGGGGGGGGGGGGAGAAACGGGGCATGCGCCCCACACTTTGTCATGAAGTGCCCTTTTTGCAACAGAAAAGTTCCCTTTTTATGATAAAACATGTGTTTCAAGTGTCCTTTTGAAGTCCTACCCCCTGAACAAAATGCCCTTTTCAAGCTGTGCCCCTCCAAAATCAACTTGCTTCCTACGCCGCTGTGACAAGTAAAATCGTCTGGTGTTAGCCAGAGTAAAATATATAAGTAGGGACAAAAATGTCCGATTCCCTGTTAAATGTTAATATGGGATTAATATTTAATAGTGCTTGCGTGCTATGCAGACATATTTTCGCTTTCGTACGTTGAAAAATAAGAGTTAAAAAATACATTTGCACAGCAGGCCAAGGGGGAAACGTTTAGCAGAAATTAGACACGGAAGACAAATCGAATTAGTACGGTTCCGCCAGCTGTTTTCACGGCGAAATAGGACGGATTGGAGACCGGTACCAGCCTTTGCATTTGTAGAGATTTTGTTGCTATATAGTGACAAACTGTAAAAAGACGTTTGAAACGGTCATACATCTTTAGCACCTTGAAATAAAACTTCCTGTTAATAAAACTTCCATCCAAAAAGACCACAAATCTTCCAAAGAATAATAGAAACGTTTTTGTGTGTTGAACCGGAAAAGAAATATAAAAACAAATAAGAAAATATTGATGTTTTAAGAAAAAGGAAATGTTGCAACCTTTCACGCAAATGTGTATAAAATTAAGATAAGCGAAGGAAGTTTACAAGCATTTTAATTAATACAACTGAAAGTTCTATCTATTTATTGGTCGACCGTAGTCGGAGGTAGCCAGAAGGCTGCTCTTTCTTTGGCTACTACCCTAAGGCAGGGGTGGGTGCCACTCCTGTCACAGATGGTGTTGATTTTGCGGAGGGAGGAAAAGCGGAGAACCCAGTGAAGAACCCTCGAAGCACAGGAGACAAATTAACTGAACTCTATTGAACTCTACTCACATGGTCCAAGCTCGAGAACGGGGTTATTCCCAGATGGTCCAACCATGCATCCAAGTACTAACCCCCTCTAACCGGGCTTAACTATTGGTGAGAGGCAGCGCCCTAACAGCACACGCCATCCGTGCTCCCATTCCAGGCAAAAAGTTCCAGGCGAAAAGTTTTCACGATAGCGGAAGAGTTGTGCAAGGAAGTGACAGAGCATTGTGTATAAAAAAGCCGAGTGCTGCGCAGGTAGTGTTTTGGATTTAATAAAGCAAATGATGATTTGCCGAGATTATTCAGAACCATCGAAATACTGATGTTTCGAGCAGAGCTTTCCATCAGACGAGTCATTGTTGATCATAATGATCAGACGAGAATATTTTATCTTGGTTGTAAAATTCATGTCCACCTGTCACTTTCCCAGTAACTTATAAAGATCTTTATCATATAAAGTCAACGATTTCCGATCAGCCAAATCCTCGCACAGCAATGGCGGCGCCAGCCTACAGTATTTAATAAAGGTCTGTTCGCAGGGTGTGGCGGCGCCAGTGTGGGGCACGGCTGGGCCCACCCAAACGGTTTTTTATAGATTTTTCTTATTTACATAAGTTCCAACGAGAAATATGCCATTGCAGCTACATAGTGATCTGTCTTTGACATTCTAATTCATGATTTGTACATAGTTAGTATTAGTATAAACTATATATACTTATAGTATTAATGGCTAGACAGTCTTCCTGTTGTAAATTGGTTTAATGCAGCGGTACAAATTACAATCGTCATATCTGGGATAGCATAACAGAAATGCATATTTTTCATAACCATTAGTACTACAGGTCTGCATCATTTACATATATACTACAAAGTCTGAACGTTTTAAGTAAATATTTTGTCGCATTTATCGCATATATTGTTGTGTCCACTCAGAATTTTTCTTGCCCTCCCCAAAATACGATTAATTTAATTCCTAGCGCCGCCGCTGCCGCAAAGAAGCTTTCCTTGTTCGTGTGTACAATAAACAGGGCTTTTTCCAACAATTTTCCTTGACAAGTTCCAATTGCTCGTGTGTACGGTTGGACAAAGTTTTTTTCTTGACGGCAATGATCGCGTAATAGTAATAGGAGTGCGCAGTGACCTACTGCGCAATATCTTGCCAAGTTTTCTTTGACGACTAAACACACGAACAATTTTCCTTGTTCAAAAGCTAGCACAACCAGCTTTTGAGTGAACAAGGTTCCTTGTCAAGGAAAAACTTGTCAATTTGTACCTAAATAAATAAAACTCGACAAGGAAAACCTTGGCAAGGAAACATAGTATCAGTTGATGGCGACAAAAATCTGAGTTCTGAACTGCGAGAGGTTTGATAAGAATAATGGTTTGACAATAACACTTAGACCCCGTTTACACTAGAGCAAAAGTTTCCGGATTCACATTGTTTTTTATTCCCATGAGGATGAAAAACAATGTGAATCCGGATACTTTTGCTAGTGTAAACGGGGTCTTAGTGATCGGAAACCGTTGCCAATTCATACTCTTAGCCGTTTCACAGTCAATTTTGGCCGCAGAAGACTCACAAATTTTGTGTGACAGACAGACAGACAGACAGACAGACAGACAGACAGACAGACAGACAGACAGACAGACAGACAGACAGACAGACAGACAGACAGACAGACAGACAGACAGACAGACAGACAGACAGACAGACAGACACACCGACACACCGACACACCGACAGACAGACAGAAAGACATTTTGCTGGCTGAGGTGAAAAAGTACTTTTTTGTTATATATTTTTTAGTTTCCTTTCTGTAAAAGCTTGATTATTTATTCAATTATTTACGCCATGTACAGATGGAAAATTCTACAATTTTAAACTTACAGAATATTTATTTACATGAAAACCTTCATCAAAATACTGTCCGACATTCCCTACACGGACAAGAAAAAAAACATTTTAAATGATAAACGTAATCCGGTTAGATTTCATTAATTTCCATACTTCAAAAGGCGAGATACATAATTTCCTAACACAGCAATTGGGATCGTAGACCCGTACCAAGTCTGCGTCACAGCCCCACTGTTAACCCGACAAGAGTGGGGCTTTCTAGCGGATTGAAAGTAGGGCTGCGACGCAAGGCTATCCCGTACCCAACCCTTGCCACTTCTACACGGCCAAAAACGCACAAGTGTAACAGGAATGTGCAGCCAGCCTTGTTACAACTTGTCGTCAACAAGTCTGAACCTTGGATGCGTTCGCTCAGCTTGTTGTCAGCAGGCTTGTTGCAAGTTGTTGCGACAGAGCTACAGCAATGCTGTCGTCAACAGCCTTGTCGCAAGTTGTTGTAATTTATGTTTATATGTGTGGTTTAAATTTGTCGATATATTGCGGAAAACCTAAAACTTGACTAAGATTAAATATGATCAAATTCGTGCTTCGATACATGTATACCATTTAGGTTTTAAAATTTCTTGTTTACCTCCGCCAAGAGGTTATGTTTTTACCCCTTTCTGTATGTCTGTTTGTTTGTTTGTTTGTTTGTCTGTCTGTCTGTCGCAAGGATATCTCAAAAAGTATTGCACTGATTTTCATGAAAGTTTGCAGAAGGGTTAGTCATAGACCAACGACCAATCCATTACATTTCGGTTGAATTTAGTCAAAATTTGGATGAGAAATTAATATAAATCTGACCGCAAGATTCTCCATATAGAAGAAATGCTTAATTAATTGCGCTCATTATCTTTATTTTATGCAAATATTTTTGCGTAATTTTGGTACGAGTGCAATCAAGCATTTTATTCATACATGCATGTGTTCTAATAACCAGCTGGCGGAGGTATATGCACTCTCTGACTGCCCTCTAGTTTGGTTATGTTTTTTTATCATTCATCAGACCAACGTGTGGTATATTATTCCAAAACAGAAGAGTAGCTTGTTGCTATATGCCCTATATAAATATGAATTATATTGTCAGGAATTTGGTTTGTTACCCTTAAGACAAACCATTGTTACTGTGTATTAGTTACAATGTAAAAATTGTTGACATTGAAAAAAATTCCCTCTTTACATTCAAGGTCTATCTACGCAATATAATGGTATGGGTGGTGTTGGTGGTGGTGGTCGTGGTGATGGTGATTGTGTGTAAGTGGTAGTATAGTGGTGTATAGTGATGGCGGTGGTGATAGTAGTGATGGTGGTGGTGATAGTAGTGATGGTAGTGATGGTGGTGGTGATAGTAGTGATGGTGGTGGTGATAGTAGTGATGGTGGTGGTGATAGTAGTGATGGTGGTGGTGATAGTAGTGATGGTGGTGGTGATAGTAGTGATGGTGGTGGTGATAGTAGTGATGGTGGTGGTGATAGAAGTGATGGTGGTGGTGATAGTAGTGATGGTGGTGGTGGTGATAGTGATGGTGGTGGTGATAGTAGTGATGGTGGTGGTGATAGAAGTGATGGTGGTGGTGATAGTAGTGATGATGGTGGTGGTGATAGTGATGGTGGTGGTGATAGTAGTGATGGTGGTGGTGATAGAAGTGATGGTGGTGGTGATAGTAGTGATGATGGTGGTGGTGATAGTGATGGTGGTGGTGATAGTAGTGATGGTGGTGGTGATAGTAGTGATGGTGGTGGTGATAATAGTGATGGTAGTGATGGTGGTGGTAATAGTAGTGATGGTGGTGGTGATAGTAGTAATGGTGGTGGTGATAGTAGTGATGGTGGTGGTGATAGTAGTGATGGTGGTGGTGATAGTAGTGATGGTGGTGTGTGAAAGTGATGGTGGTGGTGATAGTAGTGATGGTGGTGGTGATAGTAGTGATGGTGGTGGTGATAGTAGTGATGGTGGTGGTGATAGAAGTGATGGTGGTGGTGATAGTAGTGATGATGGTGGTGGTGATAGTGATGGTGGTGGTGATAGTAGTGATGGTGGTGGTGATAGTAGTGATGGTGGTGGTGATAGTAGTGATGGTGGTGGTGATATTAGTGGTGATATTAGTGGTGATGGTGGTTGTGTGTGAAAGTGATGGTACTGTTGGTGGTAGTGAGTAGTGGTAGTGAGTAGTGGAAGTGATAGTGTGTGGTGGTGGTGGTGTGGTGGTAATTGTGGTGGTGTGCAAAGGTGATGGTGGTAGGGCTACGTTGGTGGTAGTGGTACTAGTGATGAAAGTTGGTAGTGGTGGTAGTAGTAGTGTGTGGTGGTTGTGGTGATGGTGGTGGTGATGGTAGTGGTAGTAGTAGTAGTGTGTGTGGTAGTGCTTCTGGTAATACTGTTTGGTAGTGCTACTGGTAGTGTTGGCGACTGATGTTTCAATAGACAAGTCAGCTCAAAAATTCTAAGGTGTAGATACGCCGCCTTCGTCTTTCCTTCATCTGGAGTTTGCAGACCCAGCGTCTCCATTCATCATCTTTATACACTCTGGATTGAGCGAGGAACTGGTACGAGATTGAGGATTGCCGAACAGCTCCGGACACTTCCGACCTTGGTTGCTAATCTCATGACATGTTTTCAAAAGATCGTAAGCAACTGTTTCATTTACGACTGAGTCTTGCTTGTAGTCAGCATGCTCAGTCACAAACTGACGCATCCACTGGGCTGTTGTCAGGTACTCTCCTAGAAAACGCAAAAACAGATCTTTCAAGGCATGGTTTTAGCCGTGTTTTGAACGGTCTTTGTAAATTTTAAACGGCCATTTGAAAAAAGGGGAGAACGGGTGGCGTGTTGCCTCTCACCACTGTAGTCCAGAGGTAAGCCCGGTTAGACGGGGGTAGCACTTGGATGTCTGGGAATAACCCCGCTGTCAAGCTTGGAACTCATGTGAGTAGAGTTGTAGTTGATCTCTCCTGTGCTTCGAGGGTTTTTCACCGGGTTCTCCATTTTTCCTCCCTCCATAAAATCAACACGTACATCTTCAACAGCTGTGATCTGGGGACCGACATGTGTCGTATAGCGGCTGAACACGGCCACGTTGATCTGCGTCCTTCGTAATTCAGTCGCAGGCTGCGAGTAAAAATGATTACCCCACCCCCCACCCCCGGTCCAGTGCTTTCCTTTCCTTTTCTTTCCTCAATAGCGACATCTTACCTGACGCTTTCTTCGATATAAATTTCAGGTATTGACTTATTGTACAGCGGGTTTCAAAGTCAACGTCAACTCCATCTAAGAATTTATTAATCAGCGGAATGAGACCAGAAAATTCACCTTCCTGTAAAAAAGAAAAGAGTTTAATGAGCTAGATTTACACTCGAGAAAAAAATGCCATTATTTATTAACCCTTTGAAGCCTGAAGACGAGTCTTTAGTATTTTATTTTGGCTAACGCCAGACGATTTTATTTAGCACAGGGAGAGGTCCAGGTCTCAAAGTGTTAAAACCTATCTCTTTAACACGTTGAAGCCTGACGACGAGTCTTTAGTATTTTATTCTGGCTAACGCCAGACGAGAGGTCCAGGCTTCAAAGTGTTAAAGCTCTTCATTTGACACACATCTACACTGCAAATCATTTTAGAGAGAAAAAAATGTAATTTTGATAGTAAGCGAGAATTTGTGGGAACACCACGCTTTTGATTTGTTGCTAATTAACTTTCAATTTGTGCAATGGGAGTTTCAGGGTGTTGTGCGCGCATCATTTTCAAAGTAAACATACTGTTTAAAATCAACAAAGTACAGATACAGTTTCTGGATGTTTAACACTGTTATTCTGCTGTTGTTGGCTCACTAGCAAGTCTGTTTGCCATTGCTTACTTTGTGGGGAGCCCGCCAAGAGCCCACCAATTCCTTTGCAAAACGATGCGCGCGCAACACCCTGAAACTCGCCTATTTTAGGACAATCGCTT
The DNA here is from genome assembly GCA_964035015.1 of Corallium rubrum. Lineage (NCBI taxonomy): Eukaryota > Metazoa > Cnidaria > Anthozoa > Scleralcyonacea > Coralliidae > Corallium > Corallium rubrum. The sequence continues at coordinate 383,440 of OZ036005.1, read as the reverse complement.
CGATAAAAATTATACAAATAATACACACACACACACACTGACCTTCCCATTTATTATGACGTCAATAGTCATGGGTTCATAGCGACATTTCATTGGACACATTTCATCATCTTCCTTAACACCTCCCGTAGTTGGACCTGCAATCAAATGTACAGCGGTATTTTGCCGTATTTGTCTAGATATATAACACTAAAGATATATATGTATAGAGAGAGAGAGTTTCATTACTTGGGCTACCTATGGTAGGCCGAGTCTAGGTTTCGGCTCGGTTTTTCTTTCTTTTTTTTTTGGTATCACGATTTTGCATTTTTGCACTTTTTACTTCCGCTACTATTCATACTTCCGGTGAGTTGTTAGCCGTGTTGACTGAGTGAGGTTGTGAGGCATGTTGTAAGTTCTTTGCTCCTTTTGCTTTTGGAGTTGGACAAAAAGTTGAACAGCTTTGCCTTTTGATCAAGGTGTTCTTGCACGTTGTTGGTAGATTTCGAAAGTGACTGACTGACTTTGTAGTCTAATTAACAGTGATGTGGCTGACAACTCTCTTGATCGTAAATATGTTCACCTGTGTGAACCACATTCACCCTTCGTACCCAGGCTTTTCGCTCCCGCCCTCGCGAACTCGTCGAGCGAAAACCCTGGTTTGGGTTGGTCACGTGCCTCCCAGAATCTGGGAGGTTTCAAAATACCGTTATTAGGGAGGGGATGGTAAAACGTATTGTCTTGTGGTGTTATCATCAAACGTATAGTTTCGGTTTATTAAATTGCGGCGACACGAGATCATATATCATTTCGTACATTGCATCCTTGAGACGTGGTGAATAACTTACTCCGCTTAGGACGTCAGTTACGGACTCTTCTCGATTAATAACCTTAAGAACGGCAGCTGTTACTTCAAGAGCGAGTTCAGGGGTGAAACGACGAGCACAACAGCAGAAGGAATGATTGACGAGCTTCGACATGATTGTCTCTGCAATGAGCATGGAAGGAAGCAGTTGGTAAATCAGCGATTTCCCATATCCTGCAGGCAATACAGCGACTGTATCTCTTCGATTAAAAAGAGCCTCTAAGCAGGTGACTTGCTTTGGCTTTAAATTAACATTTGTATAAATACTCGTTTTGATAGCGGAATCCAAACACGATAAACACCGACGAGTAAAAACACCCCTTTACGCAGATTCTGGGAGGCACGTGACCAACCCATGCCAGGGTTTTCGCTCGACGAGTTCGCGAGGGCGGGAGGGAAAAGCCTGGGTACGAGGTTGCCTTCGATTTGCGGCAAGTGCGCGAGCCTGCATCGACGGATGAATGTGGTGCGTACTTGACACAGGTGAACATGACTCGCCAGGACGTATACGTATCCCAAGTGAACACCTGACCCAGGCGTGTCTTGTTTTATTATATTCACTAGTTAGTAAATAAAACAAGAAAAATAGTAAACTTACATATCTTCAAGATCCTTCGAAAGTAAAACTTTTCTTTCCTGACAGCGTCCCTCTTTTGAGCAAAGGCCAGGTTTTCGTCAACCTAAATATGTTAAGTAAAATATTTGAAGTGAGCGCGAAATAGCGTGTCCCAAAGTTTCACTCCGTCGTTGCTGCTGTTGTTTTTGCTGGTGTTGTTGTTGTTGTTGTTGTTGTTGGCGTTGCTGCTGTTGTTGTTGGTGGTGGTGGTGGCGTTGATGTTGTTGTTAATGGTGCTTACCTTTGACAGTGGTATTAAAAAACTAAGATTGAACGAAAGGATTACTCTTGTAATAAGAACAACAAAAGTAGCAAAAGCTGCATTTTCAAAATCAGTCAATTGCACCTGAAATACATAAATAACAAAATAACAACATTTGATGCTGATTTCTATCGATCTGATTTTCCAATCAAATCATGGCCGAATAAGATTGACATATATGTTATATGTCTCACATATAATGTAACAGAAGTTTGCTAGACGTTCGTCAAGCTTTAAGAGGAGATTTTCAGGGAGATTCGGCCCCATGTCCTATCCAGTAATAATGAGATCAGTGATACAATCCCTGTCTTGGTCTCAGAAACATTTTCTGAGTATTGGAACTTGACAAACGTCTGTCTACCAAGAAAGAAGTTGAACGAATACAGGCATTTGAGATGTGGATATGCAGAAAGATGGAGAAAATCAGTTGGAAAGACAGGATGTCGAATGAGCAAGTACTAGGAGTGGTGAAAGAGAAGAGGACGATAATGAACGTGATTATGGAAAGAAAAAGGAGGTGGATTGGCCATATTTTGAGAGGAGATGGATTGTTGAGAGAGGTGATGGAAGGACGCATCGTTGGAAAGCGACCAAGAGGGAGGAAACGTGCAATGATGTTGGACAACCTACGTGGAGGAATTGACTACGCCGAACTTAAGAGAAAGGCCCAGAATAGAGAAGTCTGGAAAAATTACATGCCTAAAACCTGCCAACTGGCAGATAACCAATGATGATGACCAAAACGTCTGTTATATTATTACGGCATCAAACTCGCAAATGTACCACACGCACTACGTGTAAATACGCACCACTCAATATCACGTGACATAGACTCATCCCTAGTCTCTTACCTCTGTAGGTCTAAACTCCACTCTCCAACCAATAGGTGAGTTTGCTGGAGGAGGTTTAAATCGCATCGTTTGCCAATTGGTCGACTGAATGTTCTACAATTGAAAACTACATTTAACCAGCGAGAATGAAACAATTGATTACACGTTCAAACTATTATGTTACAGAGGGTTGAATCCCGGAGGTTTGACACCTCACCCAAACAAGGAACTATTGTGATGACTGATAACAACTCCTAAAGATAACTACAAGATGAAAAGTTCCTGTTGCATAATCCGATTATTATCATTACATTAATGTAGCAATTTAGGAACGCCACTTCAAAAACTCATTAATAATTCATGAGGAAAATTCAAAATAAATTAAAGTTTAATCAGTGTCTTTATATGTGCTAAAGATACGTCCTGATTTACATAAACTTTAGCTTTGATTTTCTCGGCTTAGACAAGGTTATTTTTCAAACTTACTACGCCAATGAACTTACCAAGTGGTTCGTTTTTGAAGCCACTCAATAAAATCGCAGTTCGTGTTTTATCAGATATAAAAACACTCGGGTTCGCCTCGTGTTTTTACATCCGATAAAACACTCCTGCTCGTTTATTAAACAGTACATCACGAGTGTTAAAGAGTAGAGTGCTGTGTAGGCAGTATTTTGGATAGAGCAAAGTGAAAAGATGGTAAAGTGTCGATAATTGGTTTGATAACAAAATACCGACATTTCGAGCAGAGCCCTTCATCAGAGTAAAATATGTGAGTAAATTACTCTGATGAAAGGCTCTGCTCAAAAAGTCAGTATTTCGTTGTCAAAACTAATCTCAGCATTTCACCATCACCGTTTTACTTCGCTTTCAGTAATAGAAAATTAGATTGCTCTGGAAGACTTGCGTCTACAAGTTGCGTTTATGCAACCGTGTGGTGTTCAGCAGATCGCCCAAACGCGTGATATGACAAGCGCCCAGTAAACTTGTTCTCAGGGCCACCGTGTAACACGAAGTATCTTTAAACATGTAGACGCGTGTACGCTGTGCGTACCTATGTTTTAACGGATGTGCACAATACATCAGTTTTTAAAAATTTCTGTTTATTTTTTAGAATTATCCGGCCGACTGGCTCTAATAATTAACACGTTACAGCAGCCAAAATAAATCAACGAGATATTGACGTTTTGAGCAAAGTTCATCATCAGACTAAAACACGAAACAGAATGTTTTTAGCACATTCAGTTTCACAAAATGACTAGGAACAAAGTGAGCGCAATTCCAATAAAGGCCTGTTTGCACGTGCAATTTTCCCTGTGATAAATATCGCCAACTTCTGGTTTAGGTGCATGGTAAGCAATTACCAACGAGCAGAAAAGCGAAGAAAATGAAATGCGTCTTTCTACTTAACATACATCTAAATCAGAAGTTGGGAGATATTTATTGCATCAAAATTCGCACATGTTTACAAAAGGTATAGTAGATAGTCGTGATTTACCTCAAAATGATCGGAGTCTTCTTCGTCGTTTAAGTCAATTTTTTCACTGAACAATGTGAGTGGATCTCTTATATAAAGATGAGCAAAATGCCGCGCCATTTGTTCATCCAAACCTATAGTTATTAAGACAAGCTATAGTTATTAAGACAAGCTATAGTTATTAAGACAAGCTATAGTAGTAGTACATCTGTCTACATTAGAATCTAGGATTAGATTCTATGTTTCATACATGCGTACACATATTTCATTCCCTCACTTACTCCCTCCCTAAATCCCTCCCTACCTCACTCACTCCTTCCCTTCCTTCCTCCCTCCCTCCCTACCTCCCTCCCTCCCTCCCTCCCTCACTCGGCCACGCATCCACCGATCCACTCACTCACCCACAGCTCTCACCTATCACTCTCTCTAGCTCACTCTCTCACTCACTCATCCAAATCCACCCACCCACCCACCCACCCACTACCTCACTCACCCAACCACCCATCCACTACCTCACTCATTCCACCCACCCACCCACTACCTCACTCACCCACCCACCCATCCACTACCTCACTCACCCACCCACCCATCCACTACCTCACTCAACCACCCACCCACCCACCCATCCATCCACTACCTCACTCACCCACCCATCCATCCACTACCTCACTCACTCACCCACCCACCCACTCTCTCTCACCTATCTCTCTCTCTCTCTCTCTCTCTCTCTCTCTCTCTCTCTCTCTCTCTCTCTCTCTCTCTCTCTCTCTCTCTCTCTCTGTCTCTGTAGCTCACTCACTCACCTATCCACTACCTCACTCACCCACTCTCTCTCTCTCTCTCTCTCTCTCTCTCTCTCTCTCTCTCTCTCTCTCTCTCTCTCTCTCTCTCTCTCTCTCTCTCTCTCACCTATCACTGTCTCTCTGTAGCTCACTCACTCACGCACTAACACTCCCACAATCACGCATTCATACACTCCCCAAACCCCACACACTCTAACATGCCAACACCATCACACACTGTCACATACTCACACACATACACTAACATCCTCACACTCTTATACCCTCACACACCTAACATACACTCACACACCTAACATACACACACATACACTAACATCCTCACACTCTTATACCCTCACACACCTAACATACTGCCCATTTTGAATTAGCCTCAACCCGAGGCCTTTGTTCCTGTCATCTTATTTCTAACCTGGACAAGGTTATATCGTAGTCTATTGAGAAATGGTCTGGAAACACAGCGAAAGTCTTTGTTCTATCTTTTTGTTCACGTTCATGGAAACTTGTGCACGGTGAGGAGAATGTATTTCTGGTATGAAGCAAATATCCAACAGCAGCGTTTGGCTTCAATCACTCAACCGTGTTATTTACAGTATATATTAATAAGCAAAAAACAAAAGCATTGTGCACGGGGAGGGCCGTCTCAACATAAAATCACAGCTCATTAAAGGCGCTTCGAAGTTTGCTAAGTTTCCAGATCATATCTTGATTGACTCTGGTTGTATATAGTGCACCTCTAGACTACATTCTCAGTCTAGATTTCACACACACACAATACCTTCTTTCAACAATCTCTGAAACGTTTCTTCATCATACGCCATCTTGATGTCACTGTATGGAGCAGCTTGGACAGACAGATAGGAATCAATGGAATCATAACGGGACTTTCTAATTTTAAATCTGTCATTCTTTAAAGGCTAGAATAGAAAGATTGAAATATATTTGAATTATCCAATGAGGACTATTCAAATGCCTTCATAGTCAAAAATCCATTGTCTGCAGCCAAACTACTTCAAAAAGTAAAAAATAAAACATACTGATCTGAAACACCTATTGGATTGGATACTACTCGATCCGAGTGACGAACCATACCATGCAGTGGAACCACTCTGGCGAAAGGCCTTCGCTCGAAACGTGAAACAACGTTCAATCATTTCCGCAGTACTCAAACCTTACTGTATTTTGACCAGCAGAGAAAAACTCTATTTGACCACGGCTGGCATTCGAACCGGCGACCTTCGGTTCACTAGTCCGACGCTCTACCCACTCAGCTACATGGTCAACTTGGGAGTAGGCTCTATTTGACCGCGGCTGGCATTCGAACCCGCGACCTTCGGTTCACTAGTCCGACGCTCTACCCACTCAGCTACATGGTCAACTTGGGAGCATGGAATGATGGTAGTTATATTTGATATTTCGAAACTAAAATCCTGTTTCTTCAATACACTGTATCGAGAGGCTTAACTCTTCATCTTATGTTGTTGGAATAATTATTATGGGACAGTGAACTCAAGTAGAGAATAATGATATTTAACAATTATTCGCCGAAGGCGAGGTGAATATCGGTGTATAATAACCGAGACGAAGTCGAGGTTATTATTCACCGATATTCACTGAGCCTGAGGCGAATAATTGTTTTAGTATAAATACACATTTTCGTACTTTTAGGATCAACATTTTCTTTAAAATTGTTCATTTCCTCGTCGGTCGCATTGACAACTTGGCTGGCGGCCATTTTGAATAAACGCTGTAGGTGATTATCGAGAATTAATCCGAAGTAGCTCGACCAATCAGCGTGCGGGATTTTCTATAATCACCTGTGTATTTATACTAACAGATGTTACACCAAGTAACGAACCATACTGGAGAAGTAGAGAGAACTCCACTCGACCGTGGTTGAGATTACAACCCGCGACGTTCAGTTTACTAGTCCGACGCTCTACCGACTCAGCTACATGGTAAAGTTGAAGAAACTAGATTTCAGTTTCGAAATATCAAATATAAGTACCATTGTTATATAGCTAGAGTTTCGCTGGATACAACGAAGACTGTCATTGGTTGGTTTGTGGTCACATGACCTTAGCTAAATTTCAATGTCCACCGAGCGGGCAATAATTGCGAACTTATTGCCTGCTCGGTCAATAAGTTTTCAATTGTTGATCGCTAGAACTTTGAACTCTTCACGGCATCCTATAAACAAAAGCTTGTTCGCTACGAAAAAAGAATATTACTAGGTCTTCAAAGCATGTGTGAAGATTAACTGGAGAAGTGTATTGCTGTTCTTTTGTTCTGAGACTCATATTTGTTTGGATGAAGTGAAATTACGGAGCCAGGCGAAATGTTTTGGTAAGTCTTAGCGTTTGTCTTTTGTGTACTTTCCCTTGATAAACGTCGAAATTATTCAGTGAAACTCAAGTTATATAACAAAACACTTAGAGTCTCGACTTCGTCTCGGGAAATATCAAGACTCTCGGGAAAACAAAACTAACTGTTTCCCTCGGGAGCAGACATTAAGTGTATATTATTCCACGACCTGCTGCCCACTTGACCATGTAGCTCAGTCGGTAGAGCGTCGCACTAGTGAACCGTAACTCGTTTACGTATTGCAAGTGACCCTTGCATTTCTGTTAAGTCCTCTAACCGTGTAACCAGGCGCTCTAACCAAAAAAATGAAATTATTTTAAATATTCCTAAAGTAAACACTCTAACTTTTCAGAACAGCTTTTATAGTATATAGCACCGAGAATTTTCAACTCCTTGCCATCACATTTGCGAAATGTCAACCTCTCCATTCGTCAATTTAAATCTAAACTGTTAGAATACTACCAGCACGCAATCGTTATACAATGTTGAAACTCTACAAACTTTTAAAACCGTCTGTGTAAAATGTCACTCGTGCTGTCCTCTGTCCGGTCTTTTATTAAGAGAACTATAAAATGTGCTGTTAATTTATGTATTCACGAGTCTTATAGTTAGAAGTTACTTTTAATATTTATGTTTTAATGTTTTTCATACTAGTTTTGTATTTTTGGGATCCCGTAATGGAGCCACAAGCTCTGTGGGACTTCCCTGGCATTTTTGGCAAAGCTTGTAAATATAAAAATAAATATAAAATATAAACCAAAGGTTGCGGGTTGGAATCTCAGCCGTGGTCAAGTAGAGTTTGTCTCTCTACTTCCCCAGTGTGGTTCATGACTTGGAGTAGCATCTAATATCACTATTCTCCACCTGAGCTTGCTATCCATGCACAAATATATATATATATTATTCACCGGCTGGGAGGTCCGTATAGAGAAATATTTCCCGAGGTCTCAAAAACTGCCCGAGGCCGCAGGCCGAGGGTCGAGGGTCGTTTTTAAGACCGAGGGAAATATTTCTCTATACGGACCGACCAAAACGGTAAATAATTTTTTTTTTGCTTATCTTCGCTTGGTTCTTTGGTCTTCATCAGTGTTTAGAGTGAATAAAAAAGGGAAGTTTCTGCTGTTTCTTTCGAAAAAGGAAATTAGATTTTAGGTCTCTTTCACGGATGAAAAACTCGATTTCAATATTTTTGATTTCGTTTAAGTTTATTTTCAAACGTTTTTAGAATATTTTACGGCCTATAAAACACATTTAAAAAAAATTATTTCGAGCGGTCCGTACGCCGTACGAGCTCATACGGACCGCTCGTTAGCCAATCAGAAAGCACGATTTGGTAAAATACGGTCCGAAAAAAAAATATTATTTCATATGACAGTATGTAGATTCTGATAAGCCAATGGCCCTCATCCATTCATAGAATTAGTTAATAAATTTAACTGCATGGATAAACTATGGTATTGATTTTGTGGAGGGAGGAAAACCGGAGAACCCGGTGAAAAACCCTCGACGCACAGGAGAGACCAACTACAACTCTAACGTGAATTAACTCAGGTGGTCACCCATCCAAGTACTAAGCTCATTCAAATTAATTTCATTAATAACTACTTAATAACCGAGAGTGAGGTCTTGACAGTAAAATATTAAACAAAGGTCTTGCTGTATTGACTGAGCGATAGTGAGGTTAATACGTTCAAGACCGAGGTTTAATATTTTACCGTAAAGACCAAACGGTCGAGGTTATTAAGTTGTTTATTATATGGCACTTTTTACTTCAAAATCAATCTTGTATTTCTTTGTCTTCGCTTCCTTTAACTTCGTCAAAACACCGGACTAGCGTTATTTTCTGCTGTTTCTTTCTCGTCTGGATACTAAAATTTACTTTTTTTAATGTTCACGGTGAACAATGTTTTCCTTGTTTTGCAGCAATAAAAGTTTCTTATTAGGATTTTTTGTTTGTTTCCAATCGTAGGGCATTAACAATTTTCATAATGCCCGCGGGCATTACGGAGAAATCTCGTCACGTCAGCAACCAATCACAGCGCGCGATTTTACCGGAAGTAATCCATGCCATATAATAAGTAGGTGTAATGCCCTCACCACCAGTCCTCTTTCTTCTTCTGTTCTGTCATCTACAGCTGCTGATATAACATTCCAGCGACAATCCACATCAGCCAAGTAGCCACGGAATATTGGAGCAGCGGCAGAAAGTGCATGCTGTTGAGAGTGAGAGTATGGTTAGTGCAAGTATTAAGATAACTTGACTGACAATATTCATTAATAATTAATGAAGAAGAAAAAAACACAAAAGAAATGAGTGACCAAGAAGTCAGAACAAACAAAAAGACCAACCAAGGAGAGAGACCAACTGATTAACCAACTGAGGAACCAACTGGTTGACCAACCAAGGAACCAACCAACCAACCAACCAACCAACCAACCAACCAACCAACCAACACCAACAAACAAACAAACAAACAAACAAACAAACAAACAAACAAACAAACAAACAAACAAACAAACAAACAAACAAACAAACAAACAAACAAA